>OU343220.1:167152715-167172429 GCA_910596185.1 Chrysanthemum makinoi
ACAGTATATTTTAAGCTTCTACTGGGCTCAATATGGGCCAATTTACTAAATTGGCAATTTGGCATCACATAAAAGAGTCGTGAATAAAAAATCTTGTAAGTTCATGATTTTAATTTTTAATTTTTACGAATTTAGATGTACTGACATGAATAGTTCGTATCAATAGAAAAACTAGACCCTAAGGCTGCCCCCACTAAGCATTTGTGATCGACATAGAAAATCGATTACCAATCGATCTCCCTTGTGTGAGGAATCGATCGTTGGTCTTTTACATCCCAAGTTAGTTGTGTAGGCGATCGAATAAAAATGTGGTTTTGTGTGTGTATTTAATAAATATAAAAGGTATATTTGCGGGGTATATATTTTTTGTAGTGTAGGTCGCCTTACTGGGGCACCAAATCGTGTAAAGATGCGAAAAAAAAACTGACGTGTGAGAGAAAATAGAAGATATTAACCCTCCATACTGGGGCAACCTTCACTACCCATTTTTGATACATCACATTTGGATGGAGCAAAAGTTTTCAATTAGAGTTTTTCTACCGAAAAAAAAAACAATAATAATCTTTTATATTTATTTATATCTTTTATATAATAATGGAATTACATCATTTCGAAGTGATTTTGTCCAATAGGAGAGCTCGATTTCGCCAAGTAAGCAAAATCATGTGATGTGATTATTAATAAAAGTCAAAATTAAATTGATTTTGGTCAAACTTTAATAAATTTGGTGGAGAAATTTGGTTGATAAAAAAACACATAAAAATATAGGTGTCAAATTTGTGAAAACAAAAACTTAAAAAAGATGAGGTAATTAATAAAACTTTAGTGGTTGAATTTTTATAGAGTTAAATGTAATATTATAAGTCTCCATGTTTTTTAATAACTTTAGATTAAAACAAATACCCCTTATACTTTATACCCGTTTATATTTTATAATCTTACAAAATACAATGTATATGTTGTTTTAAAATAACAACATATAAATTTGCATAAGATTATAAGTATCAATTTTTTTACTATATTACGTTTAATAAGGAATAATTTATTTCATTTTTAAAAGTTTAACCTATGTGGACACGAGTTTACATTTTAAATATGCCAATTATCTGAAACGGGAATATAATTATCAAATTATAAGCACGGGTTACTTTAATATAAAAATAAATATACGTGATTGTACTTATAACAATGACTCATGTAATTATTATTTATTTATATAAGGATATCTAGAAAAACATTTTAAAAAACTTTAAGGAGTATACTTTAACTTTATTACGGCATAGTTATGTGCTACTAGCAGTGGGTACCGCAGTTGCAGCGGCGGGGCCATACAATTAAAATATTTCAGCGAATTTTTTGGATCTATCTTTTACAATACAATAGATATACGGACGACGATAATTTTAGTTTTGAATAATTTATTCAATAGAGAAATGATTTGGAGACCTAATTATGTGTCTAAAGACATGCCTAAACATACGTGTCATGATCCTGATGGTTTGTGAAAAAGGGGTCCTTGCTGCAGCCATCGGATGATGCCACGCAGGTTTAGGCATTGAGTTTAAGCATATCTTTTAGGCTCCCAATCACTACTCTATGAAATAACAAAAAGCTTCATATAAAAATTGTAGATTATCCACGTGATGTGGTGACAATAATGAGTTAGTAGTAGGTATATTGTAAAGTATGAGATAAAGTAGTTGATGATAGCCGTAGTCATAAGTATCATTACATAATAACACAATAACGACTTTTAAAAATCACTTACATTATACTAAGAAAATTTAGTTCTCAAAAATAATGTTTGTTAAATTTGTCCCACATAGATGAATGATACAAATAAAAGATTACTTATAAAGATAAAGTAAAAATAAATATTCAATAAATCATGTGAGTTACTTTAAAGAGTATAATATATAATATTCAAATACATATATATAATATATATATATATATATATATATATATATATATAGCACTTGAAAAAATCGTCCAATTTTTATAAAACAAAGTTTTTAGTTTTCACGGTAAGTTTTATTAAAAAAATTCCAAAAGGCGCATATGTTGATTCTCGAGGCACTCTTGCGATTTAATAACATTTTTTGAACATTGTATTTTAGTATGCATTTTTAAACTCTATTGATTTAACATATGTTTTCGAGCGACTTTTATAGGCTTGCCGAACGGTTGTGACTCGGTTACCGGTTGAACGTTGGCCGGTCCGTTTTTTAAAACCATATGTACCATGAGCTTGTTTACATATAAATTGCATGAATATTGGTGTGTTTTATTAGTTTGTACAATATGTATAATAACAAGTATTTTTCATATTAGGGGTGTTTTAAAAAAAACATTTATTAGGTATTTATTGTTATGGACGTTTTTTTTCTTATATTAAATTACTTTGTATTTATTTATTTATTTATTTTTTTAAAAACATGTCTAAAAGAGTGCTTTAAAGTGTTGCAACAAATGCTATTATAGATGTACTTATTAAAATTTGACATTATTAGCAAGTGTTGAATCTTAATTTTTAAGCATTCCTTTTTAGGAATGTCCCAAATGCTTTATAATGTAGTATAAATTAAACTTGCATCATGTGTAACATTAATATCGAAGTGAAATTTAAATAACAACAACATCTTTGTCAGCTAAATAAAATTAAATCTTGAGTTACCTAACAGAAATTTTTACAAATATTTTACCAAATTCTATTGGATATTAATGCATAATAAAAAACTCGTGCATATGTATTAGTTGTACTTATTTACAATCTCCGGGCAAATTGTATATGTGTATACTGAAACTAAAATGTTAAAATAAATTTGATTTATGTGTAAACTTTGTGTGTGCACGAAACTTATAACTATAATTATCTCTGGTTGTAAAATCGGGTCCAGGCGGCCGATTAATCCCTGCATAATCGCTGATCGCTCACTAAACGCCTTGATTTATCATAATCAGCCTATTTAATCGGTTTGGTCAAAGATCGCTTAAAAATCGGTCAACAAACCGATTAATCGGAAAAAATCTGTCTAATCGGCAAAATCGCGAAAATTGGTCAATAAAATCGCTAAAAATGGGACAAATCACTTAAAAAAATGTCAACAAACCGATTAATGGAAAAATCGAGTCAAAGGTCGCTAAAAATGGTCAACAAACCGAGTAATATTTATGTTTGACTTTGAACTTGTAAGACTTATGTATTATGTCTATATTTGAACGCTTGAAATATTTGAACTTTGATGCAATACGCTTATCCATACTCTATAAAATAATATAATATATGAAATTACATTTTTGTGCATAAAATTTCAATCCGATTAATCCCGTTTAATCCCGCGTAAGATTAATCGCTAGGTCCTACCCAACCGCCTCACTAGCGCCTAGCGATTTTTACAATCATGATAATTATATGCAATTACCTTTGAAGACACAATATTCACTATTCAGTATTAGTACAAATTTTTTTTTGTCAAAACTCCGTGCGTGCACGGGTATTATAATTAGTAAAGATAAATGGTAATTGTAATATTATAACAATAATATAACTAACGTTAAATTAACAATGATAATAATAATAATAATAATGAAGCGGATCGAAAGTTTCGGTTCTCAAGATATGAGAGCGGCGTGCTGCTACTCATAGTTTTAGTAAGATTACCTTTGTTAAGCTTAGAGGAGTGAGGCCAGTTAGTATCTCGGCTTCCCACTAATTTATTATAAATCCTATAAGTTTCTGATAAAGTGAAATTTATAATAATGAAGTCATAGTTTGATAATAATAATAATAATAATAATAATAATAATATCTAAAATTAATAAGAAAATGCAAAAAAGAGGAAGTATGATTGATAATGTTTTTACTTTCAATTTGATGTGATAATTTATATTTATTTGTTATTTGATACATGCAACTTGTTAATCATATTATGTTGTGCGATAATCCTGATGTAAAAGCTTAGAGTATCATGTACGGTGATTTGGGTCTCATTTGATGTCATATTATATTAACACTTTCATTAAAAAACAAAATCTCTTCTATCATAACACACAACAAACTTTTTTCATTTGGGTCTCACTACTTTTCTTTGTACTTAGTGATTTCGACTTTTTGAGGCCCCACCTACTTCCGATTTTATTTTCTTTAAACATAAACCTAACAAATACAAATGTTTATATTTGAAAAGTGTTTTGTGTATTTAGTTCACTGCAACGAAGAGGAGGGCACAAAGATGAAACGCAGTGGGGTGGTGAAGAGAAACGGTTGAGCGCCGTTTTACGTCCGTAGGAACGGCAGGCAACACGTATTCACCATACCCATGCTCTTAGAGCTAACCATCCTATGAAGTAATAGTTTTATTGATATTATAAGCTTAGTGAAGCAAGTACACATGACAAAAGAAAGAAAATGAAAGATTAGACACATTTTCAATCAATAAATTAATACAATTTAGTCAAGTTTTTGTAATCTTATATAAGCCGGCTCAAACCATATCTTCGTTAGTAAAATCAGTAAATGAGGACTAACGGTGAAAATTATTTTTCCGTTATCTCCTAACGGAAGAGAGAATATTTGCATCGTCAGTCCTAAAGACTAACGGTACATTTTTTGGGATATAATTGCATCGTTAGTCCCTAAGGACTAACGATTGCAAAATGTTTTTGGAAATAAATTAAAAGGGGGCGATGATGAAGGTGGTGGTTGTTGTGGGTGATGGAGGTGGTGGTTGTGGTGGGTGGGGTGTGGTGGTGGTGGTGGTTGGGTGGCGACGGTAGAGGTGGGTGGTTGTGGCGTTGGGTGGTGGTGGGTGACGGTGATGGTGGTGCGTGGAGGTGGTGATAGTGGTTGTGTTGGGTGGCGCGATGGAGGTGGGTGGTGATGTCGATGGGTGGTGGTGATGGCAGTGGTGGCGGTGGAGGTGGTGGGTGGCCGGTGGAGGTGGGCGTGGGGTCGGTGTGGTGGTGGTGGGTGGAGGTGGCGGTGGTGGTTGTGGTGGGTGGCGTTCGGGTGGTGTGGTAGTAGTGGTGGTGGTGGTGGGTGGAGTGGTGGTGGTGGTTGTGGTTGTGGTGGGGGTTAAATATAATTTGTTTGGTATGATAACACCAATGGAACTTAGTCAGTGGTTGGGTGTTCATTTTGGGGCCTTCAGACCCGAGTTCGAGCCTTATTGACCCCTTTAATTTCTTTTCAAATTTTTTTTTGCCTTTGTTAGTCCTTAGGACTAACGATGCAATAATCCAAATAAATTGTACCGTTTGTCCTAGGGTGACAATGCAAATATTCTCTCTTAGTTAGGGAATAGCGGAGAAATAATTTTACGCAGTTAGTCCTCATTGAGATGACTTTATTAACGGAGGAATGGTTTTGTGCCAACTTTACTAATGGAGGGATGATTTTGTGCCAAAAAAAAAAAAGAAACCACGAGGATGTAAGCGAGACCGAGACAAACCACAAGGATGCATTTTGGACTTTACTACAAATAATAATACCCAATCTTAAGTTATGAGACAATATAAGGCTAAACCAATAGTGTGTGAAGCGACCTTCATTTTATGCGATGCGTGATTTTTCTCTCCGCGTCCTCACTCGACTTTTTTGATAAGACAACATCACTACAAAAATATACGATATTATTTTTAATTAATTGGACACACAAAAACATATACAAATCGATCGTGCAAGCGACTTAAACCTAAAGAAAAGCGCCTCGACCTTGGGCGACTGTGTTGCACAACAAAGGCGACCGCGATCATGGGCGATGTAGTGATTGACATTCATTAATATGCCCGGCCTAAATATTTACATTATCTTGAAAAGTATAATTCTAACTTAAACAAAAAATAATAATATTGGCTTCTATCGGTCTATTATACGATAAACCGCGCCTTAGTCTACCATCTTGCTCCAATATGTATCAATATTAGGATTATTAATAGATGCTATAGATTGTCTTTGGTTTAGTCGTTTCATAAGTTGACACACACCTTATCAAGAAGACAAGAAGTCAAGAACCCTTAATATTGGGCCACTTTAGATATTAAAACGGGCGTCCCAGTTTATTTACATTAGCCTTTACTTTAAGTATTAGTAAAGCCCATAAATATTTAATCCGTTAGCAAAAAGCCCCAAAAGTGACTAAAACAAAACCCTAGCAGTCGTGTTCTTCTATATAACAACTCACAAACTAACCATCTAATCAACTCATTCTCTATGTAACAATTCATTATAATATTTTGTGTTTATAGTATTTTTTTGTTCTTTTTAATGATCAGGTGGCTATGATGATCAATGCTTTACTTCGACACCTCTTGTATGAGAATTGTTTTTTTATTAAAGCGTTATTTGGCGATTAAGCAACTTTCTGAGCCATTATAAAGTTTTTATAAATGTATATTGATGGGAAATTGGGCAACCTCCTTTTAAATGAATACAATTAAATGGAAGGTGTTTATCCGGTCAGAAATTAATTTATTTTGCTCTTCAGATTTCTTTGAGACTTTTGTCTTTGAAGTTTGGTCTAGTAAGCTAAATTACATTTTTTTATGAATTTTGTTTATCAAATGTTTTATTGTTTTTGAATGTAAGTGTGTTTTGATTGCAAATTTTCATTCGATTTAAATGGTGTTTGTATAATTGGATTTCAACATTTGTTTCTAGTAAGCGGGTGTTTCAATTACCTTTGGCCTAATGGCTTATGGCATTTTACCCTTTCTCGATTGATTGTGGTAACACTTGTTATCGAAGCATAATTTTGATTCACAGATATTCTTTGCTCGTTTAAGTACTTTCTCTGGATTTTTTTTGGTTAACAAGTTTATTAAAAGTTAAAAATGGTACAAAATCAATTACAATCAATATAAGATAATTTAACTTTTTAGGTAACTTATTTTGAACAAAATACACGGATCTATTTTTACCCAACTTAAATATTTTCTCATATTTATTCATTAAAGAATTATAGTAAGATGCATGAGTTAAAACATAAAGAACCGGTCGTTCCATGTGGAGATTTTTGAATTCTTCATCGAAACTTAATTTGGATTTTTGGTAGTTGGTGTTTCAAGAGTTTGATTGACTGACTCTTTGTTTGGTGTATTTTCGTTTGTTTTGGTCTTTTGAAATACTTCGAGTTTGCTTGAAACATCTATTGATTGTATTGACCGAGTGAAATTGGCGTGAGGAACGAATATGCACTTCTTTTTGAGGCAAAAGAGAGAGACAAAATCGTTGAAATAGAATTAATAGTTTAATACTTTGTTTGGATTTATGACGGTGTCACTTGGGAGTGCTCCCAATACTCGATCCTTAAGAACCTTTAAAAGAGTATCAATTTTATTTGTCATCTCGCTTTATTGTTGTTTGAAATCGGCTTCAAACCTAGACAACCGAGCTTTTTGACTTCAAGAGTGTTAGAATTATTGGAAGCGAAGGATTATTCAACGGACGATTTGAGGACGAACGCTTAGTTGAAAGCGATTAGGTGTGTTTTGAGATGAATTTTGGTTTGTTTCCAATTAAAGTTTGGGTGATTTTTCAAGAGGTTGTATGAATCACCTAGATTGTTCTTCGAGGCTTGAAAGTAAACCACTTTTCTCCCGCTTTGTCAGTTCGCGAGGATGCATAGTCCGCAAAAGCATGTTCGGAGAGTTCCATGCAATCAAGAGTGTCATGAGGACCACTACATAATTCATACGAAGAAGTGATTTGTTCACTTGACGTGAAGGTTTAGGAGCTTTGTAGGAGCTCATCAAGAATTTAACTTGGACTTCAAGTTTAATGATCCTACGATCGGGAATGCTTGAGACATTAGAAGGCAATGATACTTTGGTAATTTCATTACGCGAGGTAATTCCAACTTTCGTGGGGCAAGATCCTCTATAATACCCCAATTCTTTTGCATTTTCCACGGAAGCTTACCACAGGCGCATAGTCAATGGTTTGCCTTGTGGAGAGATTGACATGATCATAAAATTTGGACTTGGAGCCAAGATCAATGACGATGAGGAACTTTTTGGAGTAAGTTCTTGAAATGAGTCCACGCTTTGTAAAAGGTTTCATCTTAGCGTTGTTGGAACATCAAAATGTTATTCCTTAACTTAGTAGTTCTCCTCGATGGGAAAAATTGAGCGAGAAACTCAAGCCAATGCTGGCTTGTCACATAGGCATAATTGGAAGAGATGCAATCGCGTTGTCTCCCGAGTGCCAACATCAAGATTAATTGAGTCAATAGTTTTAAGAAAATCCTTGAGATGTTGGTTAGGATCTTCGGAACGAAGTCCATGGAATGCACATCCGTTTTGCACCAAGGATGGTGTCGGATGCAAGGGGTTACATTGGATTTTTGTGGGAGCTCAATGGTGGTTCGATGGCCTTGATGGCTTGGTCTAAGAGTACTCCTACAGTCGAGGGCTCGAGGTATTATTTGGTGGGTCTTGTGGTGGTAGGTTAAGATGTGGTGGGTCTTGGTTTGGTGGGTTTTTGTGTGGTGGGTCTTGGTGAAAAGGTTCAAAGATTATCATCCACCATGATGGCGAATGATAAGTTTTACGAACAAAGGGAACAAAGAAAAAGATATACTACGAGAAAAGGTTCAATGACATGATTTCCACCAAAAATCCATCTCAGTAACAATTTTATTTGACAGTATTTTGCGACTTCGTCGTTTTCTTCACTTTTTAAGGTTGTGTCGCTAGGCTTAGTAGTAGGTTAGGTAGGGCCTAGCGATTAATCGGTTAGGCGGGGATTAATCGGGGATTAATCGTATTGGATTTTTATGCACAAAAATGTAATTTTAGATATTATATTATTTTATATATATGGGATAAGCGTATTGCATTAAAGTTCAAACATTTCAAGTGTTCAAATATAGACATAATACATAATTCTTCAAAATTCAAAGTCAAACATAAATATTACTCGGTTTGTTGACCATTTTTAAGCGACCTTTGACCGATTTTGTCCAATTAATTAGTTTGTTGACCGATTTTTAAGTGATTTTGTCCTATTTTTAAGCGATTTTGTTGACCAATTTTTAAGCGCTTTTGTCCGTTTAATCCGATTAGACCAATTTTGTCAGATTAATGGTTGCTGCTGATTTTAAAGCGATCTTTGACCAAACCCGATTAAATAGGCCGATGCCATGATAAATCAAGGCGTTTAGTGGCGATCGTTATGCGAGGATTAATTGGCCGCTGGGCGATTTTACAGAGCTTTTAGTGAAATAAGCCATAAATGTGCGATTTCGTTTTTCGTTCTAAGTACCTAAAATGCAAAAAGAAACGATTCAGGACAATATTTGATCATATTTATACGATTTTGGGCTTAAATGACCCCTTAAAAAGGTATCAAATAAATCCTTATCAGATAGTGTTAAACAATATGGAATCTTCTCCGGAATCTCAGTTAGGCATAAGGAAACAAATTCTTTATAACTGGATTTTGTGGTTCGATAATCATCAAAACACCCTCACCGTTAGTGTGTAGAACAAAAGCGTGAATAAAACCCTAACAATGGTTAAATAAAATCACAAATATTTTAAAGACCTAAAGTCAAAGTTTATTGATTGTGAAAAATAGAAGGGGGTTGAATAGTTTTACTAATTAAAACTTGTTTTAAAATATTTAGATCGACTTATGTCAATCTATTTAGATGTGTATGTTGGACGTTGATAGATAGATATATATAAAAGTGTAATGAAAATAAAGAGTAAAGAAGCACATAACCATCGACACGAGTATTTATAGTGGTTCGCTACAAGGACATCTTCCTTACCCTACTCCACTCCCGAGTCACCTACTCGAGGTTAGTAATCACTACACGACACCATCTCCTTATGGCTAGAAGCCTTCACGTCGCCTACTTTTTTCCGATACTAGGCTAACCACGGGTTCTTTTCACCAAGGTGAACCACACCTATCACGGCGTCGCCTACCCTTTATTGACTAGGCTAAATACCTAGTTCCATTACAATGGAGGAACTACTACCCAACACTACACAACACCTAATTCCAAAGGAGACCACTCCTTATTATAACACCATCAAGGATATCAACATTCTTGGAAACAAACTATCACTATTTGTATACCGATGCACCTCATCGATTATACAACCTTGGCATTCTTCACTAATGCCACTTGATTTGATTCCTAGGCATCTTTCACCAATGCCCTTGACACAAACGCTTGGCACCTTTCACTAATGCCTTCGTCTTGACACCTTTAGCATTCTTCACTAATGCTTTTGACATGGACGTTTAAGCACCTTTCACTAATGCTTTCGTCTTGACTCTTTCGGCATCCTTCACTAATGCCTTCGACACAACACTTCTATGGAGGAAGAAAGAACTATCAATAACACTTCTATGGATATGCTCCATGGGTTATAGTTTTTACCCATTATAATACATACTAGTTATGTATATATTTGCCCAATATGTAAACTCTAATTGTTGTACATATGTATTACTAAATCATAAAATCACTTATACTTGTTTTAGTGTTTTATGTGAAAACGTAAGTGTGTTAGAAAACTATTGGCTCAAACCATTTACGTATTTTATTTGTTTCGTTAAAATGATTTTACGTTTGTTATCGACAAAACATTAGAAGATCGTAAAATATAAATAAACGTTTTACGGCTTATTTGTATTAAAAATCTCCCCCTTTTTGTTGATGACAAAACATAAGATTGTTTTAAGGAAAAACTAAAATTCGTAAAAGTTTGAATTGGAGTTTTTACTTTCTTCTCCCCTTTTGTCGAAACAAAAGAGCTTGAAGATAAACTAACACATTGTTTTAAGAAAAACATGTAAAAGAGAAAAAATGTAAAGAGAGCAAGTGACGGGAATAGTTCTCGTCTTAACTCCCCCTTGACGAGTCCATCCCTTTGTGAGGGCGTCAAGTAAATAAAAACTAGTAAGCTAATGCATTGCAATTTTGTTTGCAAATGGTTTGATGCCAGACTCGAGAATGCTCCCCTGAATATTGCAACTTTGCAATGGGATGCCATGAAGTGTAATCCAAATAAGGATTATATTGCAAATAGTTTTGCATTGTATGGTTTGACACAAAGCTCTCCCTAGCTTGAGGTGTCAAAGTCTTCATGTGTATTTTGAAAATCTACAAAATAAAGGTTAGAAAAACAAGTATATAGTGCATAATTTCCTGCAAATAAGACTCAAGTTAGTAGAATTTTGTTCTTATGTTGCACGGATCCCACGGTTCCCTCCTTGGAGGGATCCGTATAGGCAATTTCAGGATCCGTCTGCGGTGATGCATTTTTTTAGCAATGATGATATACCAAACAATGTTAATATGAAAATGAGATATGTATACAAACAACAAACATATACTCAAAGCAATATGGCAAATAAGTTATCATTCAATAAAACAAAGAGATAATCAACAAATCTCTAAAACTAAGAGAATGATTTAGCCATATAATACATATTCTACTAATACTAGTAAGTTACTAAAACTTAAAGAGCAACAATGTGTTTGAGTCTAAGGATGAGTATACTTGTTGATTTGGTCCAATCTTTCAAGAAGATGATTAAACATGAAATGCAATTCATTTCGTATCTCTTGAACAAGTCCTTGGGTGATTAGACAATTTGAGCAATTATTGTCTTGATTGGGAAAGGAGAAAAATAGATGTTTTGAGGAGGTTCTATGAATGATGGTGGGGTTTCATTTAGAGATGTAGGATGAGGTTCTACTAAAATGAGGGGTGGTGGTAATGGAAATTCCTCCACATGATCAAGTCCTTGGTGATTCCTTGTCTCCAATGATGAACTTGATGGTGTTGTAGGTGGTTCCCTATTTAACGAGAAAGTTGGTGATTGGGAGGTTCTTTGTGGTGAATGATCTAATGAATAAAGATTTGGGTGAGAGATAGTCTCGGTGAAAGAGTGTAGTCCATGCTCTATGAATGAAGGCTTAGACGGTTTGCTAGAGCTAGCTATGTTTGGTTTTGAGCTAGATGAACCCTTTTCTATCCCAAAAGGTTTTATGCTAATTCTTGCAGTTTTCTTAGCAATTGTTGAATGGGTTTGTTGAGGTGGGATTATAGCATTGTTATCTCTTACGGGAGATGATTCGGTGGATGAAATCTCATGAATCATATAACCATTCCTTTTGGATGAACCTTTGGTTGAAGAGTTGTTGCTAAGTGCTTTAGTCATGGTGATGGTGAGAATGCAATATGAGCTTCTAATTGCTGATTTTTGAGTACTAGGTAAGAGTGATGACTTAGCCTCAAGAGTGTTTGGTTTATAGAGGATGATTTAGAATTAAGACATTAAATTCATGACCACTAAGGGGATTAAGCATGCACTAAGGTCAGTGGAGATATTGTTCAGCTCTAGGATAACATTAAATGTTGGCTAAAGGTGTTTAGATTACCAAAGGTAGCTAAAATTTGAAGAGAAAAGCTGATTGAGGTCTTTTCTGAGACACGGATCCCACGGATCCTCTCCCCACTAGATCCAGCCCGGGTTATAAACCAGGATCCGTCTGTCGACATATATGTGATTAAATGATTATGCTTTTTGTAAGTTCTAGTGCCTATGTATTTTGAGGTTTTGACTTTCCTTTGATGTCTTGAGTGGTGGATGTCTTAAATGCTCAACCATAAGGAGTGAGAATGCTTAATGATGGTTTTGGGTAGGAAAGTGGACTTTAGATAATCTAACAAAGTGTTTGAGAAGGATACCATTTGTTTTGAGATTGAAAAATTGTGGTAATTAGTCCTAGAAGTTGGATGATAGCTCAAGAGCAATTTGATAAATTCTTGAAAAATAAAGAAAAAAAAAACTACTTTCAAGCCTATTTTAGAGTTAAAAGTGACTAAAATCAATTTGCTAAAATTGATAGAAATATCAAACTAAGTGTATTGAGGTGTGAGGAATAATGTGTGAGCATTGGAGTGGAAATATGATGAGTTTTGATGAGTTGATAAATAAAAAACACTTTGAAATAGATCCTAGGTAAGCTATGGGTGAGCGTGAAGCTTTCAAATGCTTGAGGAAGACTTAGTTGGTTCTAAGGTCTTATGTTTGACTAGTGTGAGGTGATCTAGTGAGATGTTTTTGATGTAAGGAAGTCTGTATTGTTCATCTGTAGTCACGGATCCCACGGTTCCCTCTTGGGAGGGATCCGACTAGTTATAAGCCTGGGATCCGCCTACTGCAGATCAGAAGGCTTTCAGCAAATGTGCAATTTTGCACTCTTAGCAAATGCTTCTCCTAGTTGTTTCTACAAAGACTAAATGCAAGAACACATCAAGTATAACGCATAGCAAGTGTGGGGGAACTAAAGGTACCTAAAATGAGTGGCGGCGACTACTTGAATGATTTAAAGAAGTCGTAAAATCTCATCCTACACGTTCCTAAGTTAAGATTGTTCAATGCCAAGTTATGGCAATACCCACATACTACATCCTACTCTACATAAGTATTGTTTAGATGTTACAAACCATTGTTTCAAATTGTTTCCACAAATTAAGGTCCTATGACCTTACCTTACTTCCCCACCACTCCCCGTCTTCATCCCTCCTCCACTCTTTATCACACCATCTCTACTTCTTTTCTTCAAGAAGTTGGTGAAGCACTTGAAGATCCCATTGGTTTATTGCCATTCTTGTGATGGTATAGGAATGTCCGGAAATTGATTGATGTAGTCCAAAGGGTCGAGATCGGTGTTTCCGAGCGGGTTGCTACTACCTTCACCTTCTCTTTGCCTCTCCCGTTCATCCGAGGAATCCGTAGGTGGGTGAGGCCTTTTGCCTTCCACCATAAACCTTGTAGTTCTACCCTCGGTCAATGACACCATAACTTTGTTGCAAAAGCTATAATTATAGGAGTACGGAGAAGGATCTAAGGCAAAGATGAAGTTTGCAAGACGGGATAAGAGCATTGCATATGGGAGCACCATTTTGTCCATGCTTTTGACGCTCGCCATTCTCTTAATCATGTAGTATGCAAGGTTGAAGCGAGTATCGGTCACTAGGCAATAGATCATGAAAATTAGGCATGCATTGGGGTGATCCTTGTTCCCTCCTAAGCACAACACATTATCCCTCACCACAACTTCCCATTTCCTATACAAGGCATACATCTCAGAGAGCTCCATTTGGAAAGGATCCCTATAGATCACTTTCGAATTTCTAGTGACCCTCGATGGGGATGCTCTTGGCATGAACACGGTGTCCCTCACCGTGGTTGCTTCCGGGATTCTCATGTGGTAGATTTCATGGTGATCAACCATATCGTGTATCTCCGCCAAAGACCACTCATTGGAAAACATGCAAACTCCTTGATATGGAACCCGTAGTATTCTTCCAAACTCCACAAGCGAAAGGGTGTACTCATGCTCATTTATGATGAAGACAATTGAGATGGACCCATCATCATTTCTAACTATCCTCATTGTATTGTAGAACTCGAAAAAAACCGGGAAAATTTGTTCGTTTATGTCCAATAAACAATCAAAGCCAATGGTTCCAAAAACTTGTCAGATGTCGGTGTCAGCAAGAAACGATGGTTCTACTACACGACCTTCATGAAAAAGTCTCTTTTCGAGCATTTTGAAAGCTTTCCTATCTTCCGGGCTAAGTCCATCTTTTCTATGGTACATTGGGATGTAATGGGCGGTATCTTGATAGTCTTGTTGTCGGTTACTTGGCATGTTTGTTCCTAAACAACACAACCACAATGTGGTGTTAATTATGAATAGTAGCCTAAAGGGTTTGATCACAATTTTGCTCAAATCATCTTTATTGAATTCAAGAAATGAGTTTAATTTGTATTAACAATGTTAATTCTTTGATTTAGATTATCTTAGAAAACAATGTGGTAACAAATTATGATAAACCCATTTGAACCCAACTTCTAAAGATGAAGAAATTGTAATCCTAGAAATCAAGGAATTAAATTAACAATGTAGTGAAGATTAAACTTACACAAGAGATTGTTATGCTTGAAGGAAATGATCAAATTGCTCCTGTGAACAGTAATTGGGTTTTTGTTCGTGAGTCTTTGAAGGGAAAGTGGTTGTGGAACTTCCACAATGATCATTTCTAACTTATGCTGTCTTCTGTTGCACGGATCCCATGGATCCCTCTCATTAGGGATCCCGCTAGTTCAAGCTCAGGGATCCGGCATGACAGCAAAAATCAGTTTAAGCATTCCTTGATAACTTTGGTTTGGGAGTTCTAAAATGCCTAGAGTTTGATGTTTAAGCTCTATAACTTGTGATTTAGGGTTTTGATGGTTTAATACTAATCATATTTGACGTGAATCCATTTTTATGAATTAGTCATAATTCTTTGGAGGTTTTTCAAAGATTATGATAAAATCCCATTTTATTATAATATAAGAAATTTCACATGGATATTCATTGACATAGATGAAGTGTCAATAATCCTTTTGTGATTAATAATGATTGAGGCTATCGAATAACCGAGATATCATTATTGCAGATTAGTAGTGTAGTCTATATAAATCAATCGAAGAATACTATTCTTGATGATGATTTTAATATAGATAACTACTTAAGTAATTACTACTAACGATTAACCATACAACTAAGACTTTAACAAAAAATAATATAAATTATTAATGATCATACCTTTGCTAAATATTCTTTTTAAGGAAAGAAATATTTAGAGAAAATGCTTTGTGATCTTCTTAGAATCTCCAGATCCATGTATGAGGAAAACAATGCTAAACATTCTTTTTACGAAAAGAAATATTTAGATAGTTGCTTCATGATCTTCTTGGTATGCCCAACTCCAAGTATGGAGAATTCTTAACAAGGAAAATATTAGAACATTCTATCATTGTCCAACAGTAACACTATAATGATTTTTAAAACATGACTTAAAAAAATCCTTCTTTGTAGTTTTCAAACATACACTGATCGTATCAAGTTTTTAAAGTACAACATACTCTAAGAAACTTGGTAACGAAGCTCTGATGCCAATTGTGGAAAACTAGAAGAGGGGGTTGAATAGTTTTACCAATTAAAACTTCGCTTTAAAATATTTAGATCGACTTATGTCAATCTATTTAGATGTGTATGTTGGACGTTGATAGATAGATATATAAAAGTGTAATGAAAGATAAAGAGTAAGAAGCACATAACCATGACACGAGTATTTATAGTGGTTCGGCTACAAGGACACCTTCCTTGCCCTACTCCACTCCCCGAGTCACCTACTCGAAAGTTCGTAATCACTACACGACACCATCTCCTTATGGCGGAGAAGCCTTCACAACGTCGCCTACTCTTTTTCCGGTACTAGGCTAACCACCGGGTTCTTTCACCAAGGTGAACCACACCTATCACAACGTCGCCTACCCTTTATTCGGTACTAGGCTAAATACCGAGTTCCATTACAATGGAGGAACTACTACCCAACACTACACAAGACCTAATCCCAAAGGAGACCCACTCCTTATTACAAAACCATCAAGGATATCAACATCCTTGGAAACAAACTATCACTATTTGTATAACGATGCACCTCATCGATTATACGACCTTGGCATTCTTCACTAATGCCACTTGATTTGATTCCTAGGCATCTTTCACCAATGCCCTTGACATAAACGCTTGGTACCTTTCACTAATGCCTTCGTCTTGACACCTTTAGCATTCTTCACTAATGCTTTTGACATGGACGTTTAAGCACCTTTCACTAATGATTTCGTCTTGACTCTTTCGGCATCCTTCACTAATGCCTTTGACACAACACTTATATGGAGGAAGAAAGAGCTATCAACAAGATAACCTCAGCAGTGTTGATGATTACGAAGCATGGCAACTCATGGACTTGAGCTTGCTCGACTTCAAGAAGTGGTGATCTCGCCTTTAAGAGGAACCTAGAGAATCACACAAAAACAAAAGACAAACTACATAGAAAGATCCCTTAGGATCAGTGGTTAGAGAGTTACAATACTTGGGGAAAGTATGTGTGAGAGTGGCAACCCATTAGGAATAAATGGTTCACTATTTATAGAGGAGAAACAACTACTGTTCCACAGATCCCACGGATCCCACCCTCAAGGGATCCGTCTAGTGTAATGTTAGGGATCCGTGGGACGCTCCTCTTTGCCCATGGGTATTCTGGTTATGGGTCATGGGTCATGGGTTATGGGTTGATCCATGGGTATTTCATTAGATACAATGTACCTAATAGATGCAATGCATCTAGTCAAATGGGTATGGGTCAATACCATGGGTTATGGATATGCTCCATGGGTTGTAGTTTTTACCCATTATAATATATACTAGTTATGTATATATTTGCCCAATATGTAAACACTAGTTGTTGTACATATGTATTACTAAATCATAAAATCACTTATACTTGTTTTAGTGTTTTATGTGAAAACGTAAGTGTGTTAGAAAACTATTGGCTCAAACCATTTAAGTATTTTATTTGTTTCATTAAAATGATTTTACGTTTGTTATTGACAAAACATTAGAAGATCGTAAAATATAAATAAACGTTTTTACGGCTTATTTGTATTAACATTGATAATTGAATGGCTAAACTATGAACCTAAGCCCTATATTTATAAGGATGTAAATCCTGGGGAAAAGTTCATCTAAACTCGGTAAAAACGGACTTATAAATAAAACGAAATTTTTTGATTTGTAGCCTCGACGCCGTAACAAGATATTTTTTCTTACCTCGTAACTAAGAAGCCTAAGTTAATCCTTATTTGAGAGCTGTACAATGTAACAAGAAACATTCTTCTACGCTGTAGAGAAAAATAAAAACAAATAAATTAAAAGGCGTAACTTCTATGGCGTAACAAAGAGCAAGGCGTTACATGGTATAGAAAAGTGGATCATGTTTTTTTGATTCGAGTCCTTTTCCATGATCCAGCCTGTCTATGTATTCCTCATCTAACTCTTAGATATTGTCCTTATCATTCCCCCTCACTTTAGAAGAACTCGTCCTCGAGTTCTCATATTCAACTTCATCCTCGCGCTGAAACTCATAAATGTTAGAAATGTTGAAAGTCTTTGAAATGATCATGGTATTAGGAAGATCTACCACATAACCATCGTCATTGATCTTTCCAAAATCTTGTAAGACCATAATTTTTATGTTGAAGTTTGCTATAAATACCCATCGGAGAATGCTTTTCGAAGAAACACTATTACATCATCACCTTACTTAAACAACTTAACCCGACTATGTTTATTCTCAGTGGCATTTTACTTAGAATTTGATTCAACAATCTTAGTGATAGTGTATCATTATTAGTGGCCCAAGGCCCACTAATCACACGCTCGAATCAAGCCCAAAAAGTTCACGAAGTCAGCACTGACTAAAACAACATAAGCCCAACTCAAACTAGGCCTGGAAACTCCTCTCAGGTAGCATAGTACATGCACAAAGAGACAACTGTTACAAATATCGCTAATGGTTAAGACGTACGAGTCTGACATAGCAAAGTGGGGAACACACGATCGGCAAAACAGGAGAGCAGAGCACTCTCCTGTACGAGCCCAAGGATGCATTAGATTTGTCCTCCTTGTCTGCTTTCGGATGATCAACACTTGGCACCCAAGAAGCCGTTGATCATTCACGAAGGTTTTATCTCTAAACCCTTCAAGCCTCTCTATAAAAGGAGAGAAACACACAACATCACACAAGTTTTCACAAAATTGGGAAAATACTGCCTCACAGCAGTGTAGTATGGTTCTTGTTTAAGTGTTACCCGAGCTTCTTGATCCATATCAATCTCATCGGGTCCTTACCGTTCAACACGGGAAACCAAAAAACAAAACCATTACCACCCCATCTCTAAACCAATTCACATACCAAATGTAAACATGGCGCCATCCATGGGGACATAATTCAAGATAGCCACAATGTTTTCGAAAATTTTCCCTTATTTTCACTTATTTCTCACTCAAAAATTCAAAAAATCTTTTTCCTTCTTGCATAAAATCCTTAATCAAACATGTATGGTGAACAACCCCCTCAAACTTTAGACATAACCTAGTTGGAAGACATCATTCACACAGAGGGAGGTCAACAAACACTCGAAAGAGAGGAACACCAACAATCAAAGAACCTCACAAGAAGGCCATTAGGAGAGATGCATGCAATGAATGACCACGTCAACCTGTATACAACTCTCTTCTCAGAGGGACCTCCAAGATCCCATGAGGAACTTCAAACACTCAAGCCAAGCCCTCAAGTTCGGTTCACGCAAGAAAGCAGAGGTCAGGGTAGCTTAGAGGGACCTAGGGCACAATCGTGGGCATATGACTTCATTACACCAATATCCACCAACAAACAAGGTTGTTGGTTACAATAAGGGGAATGATTATAGTATATCCAGGTAACGCCAACTGTGGTAGCATGCCTGGAACAGTTTGAAGTTGAAAGAAAGGTGGCTAGTTCTCAAGTAAACGCATTCTGTCCTACTTACTCTTTCCCGCATGGTAACATACCTAGCAATCAGAGTACCCCGCCACCTAACATAAAATCCCAAGTTAGCATAACCATGAGCCTAGCCGAATGTGAAACCCTAATATCCATACTTAGTGCATCCCCTCAAAACAACCCAACCCTCACACCATCCCAAAGTCAACAATAGACCGAAGGTGAAAACCTAGTTAGGCTACCTACTAAGGCACTTTCTGGAATGAAAGATAAAGACCTCTCAGGGTTATCCATACCA
>OU343220.1:167172529-167234705 GCA_910596185.1 Chrysanthemum makinoi
GATCACCTGAAGCCATAGCCATACCTAGGGAACAATTCGTCCGCTAGAGTTCTGAGTATGAACTACCTGATAACCTAATCTTGCTCAAAAGCGTAGGCGTCTAAAAAGGTGTAGGAGACCTAAACTCTCATGTATGGGCATTCGAGGGGGCAATAAAAACATGCGTCTGGAATGACCCAATAGTCTGTCACATGTTCCAATAAACCTTATGTTGGATCGATATACTTTAATCAAACTATCTTAACTAGCTTGTTAAGGTTTAATAACCTCGGATAAATCCTAAGTTATTAACAAAGAAACACTGAGCAATCTTTATTAAGTACGCGGAATTTACTTAACAAAGCTAAGAAGAATAACCTTTTATTATAAACTCTAAATCGCTAATTATGCAGATACTCTAATACAACTCTAAGATAATCGAACTTCTCTCTAAAACACTAATTCTTAAACTCTAAAACTCTTTTTCTGAAATCGTACCTCTAATGCCAATCTAGGAGTCCTTTTATAGGCTCAAGGATATCCTAGTCGGTTTACAATTGATAACCTTGTACGACAAGTAATCTAAACATAGAATACAATTCTTTCCATAAACAAATATAACAGTTCTTTTGTTCTTGCAGTACTTTGACTTCATATTGCAGTACTTTGACTTTGTCTTTAACAGTACTTTGAGTCTTTGACTTCTTCCGATTTGCAACTTACAAGTACTTTCATATCTTCAGATACTTTGATATCTTCAAGCACTTTCATATCCCAACAATCCTCCCTAACTTGAATTCTACTTGCTTGACTTCAAGTTCCTTTGTGAATATATCTTTAACACCTTCATCTTTTAAAAACGGATTGTTTCTTAGTCTTTAAGCTTTTATCTTTGTAACATCTGTTCTTGTCAAAGTATCTCTTAGAATTGTTCTCTTTACGCAGACATCCAGCAAGCTCCATCTTTTCAACAACACAGCAACATATGACAATTTGTACATTTAATTCAGTTTAAGTTGCATACTATTCTCATCACTTCCAAGTGAATCATTGAAAAATTAATGGATTTAGATCTCTTTACCAAAGCCATTATCTTTGGAGTAGCCAAATGTTTTGGTGTGTAAGAACATGGTACATTGATAACCATATGATTTTTAGCAAATCACCAGCTATCAACAGATTTGATTTGTCTTTACCAAAAGCGTACCCTTCGGACTAGTTAGTTCTTTTATCTAATGGTGAACTAATTACCAATAATGGTTTTTCCACGGCCTTTACCACAAGCCATTTTCTTGTGGGCTAGCCAACTCTTCACATTACGGATATGGTGAGTTGAATACCATCCAACTTATTAGCAAGTTGTCAACTAAAACGGATTTGATATATCTTTACCAGAGCCGTTTGCTCATGGATTAGTCAATCCTTTTGTAACCATGGTGGATTGATAACCTATTGATGTGATCATCACAAAAACCATTTATTCAACCTTTAGTTCAAAATATTTATTACTTAGCAAAAGAGGTTTCTTCTAAAATTTATTTAACTGGTTTAGTTCAGCAAACAGTACTTTGATGAAAGTACTCTCTGATCAGCAGTACTTTGAATAAAAGTACTGATATATCAAAAAGTATTTATTCAAATAAAATTCATACCAGTTATTGATCATTCTCAGCAATGGTAGTCCAGTTTATAAATAAGTTGATAACCATGCAAGCAGTTTCATTATCCTCTTCTACTTCCAATCCATGCTCTAGCATTCTTCTCATGAGCTCAACTGTGAGAGGGTATCTTCTTTCTGCAAACATGTGTATCATTGTTCCATTTTCCAGTTCCAAAACATGAACTCCAGATTCTTCAAAAAATCTCCAACAAACTATTTCCCAGCTTTCTTGATTCTTCCACATATCATCAGTGCTCTCTTCTTCAGTTTCCCATATAGTTATAAGATCACCATGTAAAACCAAACCAATCCCTTCCAATGGATTATTTTCAAAGTAAGCCTTCACAACATGATATAAGTAGAATAGATCTACTCTATCTATAATATGCAGTAAATCCCATAGCCTTTTGAAAACTTTGAAGCTTTCATCTTCTTTATGAAAAATCATGTAATCTCCATTCTTGGATTTCACAACTTTAAAAACACTGATCTTTGATCTGTTCATCTTCATGTCATCATCTTCCTTTGTATAATCAAAATCTATCACTTTGAGATAATTCTTCAATTCATCTCTAGTCTCAGATCTTAATTCAACCTTTTCTTTCTTTGAAAACTGAACATCTGTAACTTCAATTTTTCTTTTTCTCTTTAAGCTCTTCTTCCTTTCAGATTCAGTCCAATGAGCTTCTTCTCTAAAGTCTTTAATATCAGCAACACTCTTTGTATAAGCTTCTGTTTTAGCATCATAGAGTCTTTTCATATCAACATAGTTTAACTTCGCAAACCTTATATCCTCGACTTTTCAAATAAGCCATCATAGCATTCCTGTCCTTAGCTAAATTAGGTCTTCTTGGCATATATCTAACAGGTGTAGGGGACTGTAAAGGTTCAGAAGCATCAGCATCTAATTTATCTTGCACCTTTTGAGCCGCTTCTCTATTCAGAGCTTCTTGAGCTTTCTGTTCTTTTCTATCTTGAGCATCTAACTCTTCTTGAACTTTTCTAGCTGCAGCTTCATTCCTAGCAACTTCAATTGCTCTAAGTTCTGCCAAAGTGAGTTTCTTTTTCTTTGTTTCAACCAGAATACCTTTCCCTTTATCTTTTGGATTAATTGCAGGTTGAGATGTTCTTGGTTGTTCTTCTTCTTGTACATCTCTAATAGTAACTCCTCCTCTTGGTTGTGACAAATCTAATATTGTAGCAATTAATTCATCATCACTTGCAGAATGAATGGGTTTGAATGTAGCTTCCTCCTCTTCTTCTATAACAATTGTAGAAGGACCAGGCATCTTCTTCAAAATTCAATACCCTTGGTGTTATTACTTCTTGCCTAGATGTATCATGAGAAACATTACTTTGATGTTCAGTACCTTGATCATCAGTACCTTGAACTTGCACTTCTTCCTCGAATTGAAATAATCTTTTCTGCAGGTACATACAGATTCTTTCTTCTTCGCAACATCTTCTTTCAAAATTTCCTTTTCTAAATTCCTCCCCAAGTTGACAGAAGATGATTTAGGAACCTTCTTTCGTTTTAATTCCTTCGAAGTTGTTTACGACGTTTGTTTTCCTCTTTAACCCATAAGTTGAAACCTTGAATATATGGTTTAATAAAATTCCTCAACCAGATATACTTACGCTTCAATTTCCTAAGCGCTTTAGCTTGAAACTCAACAGTCTTGTTCAACCTAACGAGCTCCCGTGTCAAAGCATAATTATCCAAAGTCAAACCTTCACGAGGTATAGTATGATCATCACCTTGAAGATGTGAATGTTCCTCTGAAACAGAACGAACGTTGTGGAGATGCAGTAGGTGTTCTTTCAATCTCTGCTTGAACCTCAGGGCTTGGAGAAACATTACCCTGTAAAGATGCAGTACCTTCAATAGAAGCAGTACTGCAAATGCACGTACCTTGTGAGGCAGCACTTTGTGAAGCAGTACCATGTACATAATCAGGACCTTCACTTTCTTCATCCTCTCTAGCTTCATTACGTACAGCTTGAACAACTTCCATCATTTTAGTAGTTAATGGAATATCTCCACCTCTGAACAAAGCACTTCGCCTAGCCATAAATGTAAAGATTTTGGCTTGTTGCACAATGACAGGTAACAAAGCAGCAGGTTTTGGAACATCAACCAATTGCTTGTTTAAGAAAACCTGTACAAACCTTGGGTACATCAGCCATTTTGACCCGGAGGATATATGTGATAGCATCCCATCCAAAATAAGGTTTGAAAAATTAAACACTCTGTCAGTAGCTAGTCCAACCACTGCAGATGCTATATTGGACCCAAACTGCTCCCAAGAAGTACTTTTAGAACTTATGCAATGAAGCAGTACATGAATCAAGAACTTCCATTGAGGACGGAATAATGCTTTCTTGAATGTTTGTTCTGTTAAAGATCCTTCATAACCAAGATTCCTAAAAGTATCCCAAATCAGTTGCTTGTCAAATCGAATAGCCCCATCTTCATCTCCAAATAATAAATCTTCTCGAATAGAGGCTTCTGTAATCTTGATAGTCCTTCCAGCAACTGTAGATCTAATATAATATTCATCCTCCTCCATGTTATCTCTAGAATTAGCCCAAAATTATTGAATCCAAGGTTCAATAACATCCGGTTCAACTAAAAGAGCATAACTAATAGGCGACCCAGTAAGATAATCAACAATATCATAAAAAGCCATATTCTCCTCAGTCTTGTCCAAGTTAGCCACCATATTGTGCTTTGAAACAGTTAAACGATTCGCCATTGTTGAATAAGTGAGCACAATAAAGATTTTATCGAAGAATAAAGAGATGGTGATTGGGAGATAAGTATGGAAAAGATGTAAAGTAATAATATGAGAGGAAAATCGGAAAGTAGTTATTTATAGGTGGGATTTGAAAAATCACAGCCTATAATAACAAAGTTACCGTTATTATCAATTACCCATCAATATTACCGTTGGAGCAGTACTTTTAATCACGACAAGCATTACTTTCCACATAAGCAAGATACTTTCCAAGCAGTACTTTCAGGAAAAACAGTACTTTGCCAAATTTCTTCATATAAACTAAGTATAAACAAGCATCCTCCCTTCAAACAATACACAGGACTATACTAACACCTTATAGTCCTCCCCTCAAACATAGCTTAGTAGTTAATCATTCCAATGCTCACAACCAAGTGATTGAATCGTGACACATCAAAACCTTTTGTGAGTAAATCAGCTACATTGTCATCCGTGTGAACCTTAACAACATTGATGAGCCTATGCTCATAACAATCTCGGATAAAGTGATGCTTAATCTGAATATGCTTTGTCTTGGAATGATACACAGGATTCTTCACAATACAAATTGTACTCTCATTATCAATATTGATAGGAGTATTTTTGAAATTGAACCCATAGTCCAAGAGTTGATTTTGCATCCACAAAACTTGTCCACAACAACTTGCAGCAGCTACATATTCAGCTTCAGTAGATGAAGTTGCTGCAATTGTCTGCTTTTTGCATTGCTAGGAGACTAGCCTTCTTCCAAGATATTGGCATCCACCAGTTGTGGATCTTCTATCATAATTATCACCTGCATAGTCACTATCTGAAAAAGCTTCCAAGTGAAAAGGTGACTCTTTAGGATACCACAACCCCAACTTAGGTTGTTGTTTCAAATAACATAAAATTCTTTTCTTTGCATTCATGTGAGAGATCTTTGGTGAGACTTGATATCTAGCACATAGACAAACCGCAAACATGATATCAGGCCTGGATGCAGTAAGATACATAAGAGAGCCAATCATTGATCTATAAAGCTTGACTTCAACAGGGTGTCCATCTTCATCTTTGCCCAATGAATTGATAGATTTAATAGGTGTAGTAATAGCCTTCATATCATCAAAATTGAATTTCTTAAGTATGTCAGTAACATACTTGTCTTGACTGATAAAAATACCTTCCTTTGATGCTTATCCTGAAGTCCTAAAAGAAAGTCAACTCTCCCATTGAACTCATTTGAAATTCTTTCTGCATCAACTGCTCAAACTCCTTAACCATGGACTGTTTGGTAGCCCCAAAGATGATATCATCAACATAAACTTGAACTAACATGATATCTTTCTTGTCTCTCTTGATAAACAAAGTCTTGTCAATAGCTCCCCTTCTATATCCATGTTGCAATAAGAATGTAGAGAGTCTCTCATACCAAGCTCTAGGTGCTTGATGAAGGCCATAAAGAGCCTTAACCACCTTATAGACTTTGTTTGGATGTTTAGGATCTTCAAAACCAGGAGGTTGTTTCACATACACTTCTTCTGTAATCTTACCATATAGAAAGGCACTTTGACATCCATCCGGTAGACCTTGAAAACCCATATAAGAATCAAAAGCAAGAAATATTCTAATAGCTTCAATCCTTGCTACAGGAGCAAATACCTCATCATAATCTACCCCTTCCTCCTGTCTATAACCCTGAGCAACTAACCTTGCCTTATTTTTGATAACATTGCCTCTTTCATCTCTTTTAACTCTAAAAACCCACCTGGTTCCAATAACTCTCTTCCCATCAGGAAGATCACATAAAACCCAAACTTCTTGAAGTTTAAATTGAAGAAGTTCTTCCCGCATAGCTTCAACCCAGCTTTCTTTAGTCAAAGCTTGAGCAATATTCTTGGGTTCCTCTTGAGAGATAAAACAAGTAAATAGACAGGTTTTATGGTCCTTATGATTCAGCCTGTTTTGTTTATACACAAAGCTAAGTAAAGCATTGTGAGATGTAGAGAGAGTCTTAGCTCTGTGTCTAGTCATTACTCCGTAAGTAGAAGGACCAACGATTTGATCAGAAGGATGATCCTTATGAGTTCTTAAGTTTGGAGACTGTGGAACTTCATAATTATCCTCTAAATTAGTAACATCAGCACCTTCATTGGAATTTGGGAAAATACCTTCATCTTCAAATTCATCATCAGTATCTTCTAATCCGGGCATGGTATGATCATCTAGATCAGCTAAAGTATTGTCAACAGGAGCAGCAGTACTTTGTACAAAAGTACTGTCCAAAGTACTGTGAGAGTACTCTGCAGTCTTGTTCTTCTTCTTTGCCTCTTCATAAGCTATCCTTTGTTCATCAGTGTAAGAATGTGCTAAAACATCTTGAAGAAGCATATGATTAAGTTCCTCTTGAATAGATTGATCCTCAAGCAGATAAAGAAGATTCTGAAACAACAGTACTTTGTTTTGGAACTTCAGTACTTTGTTTTGGACTAACAGGATCTTCATCAGGAACATCATCAGGTCTAATATGAACTCCATGAACCACGTATTGTAAATCTTCTCCACTATGCACTGGTTGATTTTCTTCTCTAACAGGTACATAGTTCATAGATGGAGTTAAAACCTCAAGATCAAACATCCAATCAGGACCTTTACCCTTCTCATTGTCTTGATCTTCTAAAAACTCAACATGAAGACAATCTTGAACCTTCTTAGTAACTTTGTTGTATACTCTAAAGCCCTTACTGTTAGTGCAATAACCCAATAAATATCCTTCTTCTGACTTGCCATCAAACTTCCCAAGATTATCAATAGTGTTTAAAATAGTAAGAGGGCATCCAAAAGGTTTCATAAAACGAATGTTGGGTTTAGTGCCCATTAGCAATTCATAGGGTGTCTTCATCTGTGGTTTAGTGACTGAGACTCTGTTAAGTACATAACAAGCATACTTCAGCTTGAGACTGAATAGGTAGGTTAGAATCTGCTAACATTGTTCTTGCTGCTTCAATCAAAGTCCTATTCTTCCTTTCTGCAACACCATTCTTTTGTGGTGTTCTTGCAATACTAAACTCCCTTTTTATGCCTTTGTTTGCACAAAATTCATCCATAAGTTTGTTCTTGAATTCAGTCCCATTGTCACATCTAATACCTCTAACCTTGATTCTCAATTGGTTTTCAAGAGCAATAATCAGTGTCTGGATAGCATCAAAAGTATCATCTTTAAAACCCAAAAAGAAAACCCAACTGAATCTACTACAATCATCAGTAACAACCAAACAATACTTTTTCTTATTTAAACTTGCCACAGAGACAGGTCCAAATAAATCCATATGTAACAGCTCAAATGGTTCTCTAATAGTTCTTTCCTCAAGCTTCTTGCAGGAAGCTTTGTGTTGTTTACCCTTCTTGCATGTCAAGCATGATTGTTCATTCTTGTAAGTCTTTGAAGGTAAACCTCTAACTAAATTGCCTTTCACCAGTTTGTTGATGTTCTTGAAATTAACATGGCCCAATCTTCTATGCCATTGATGTGCTTCTTCAGATGTTGCTTTAGCCACCAAACATGTGGCTCTGCCATAAGAATGTAGACTCTTCATGTCTAAACTATACACATCATTTGTCCTTGGTACTCTAAGTACTACCAAGTCATCATCAATGGTTTAAAGTCGAGGAAAGGATGAGACATTCTGTGTCAGTGAATAACACAGGATGCTGTTTATCACAAATTTGAGAGACTGACAACAAGTTAACTTAAGCTCCTTCACATATCTGACATTCTCAAAATCGATTCTTCCAGCTTTAATTGTTCCTTTCCTAGTAATCCTTCCTCCATTGGGATCATTCCCAAATGCAACTTTTCCTCCATTAATCTTCCTAAAATCAGACAGGATCTCTTTGTCTCCTGTCATTCTTCCAGAGCAACCACTATCCACAATAAGATGATCTTTAAGCTCCTCTTCTGGGTTGCCCTGCACATAAAGAAAAGAGTTAGAAACTTTTAGGAACCCAAGCCATTCCTGACTTGTGTTCCCCTTGTGGAGTTACAAACTCAAATTCTTTGAGAATGTAATTCCCACTATCTTTCAAATGATGATCCAAAATTATCTTTTGATTTTTAGCATGTGGATTTTCAAAACTTTCTGGTTTTTCAACATAAATCTCTTTCACCGATTTTTAGCATTTTCTTGTGTCGCACAAACATCGATTCACTTTTTGTTGAACGTCTTTGTTTGTCCCTCTGCATACTTTCCCTTTTAACCCATTCTGTTTTAACACTTGGTTCATCTGATCTAAATCTCCTATGTGAATTGGAATACCTTCTAGGTTGATAGTGAGATTGGCTAGAATTTCTATACCAAGTATTGTGATCAGTACCTTGTTTTGTCTGAGCAGTACTTTGTGAAAGTCTGGGCAGAGTTATGACGTACTTTGGAAAGTACTGTGAGATCTTGAAGGTTTTGAAAAAGATTTTATTTGGTTTGGGTATTTATGATCGATGAGAAATTTCGTGATTGACCCTATTTGAATTATTCCAAACTGGTTTGTACTCTTTAGGTTTCTGGTTGGCAGTCCTATTCTTTGGAAATTTTCTAAGGTATTTTGAGTGATGTTCACAATCCTTAATTAGATGAGTAGGACTGAAACACACAAAACACAGTTTGTGACCCATACTGTCAAAGTGACATCTTCTATGTCTATGCCCAAAATTATTTTGCCTTCTTGGTGAGTGATTAAACTTGTTTGATCAAAATTATCCCAAAAAGGTTTAGCAGTACTGTTTTGAAAAGGTTTTGAAGAAGGTACTGCTTGTGGAGCAATACTTTGATTTAAAGGTACTGCTTGATTTTGAACACAGCTTTTCAATAGATTCTTTGGGTTTTCGACCTAGATTTAGCAACTAGCTTTTTACTAAACTCTAGACTGTCTACTCCAAAACGAGAAACATCAGGCCTAAGGGGTTGATGAATGCCAGTAGGATGTGGAACAGCATGATAATCATTAGCTTTCTTATATGCAGGAGGTGAGTCACTTAGTGAACCATCATTACTAGATGTATCTACATAATTAATGAGTTCTTCATCGCTAGTGGTTATATCCTCATACTCACCTTCATCCTGATTACTAGATTGGTTTTCATCTATCTTACTAAAATCCATACCAAAACCTAATCCAGTTTTAAGATAGGCTCTTTGCTGTTTTTGAACATAAGAAACATGTGACAGACCAGCTTCACCCCAAGCAGTAAACTTAGCTAATAAATCATCTCTTTCCTTAGTTAATTTCTCAATTTCAGCAATTTTACAGTTTAATTTACATTCACTAAGCTTTAACTGGTAATCCTGTTGTGCATATTTTTCAGCCCAAGCTACTTCATTAGTTTCATGTGCTAAAATTTTGGCTTCCATAGATTCTAAGGTTATTTGATAACCTGCTACCTCAGACCTAGCCTTAACACAATTATCTCTCTCAATCACATAACTGCTAAGCAATTTATGATAAAAATCATAGCAATTTGAGCATACCTCAGAGATAGGAGATTGATTTGGTGAAGTAGCCACCAATGCTAGTTGAACAGGATCATCTTCACTTTCCTTGCTCCAGTCAAATCCTCCAAAGCCATCATCAGATTCCAAAACAGCATGTTCAAGTTCTTCAGCAAAAACAGTGCTCCAATCCAATGCTTCTACTGAATCTTCAATTTCTTCTTCCACTGCTATCATGCAATAAGTTACTGGTTCATCATCAAACTCTTCACTCCAGTCAACTTCTGATAACTTCTCTTGAGCAACCAAAGCCTTTGTTTCAGTAATGGGAATTTCCTTAAGCTCAAGTTTTGGCTTTTCAGATGTCCTGTTTGCTTGATACTTAGCAAACATGCACTCCCTTGCAAAGTGACCAGTCTTTTGACAATTGAAGCATTCAATTTTAGATTTGTCAAAAGTTATGCCCTGTTTTGGTTTGAAATCAATGCTTTTGCCTGTCTTCTTCATGTACTTTTTGATTCTTGCAGTGATCATAGCAACTTGCCACCTGATATCAATTTCTTCAAGTGCATCTTCTTCAATCTGTGCTAGATCTTCTTCATAAGTGACAGGTAAACTAGCTTGTTGTGCAAAGAAGGAGCACATAACTTCATCTAAGGCCATAGTGGTAGTTGGTGGGGCCTGTTGAACATATGAGGGGGGGTGTATAGACAGCAGTACTTTGAGAAACAGTACTTTGAGGAGAAGCAGTACTTTTGGAAGTACTCGGCCTTCTTCAGATGATAGAAATGCAATACTGTGAGACTTAGAACTTGTTTGACCACTCATCTCATGCTCATACACCTTAAGTTGATGATATAGATCATCAAAGTCCATGACATCCAAACCTTGTTGTCCTCTGATCATTGTAGCAATGACATGCCATGAAGATGGCAAACTCCTTAGAAATTTCAAATTAGCATCTTCAACTGATACTTCTGCCTTGTATAGCTCCAACATGTTCAGTAGATTCTGAAACCTATCATATGCAGCATCAAGACTCTCTCTTTCACCAACTGTGAAAGTTTCAAACTGTTGCTTTAGCAAATTTCGTGCATCTTTTAGAGGCTTCATTACCTCCAAATCTGGTCTTGAGAGCAGCCCAGAGCTGCTTAGCATCTTTAGCATCATGAAATTTGAGAAGATGACCATCTGGAATGGCAGATAAGAGAATATTGAGTGCCTTCTCTTGATTCCTTAAGGTTGCTGCTGGTAATACTGGTTTAGGTGCCTTTGGTTGTCCAGGAATATCAATGGGGTCTGCTACAACTTCATTCCCATTCACAATAACATTCCAAAGAGCATGGTCTGTAATGGCAATGTACTGCCTCATCTTCATGCACCAGAGATCATATTCTCCCTTCTTGATTATTGGAATTCTGAGTGAGGTGATTGAGGGTGGTGGAGCAGCTTCAGTCGACATCTTGAATATAGTTGAAGTAGGGTTTCTTCTTAGTCAGAGTTTCCACACAAGCTCTGATACCACTTGTTGGATCGATATACTTTAATCAAACTATCTTAACTAGCTTGTTAAGGTTTAATAACCTCTGATAAATCCTAAGTTATTAACAAAGAAACACTGAGCAATCTTTATTAAGTACGCGGAATTTACTTAACAAAGCTAAGAAGAATAACCTTTTATTATAAACTCTAAATCTTCTTATTATGCAGATACTCTAATACAACTCTAAGATAATCGAACTTTTCTCTAAAACACTAATTCGTAAACTCTAAAACTCTTTTTCTGAAATCGTACCTCTAATGCCAATCTAGGAGTCCTTTTATAGGCTCAAGGATATCCTAGTCGGTTTACAATTGATAACCTTGTACGACAAGTAATCTAAACATAGAATACAATTCTTTCCATAAACAAATATAACAGTTCTTTTGTTCTTGCAGTACTTTGACTTCATATTGCAGTACTTTGACTTTGTCTTTAACAGTACTTTGAGTCTTTGACTTCTTCCAGTACTTTGCTGCTTACAGTACTTTCATATCTTCAGTACTTTGATATCTTCAGCACTTTCATATCCCAACACCTTAGCCGACTAAATAGTAGCCTGGTTCAAAATCCAGGCCAAGAACAATGTCTCAGGTTGGCAAGACCTCTAGGAAAAGTTTCTCTCCAATTTCAAGCCCATGAGAAACTATACAGATAATTTCATTGACCTTTAGCTACTCAGACAAGGCCCTGGAGAATCTTTTGAAGACTTCACCGAATGATTCAACAATGAAACCATGAAAATCCCAGGCCTTAGTGATCAACAAATGATCAGAGCTTTTATCTCCAGAATGACCAAAGGATAGTTCTCAGAGGAGCTGGGTCGCAGACCACTTACAACTTGGAAGGACTGCTTGGAACTAGCAAGATAATTCATCAAAGGAAAGAAACTAAATGCCAAGTGGCAAAGTGGAGAAGAAGCCTCCAAACAAAATCTCAATGACAAGAACAAGCAACATCATGACAACAGATCCATGCCAAGGTTCAGTTACCCTGGAAGGGAAAGAGACAGAAGCGACATAAGGAACACTGAATTCATCGACACCAGGAATGGTATCATCAACACACTATCAAAAATGCCAGTAGAAATCCTCATAAATGAAAGAGTAACAAACACCTGGACCAAGCTACGTCCACTCCCAGGTGGCATTAGAATAGACGAGAGATTGTTCTGCAGGTTTCATAACAACCACGGGCACGACACAAACTCTTTTAGGGAGCTCAAGAGAGAAGTTAAGAAAGCAATCACCAAAGGAAAGCTGGATCACTTACTACCAGCAACAAAAAAGACAACCACCATTGGCCTTGAGGAACCAGTGTGCCATATCAACATGATATTGTCTGGATAACTTGGGAACGACGAGGATAGCTATACAATTACAAACTAGAAACAAGTCCGTTCGCGAAGCACTCCAGCGGACACCTTCATCCCATCATCCGACCCAGTTGTCATATCAGCAATCATCGTATAACACAAGGTGAGGCGGATATACATGGATGGAGGAAGCTCAGTGGACATTATGTATGAACACTATTTCAACAAGCTCCCAGAACACGTCAAAAACAACCTCAGGCCATCAAAAACATCACTAATTGGTTTCATAGGGGAAACATTCTATACTCAGGGTGTTATAAGCCTGGAACTTACAGTGGGAGCACACCCACTATCAAAGACGATCATATTGCAATTCCATATCGTCAAATCTACATCTAAGTACAATGTGTTACTAGGAAGGAAAGTAATGCAAAAGTTTAGCATGAAAGTTTCAACCATCAGGTTTGTTGCTGAATTCCCAAAAGACGCAGGGTGGGCCACCATAAAAAGTAAATACCCAGGCCTAGAAACCTTACCCGAACCAATAACAGAGGAAGTCACCTCCAAAAGACAGCAGTTGGAAGAAATCCCAGACTACACCTCCGATGCAGAAAAACATCTCAGCATAAAAGACATCTCAAACACACCTTCGGCACACTTCAATTGGATAACCACACCAATATGGGTTACGGAGAGAAACAATCTCCTTTACAAGGAATCAATTTCTGACAACACAAACATACTACTCGCGGATGAGAACTCATCCAATAATGAATACGAGGAGAACATCCTCAGAGACAAGCCCATGGTATGGGCATCTAGGCAAAACAACCAGATTATAACACCAAGGCAAGACCTCATGCAAGTAATCTTCATGGAGCCCCAGAAAGCAAAAGGACTAAGCAAACTCAATCATGTTGGGCCTGTTACTCACGCAACCAACTCTTCACAAAGGCAAAAAGGTTAGGCGCTACAAAGTGCAAATTCACCTAACACTTTCTAACCCTGTTGAGGACATGTCAATAAAATCAAAAGTTGGAGGCCAAAGAAAGCCTAAACCTAGTAAGGAAAATCCTCGTATTACAATAAATGCCAACAAAAACAAGCCCTACATGCTAGGTACCACTAAGGGGGATCACACTCCCCTCTAATGGTAAGCATTCAGCCCTGTTGCATGCTACACTTAGGTGGATTTTACTTTATTTTCTTTATCAAATCAAGGATTCTAACAGCTAGGATAGCTCATTTGTACTATTTTTATAAATATGCAATGACAAGTCCATCACTTTTCTTACAAAGTGTCACATTTAATTGACTATTCATACAAGCAAGCATTTACTCGAACGTAAATTAGCCTTTATGAACATGCTCATGAACAAAAGGTGCCTACGGGTAAAAAAGCAGGGAATACACTTGATGATGCCTTGGATACGGTTTCATCACACAAGCCTATTTCTAGGTACACATACGCACAACTTGCTACGAGTGAGTTGCTGGAAGATAGCTAGTCGATAGTTACTAGTTATAATGTGCACGAAAAAACACAAGTACTTGTTATCGTGTCAAAGTTAAACTAACTTTTGACGGAATATATTATTCATGTTTAAATGATCACTAAACATAGGAATACCAACACATAAAATAAATTGGCTAGACAAGCTAATTTCACTAAAATTTTAGGATCACAACATCCTAACTAAAAACCCAGGCCTACACGAGCCTGGTAACATACATACAGTAAATTAGATAGATAAGCTAATTTCACTAAGAGTTCAGGACTGCGATATCCTAACTAAAAACCCTGGCCTACACGAACCTAGTAAAACACAAAAGCCCAGTAAAAGAAAACTGGCACAAACAAGCAAGCTGGACACAAGTTCCAATGTAACCCAAAACAATGGGACAGAACAGGGCAAAATTTAGTAAATTGGTACACTGTCAATTTTACTACAACGCCGTTGATAAGAAGTTAGATTCTATTCAAGGATCTAGGATGAACAATACACTGATCACATAAAAAAACCAGACCAACATGAACCCGGTAATACCTAGGGCTACTTAAACAAAAGTACCTACGATATAAACATAACGATTGTTTAGAAACAAGGCCCAATATACGGCCAAAACATCAACAAACATTTAAACATGAGATGAGGAAGGTACATCAATAGCAAGTTCCAGGAGGTCATCAACACTCTGTTCTTAATAGGCTACGAGCCTCGTCAGATAGGGCCAAGACCTGATACTTAGCTTAATAACTTCACTTGTCAGTTTCTCACCTACATTATTATCCAGGTCAAGGTCAGCAGCAGGCAACTCAGGATGCTTCACAATCACCTTCTTGGAAGTCATGTGAGAACCCAGACACATAACCCTTTTCTGAACATGAAGGAAAGCATTTTGATACCCAGGAGAACAAGGTAGATTCTTGACAACCAAAGGTAACTGCTCTATCAATTTCTTTTTCTCAGCCTTGAAGAAGGCAACATGCTCACTGTTTTCAGTATTATACTAAGCAGTCACAGCCAAAGAATCGGTCAGATCCTTGACCTGCTTCTCTAACCCAGCAACCTGGCTTTTGAAGACAACCAACTTCTTGCATGACGCTTGGCGGCCTCTTCCTCATTAGCCTTCAAGGCCTTTAGGGTTTCCTCCTTCTCAGAAGTAACCTTAAGGACAGTTTCTTCTAAGTCCTTAAATTGGGCTTCAAGAATAGCTTTGTCAATACCGCCAACCCGTGCAAGCTCTTCCTCGAGAGCCTTCGCTCGAGCCTCAATAAGCTTTTTGTTCTTAATGGATTCAACCCTAACCCGATGAGCATACCCCACCCGCCCTCTGAGAAATGCATACTCATTGATAATATCGCACATGCCACAGTAAAAAAGATCAAGGCTCTTAAACAAAGGCCTGTGAGATAACTTGACCTTAGGAGCAGGAAGAAAAATCGACTCCATAAAAGTCTTGCCAAACTTCAACGAAGTACAATCATCACCAACATCCAGGCCAGTCTGGAAGACAAGTGGCCCAGTCTCAGAAATTATGGGTGACCTGCCCTGGGAGGCGGCTCCAACCTCGCCACTCCCACCACCTTGAGAACCAGATGCGCCATCGCCGGGTAGCTTATTCGCTTCACCTAAGGCACTTGGGAAAACAACAAACCCAAGACTTACTCGCTTGAAGACTACGTAAACCAAGGTATAAAAACAAGATGGCAGTACCGTCATCAGTCTAGACGACCTCCTTGGACTTCTTGAACTTAGACTTCCTCCTTGAAGAAGTCCTCTGCTCAACCACCTCCGTCTCGTCATCTGAAATAAGATACACGGTCACCAAAGAAATGACATTTAAAGGCACAAGAGACGAGGGGTTAGTTTTCTCACCAGCGGAAACAACTTCACTCCCGTCAGCCTCAGCATCAATACGAGCCCTCTTCTTGTGAACCGAGTTGTCGGCCAAAGACTTATCCTCCCCTGCGTCCTCCATCGCATGGTCAACCACAAGTTCAGAGGCCGGTGACGCATGTGGAGGAGGAGGAGCAGCAACATCAGTATCCACCTGGATGACAGGCTCAGAAGCCACAGTCACACTGACATCATTCGCCAATGTAAGAAGTGAGGAATCATCTATCACTGCAAGACAAACATCGAATCATGATTAGGTAGAAACCAAAGAAATCACAAATGCAAACAGGTAAACACAACAACTCACCCTGACAACCCTGATACAACATAGGGCGTCTCCCAACCTCACGATCCCAATTCTAACTCAAACCATCCAAAAACAAGGCACCTTCCAACATGGGCCTTGAATAAACACATAACAAACGCAAACGTTCATTCATGATCCTATTATCAACGGAAATACTAATGGTAAAATCCAGGTCTAGATTCACACTATTACTCCACTGTAGATGACAGGGAGATGGAACCTGTGCATCAATGGTAATCCATACCCAATTCTCATGCCAACCAGACAACCCTCCTTGTCGTATTCAAAACGGTTAGGCACGGCTCCTCAGTCGCCCTCCACTCAAAAGTATACCAAGACCCACACCTCTTTATTTGAAAAATATGGCGAAAACCATTTAAATGAAGAGGAAAATTTAACGCATCACAAGCTATAATAAAGGCATGCAGCCTTTGATACCCAAGAGGATGAATTTGAGAGAAAGCAATATTATAACAACGGTACACTTCAAGAACAAATTGGTATCGGGTGAACCTAACATTAGCATGCGTAGCATACTCTAAGTAGAAGGCAGTAACGTTACGAGAAGGGGGACGGTCATCCCTTTCATCCGCCGCGGGCACACGGGGCAAATAGTCCTCAATCCACTTGTGATTTTTCAAAAAATTGTTAAACTTTAGGGTATTTACCCCATAAGGATTATCAGCAACAACACTTTCATTTCGTTTGGAAGACATGACAAAAGAAAGAAGGACGACACAACAAATGGCTCTTTTTCAAGGAAGAAGGCAGGAACAAGAAAACGAACTAACCTCGCCTTGCCATCTTCTTCTAGAAAAAACTTTGAGTAAGAACACAACTTCAAGGAACAAGGATCTCTGGCGGTTTCAAAGAAAGTGAGCAGTTTCTTAAAAATAGGAAGTTTAAAATCATGTAACTCCTTATCTCTCACGCCCTATTTATAGGAGAGGAAAAATAACCGCTATTGGAAAACAATTGGCAATAGCCTATTGGGCCAACAAGCCCAATTCAGGTGTGTACTAGTCACGACCTTGCAAGACGCGCGTGCTCCACATTTCAGGATGGCGTCAGGCACAGTTGAATCGACTTGTCTGACCCATCAAAATATCGAAGAAAGAGATTTAAATCATTTCAAAAGGGATTATTTTTACACTTCCCACGTAAGCATTAAATGTAGGCCTTACCCTAAATACCCCACACGTCACTTGGGGAACGCAACCTAGGGCTAGATAATCATCACAAGACAACTCAAGAGTCAACCTGAAAACTTAGCCCTGGAGATACAGACCTAGTTGCTAGACATAGGACGGGGGGGGGGGGGCTTAATTACTTCAAAAGTATAACATCATCTCACTAGTACATGACATAATACTAGACTGGGGGGACTTGATAGTGTATCATTATTAGTGGCCTAAGGCCCACTAATCACATGCTTGAATCAAGCCCAGAATAGTTCACGAAGTCAGCAATGAATAGAACAACATAAGCCCAGGCCAAACTAGGCTTAGCAACTCATCTCAGGTAGCATAGTACATGCACAAAAAGAAAACTTATACAACTGTAGCTAGTGGTTAAGACATACGAGTCTGACATAGCACATTAGGGAACACACGATCAGCAAAAAAGGATAGCAGAGTACTCTCTTTTACGAGCCTAAGGACGCATGACATCTGTCCTCCTTGTCTACTCTTGGATGATCAACACTTGACACCCTGGAGGCCGTTGATCACTCCCGAAGGGTTTATCTCTAAACCCTATAAGCCTCTCTATCAAAGGAGAGCAACACACAACGCCACACAAGTTTTTACATACTTGGGAAAATACTGCCTGACAGCAGTGTAGTATGGTTATTGTTTAAGTGTTACCCGAGCTTCTTGATTTATATCAATATCATCAGGTCCTTACCGTTCAACATGGGAAACCAAACAACAAAATCAATCCCATCCCATCTCTAAACCGATTTACATACCATACGTAAACACTTAGCCTAAACGAATTCATGAGTCGCTTGTACCTCTTCCACCATCCTATTTGCTTGAACATTCTTCCTGCCCGGTAAATCAATTAAGCCTACCACTTGATTTGACGGAGTGTTTTCAACAATAGAAAATGGTGAAAAACCCGTCGAACCATGAATCACACTATTATAAGCAAATCCATCATAAGGTAGAGTTACATCCCACAACTTAGGTTTTTTGCTGCACACACAACAAATCGTGTTTCCCAAAGTGTGATTAATTACTTCGGTTTGACCATCACTTTGAGAATGAGCAGTACTGCTAAACTTCAAGGATGTACCTAAATGCCTTCAGAGGGTCAACTAAAAATGTGCAGGAAACTTATTATTATGATCCAAAGTAATAGTCTTTGGTACTTCATGCAAATAAACCACTTATTGAAAGAAAAAACCTTTCAATATTAGTTGCATCCGAAGTCTTCTTATAAGGAATAAAATGCGTCATCTTTGAAACCCTGTCAGCAACAAAAAACATAAAATCGACTCCTCATTGAGTACGAGGAAGTACATGCACAAAATCCAGAGAAATATCACGGGAAGTGGCATATAAATACCCGAATTTGTGCCTTGCTCTTTCCTTCTAGACACACAACACATTTACGCAAAAAAGAACCAAAATCCATATTTAGTTGAAGAAAATAAAACCTCTTCTCCATGGAAGAAAGTATCTTTTCATGTCTTAAATGACCACTTAAACCTTCTACATGAAACTCCTTAATCAATTGACTCCTAAGATAAGTCTTAGGGATACACAAGCAATTTCCCCTAAACGAATAACCATCAAGAACAAGAAAATCGCCTCTTTGTTGTTTGGTTTCAATCTCGTCCCAAGTATTATGAAAATCTTCATCACTTGCATACAAACCCTTAACCGACTCAAAACCAACAACTTCATTGTTAATAGTAACTAGAGGAGTGGTTTTCCTCTTCAAAGCATCCGCCACCTTATTACTTGTACTTGACTTATGCTTGATCACATAATTAAAATTTTCCAAAAAAAACTCACCTAACATGCATGTATCTTGTTCAAATGCCTTTGAGTTTGAAAATATTTAAGAGCTTGATGGTGTGAATAAACCACAAACTCTTGTTGAATCAAATAATGCTCCTTATTCTTTATTGCTTGAAGAACCGAATATAACACTTGTTCATAAGTAGACCACTTTTGATGAGCTTCATTTAGCTTGTCACTATGAAACACTGCGGGCCTACCTTCTCGCGAATAAGCAACCCCAATTCTAGTTACACAAGCATCACATTCTAGTTCAAAAAGTTTATCAAAATTAAGAAGAAAAAGTAATGATGCGGTTGTCAACCTTTCTTTAATCAAATTGAAGCTTTCTTCCGCCTCCTTAGTCCACTTGAACGAACCTTTCTTCGAACAATTTGTGATTGGCGCCACAATGCTACTAAAATCCTGAACGAACCTCCTATAGAAAGTTGTCAATCCATGAAAGCTCCGAACTTCAGCTAAAGTCTTTGGTGAAAGCCAATCCCCAACTGCCTTAACCTTGTCATCATCCACATGAATACCTTATGAACTAGTAATATACCCAAGAAAAATAAGCTTTCTAGTAAGAAAAGTACATTTCTTGTTTTCCTCAAATGCCATCAAAACGGTTTGTAGATGATCTAACTACTCCTTCTTCGTTCGACTTTAAATTAAGATATCATCAACATAAAACACAAAAAAATACCTATCAATGGCCTAAGAACTTGAGTCATCAAACACATAAAAGTACTTGGTGCATTAGAAAACCTAAATGGCATGATAAGCCATTCATACAACCCATCCTTCATCTTGAAAGTGGTTGATAACATAAAATTAGCATGATATTTAATATATCAAAGTCCCGTGTTTATGGCCTCACTTGTATTAATATGGTACTTAATTCGTTCATATTTGCATTTCAGGATAAATGAGGCGTTGGAGCGGAAAAGATGTGAGAAAAGGCCAAGAAATATATTCTGAAGACAAGTTACGGCATAAGTTGTGCAATGGACTACGCCGTAACTCATACTACGAGGGCCTGAGAATTATTTGTGAAGGTTAAGTCGTAATTGCTTAATAATGCTACGGCAAAACTACGGTACCTTGAGGGATACGGCGTAACCAACTCTTAAGGTTACGCCGTAATTATTATTGTGAAGGTTACAGCGTAACATGCTAATTAGTTACACCGTAGAGATAATTACGGAGTGGATAAGTATATGCGAATGAAGGATTACGGCGTAACCCGATGATAGTTACACCGTAATTAATAACTTGGGCGCAAAGTTTTGAAATCCAGGGACTGGAAGCGACAAAATTATATTAAGTATAATTAGCTCGAGGACAAAAGAAATATTAAGAAGTTCGAAGAGGGGCTGAACTTGTCAATTTTACTACACATTTACATGTGAAATTAAAGGAAAAGTAAGACAAGGACCATGGTTGCAATATGTCATTAGTTGGAGGACCTAAGTCGCACAAAGTTATCATTATAAATATTGACATGAATATGTCATTCGAGAGATCAATTTGGGAATACACATATTCTGTGTTTTGGCTGCTGTACGAGAAGAAGCAAAAGAGTAACAGCGTACGTGGGTTTTCGAAGGGGCAAACCCTTTGGGGTTTTGCCCTGGTACTCAACTAGGGGATCGATAGCAGTTTACTGGCACGATTTGTAATCACTTTTTCAACTCTTTTTATTAATTTGGTTTCATTATTTCATAATATTAATTTTGATTCCAATTAATTGTTGGTGCATTGATTCTTATTGTGTTCTAGTTAATTGATTATTAATTTATTATTAGTCAATTATTATTTGGTGTTTATTCCTAGTTTATTATTGTTTTATTTGTGTGTCTTATTAGTCATTCCGCTAGAGAATCTTGGTGAAGTGGAAACTAGGTGCTAGCCTAGTTTTAATTCTTTTATTATCAATGCTTTTGCGTTTATTAATTATTTCTAGTGTATGCATGCATAGTTCATTGATAGTCACCCTAGCTTCGGTAGCTTTGAGTTGCGGTCATATTTATTTGCTTAGGAGAATTGACCAACTGACCCTAAGTAAGTAGGTAGAGAGGCTTGGTAAGAATTGACCAAAAGACTATCAAATCTCTCTTGTGCGAATTGACCAAAGGATCACCGTTCGAAAGGATGAACTTAAAAAGTTAGGGATGTGTGTCTAAGATGCTAGCTCCCGGGCATACATTATTATGAATCTTGCATGTAGGGTACTTAATGACTTGTCTTAGGTTGCTTGAGACCCTCGACTCCCCAAAGGGTAGGCCTTTGACGTCCGGTAGGAACCTTTGTTGATAGGTTATGACGAATTGACCAAATGATGTCATAGCGACTTGAACCCCACTTGAAACGGGAATCTAGTGACGTTTAGAACCCATATATTGCGATAGTAAACACTGACACTTATTGTCTTAGAATAGCTTACCAGAGACCTCCCATTTCGAAGGGTAACACCTTTGATACGAGTAGGGGGCTATGTTTAATAGGGTAGACGAATTGACCAAAGGAGTCTACCGGATTTTGCCACGATTCATTCGAGGATGAATTCGGTTTGAGAATTGCATCACTATCTTTCCCATTATCTTGTTTACTAGAGAACCACCCCAATTGATTACCAATTAATTTTATCATCAAAACTTATTTTATTGTGACAATTTAATTAATTAGACAGCTAGGAATCAACCGTTCTTGGGACGACCTCGGTCTTACCATTCCCTCACTACATGCGACCGAGTACATTGCTCGTTAGTTGATAACATCAAATAGTCCTGAATATTAAGTGTCAATTTCCCCCAATAATGTTTGTAATTTATATCATTTATATGGATTTACGCTTGTTTTCCACTTTCAGGTAAATTACGAGCATTGGAGCTTAAGAGACGCGAAACTGGAGAAATATCAAAAGATTTATCATAGTATGCTGACTTTGAAGAAGTTATGGCGTAACTCATCTCTCACATTACGCCGTAACTAAAGCGTGACTCAGAATACCAACTCATCAGAAGGTTACGGCGTAACTCTCCCCAAAGGCTACGACGTAACTATATTAGGTCAAATGAGGTTCCACGTCGCTGATAACTACGCCGTAACTATTTCATCAACTACGGCGTAACCAAGTTTATTGAAGACTACGGCGTAACCACTAATAAGGTTACGCCGTAACTAGCAGATCTAGTGCAAAATACGAAGGAATTGAAGGTTACGGCGTAAATCTTATATTAGTTACGCCGTAACCTAGATCTGGCCTATAAATACCCCATGAATTCCAGCATTTCTAATCATCCCATTCCACACACAACAACCAGAGAACGTGGGAAAAAGCTAAAGGCAGGTCTAGAGGAGCATATAGAGCTGTCTTCAAGGGAGAAATCACTCCCCTACGATAAGCATTAGCATTTTATCTTTTCTTTACTTTCGATTCATGTATTTCGTACCTTTGAATATTTAATTGATTTGTATGGTTAATATAAGCGGCTAAGCACCTCTTGGTGCTGGCCTAGTTATGATTCCTTAATTTTTTTGTTTGCGTTTACATTACTTCCGTATAATTATTTCTAAGTGTATGCATGCATAGTTTATTGGTAGCTACCCTTGTTTCGGTAGTTTTGAATGGCGGTAGAGGCCAATTGCCTAGGAGATATGACCAACTGACCCTAGGTGAGCCAACTGACGACCCTTTCTACTTGTGCGATTTGACCAACTGATCACATACCGTTTGGATGGACTTAAGAAAATAGCCCGGGCACTCACTATTATAAATCTAGCATGTAGCGGTACTTAATGACTTGGCTTAGGGGACCAAGAATAACAGGACTTATGAGGGGACACCTGACTTGTCCTGTGGTGGCATCTTTGCTGATAGGTTAGGGCGAATTGACCAAATGCTATCCTCTCGACTTTGACCCCACCTGAAGTAATTGGAAGTAAGTAGAAGTAGACATTACTAGCTAGGAGGAATAACTAGGTTAGCACCACTATCCTCTATTGATTTATCTTTTGCCTTTATTTGCTATTTTCTGCTTTAGTAGTTAATTAGTTAATTCCTTATTGAAACCATTATTAAAATCTGTGACACCTAGACTTAGTAATAATCCAACACACATAGCTCTTGGGACGACCTCGGCTTTACCGATTACTACACTACACACGACCGGGTACACTGCCCGTTAGTGCATTAGGGTAGACCATAGGTATAACGAGACTTTATAAATATTAAAACCTGGTCAGTAAAACCTGCATCAAGTTTTTGGCGCCGCTGCCGGGGAGTTATATTAGGATTAATATTAAGTCTTTCATTTCGTTTTAAACTTTTCTATTATTCTCACGATCATTATTCGAGTTTTCAGGTACCATGGAAGTTGTTAACATCGATGACCTCACTCTTGAGGAATATTTGGCGTTGACAAGAGCAGAACAAGGGCCGGGTCTCGTAAGACCGGCAATTGGAGCGGATGTCCGTTTCGAAATCAAAGACCAATTTATGAGGGAGCTTCGTGCTAACCCTCTTTCAGGAAACAGGGACGAAGATGCATATGAGTACGTTGAAAATGTCCTATACAACGCAAGCCTTTTCAACATTCCGGGTGTGTCTCATGATGCTGTTATGCTAAGGGTATTCCCAGTGACTCTTACTGGAGCTGCCAGAAGATGGATCGAAAGATTGCCCGCCGGGGCAATTAATACCTGGGCTCTACTTAAGAAGCATTTCATTCTAAGGTATTGTCCGCCGTCGAAGATTTCTAACCAGCTCTTGGAAATCCATAAATTTAACCAAGAAGACGACGAAACATTGTATCAAGCCTGGGATAGATACACCGATCTCCTTTACAAGTGTCCTACACATGATCTGAACAACCAGCAAAAGAACAACATCTTCTACAAAGGAATCAACGTAACTACGAGACAAATGCTGGACTACCAAGGGCCTATTCCGAACATGACGCCTACCCTTGCTATTGAAGCCATTCAAAAAATGGCTGATCATTCTAAAAAATGGCACGACGGAGGAAGCAAAAGAAACCAAAGCGGAAGTTTCGACGGAATTGCAGCAATCGCTAGTAAAATTGAAAATCTTAGTCGAGATATGCTGAAGGTCAGAGAAACCGTTCATGCCATCCAAGTGGGTTGTGAAAGCTGTGGAGGAGGACACCTCACGAAGAAAATATGATTGAAGAAGATAAATATGGAGAAAATCGACCGTTTTACGAAGATAATCGAAATAATAACGGGTACCGTGGGAATTACAACCGTGGGCCCTAAGGAGAAAGAAAGCCCAGTCTTGAAGAAACAATTAACAAATTCCTGGAAAGTTCAGCCCAAAAAAAAGGAGCAAGATGAGTGGTTAAAATAATTCCAGGAAAACACTGACATAAACCTTTCCAAGCACGACACAACCCTAAAAAACCTATAATCTATAGTGGAAAAGCTCAGTGAAAAAGTAAGGATGAATAACAATAAACCTGAAGGATCGAAACCCGCTATGGAATGTAAAGTGATTTTTGCTGATGATAACTCGAAGGTTCAGGCCAATGATACAGATTCAGGGGTTAATTCCGTCGACAGATCCAAGTTACGCCGTAACCTGTCTAATGAGTTACGGCGTAACTACGTCATTGACAGCAATCAAGGGGTTATGACTGATATTGATAAGGATGACTCAAGCGAGTTACGCCGTAACCATACATCACAGTTACGGCGTAACTGGGATACATGGGCTGACAGCTTTCTCAAAGTAGATGATTCAGGAACACAGGTAATTAATGGATGGTCCCACGACATTAATTTATGTCCTCTGTCCCCATCTAAAAAGAAATATCACTGGTGCAAGGGGATACCCGTAACTAAGGGGGACTCGTTTGATCTATGGTCTTCATGCGACCCTAGAAACGAAACTTGCGACGGGGGAGCCGATAAGGATAGGATCAAGAATAACAAATTTATGTGGGCTGCATATACTGATGAAGAAATATTATAAAAGCTCTCATTCGAGGAAGAAGAGGAGGCGCCTATCACTCATTGGTGCACACCGGTTATCATAACTGACAATGAATCCACGCGAGCATGGCCTACATGCAATCCCTTCCGTGAGTATTGCAACGGCGGGGATAGTGAAAAAGAGAAAGAGTGGACATGCCCTCATGAGCGTGAAAGACATTGTATAAAGTTCGGTGACTTGACATTTGATGATTGGTACGCAATATAATTCGGGGATGCCAAGATTAACCCGAATCTTCTTAAAAAGCTAAAAATTGATTACGAGGATCATAGTCAGAAAAAGGAGTTGGGTAATAACGACATCTACTGCATGGATGAGCATTTAAGTGAAGATGATAACAAGTAATTACGTAGTCACTGGTGCGAAAAAATAAAATCTCCTGGGGAAGTTTTCTGGGCATCATGCAACCCGTATGACGATAGATGTAACGGGGGAAGCTGCTTAAGAAGAATAGGAGAAGACAAATTCTTTTGGACCTCAACCAACAATGAGGAAAGAACAAGTATGCCTTGGTTGGACAACCTGGGATTTGATAGTTGGGTGAAAATTAAGTATGGACATGTAGATACGTCAACAAAAAAAAAGCTTTGGAAGGAGTACATGAGTAATGAAAATTCAAACAACGAGAGTCCTAACAACACGAGTGAAATAACAATTAAGGATGACAAGGAGTTGGTTAGAGATGAAAAAGAAGAATGCAAGCGTGTACTAGTGGAGAATCTGCTCAATGAAGAATGGTTTAAAGGTACCGCTTTTGTTGACGATGACATTGAGGGGATCCTAGATTACCTTGAGTTGCAAGGGGATGAGGAGTTTACTGATCTCGATGACGAAGCCTATGAGGAAAGGAGGTGCAAACTCCTTGGGATTCCCTACAAGAGGCCACCACCAATTATTGTCGAAAAATATGAGTTCACTCGCCACCACTTGGGACCGGAGGAAAAATTATGCAAAATTCGGAAGATTGAAACTCATGAATACCTCTGCAATGCTACGAATGTCGCCTGGGTGAGGCATAACCTGATGAAAGACATTGAAGAAGTCTGGCTAGCCCAAAGGCCCCCATAGAGCCCTGCAGCTCTGAGTCTAACTTAAAGACTCGTAAATAAAGAAAATTTCTCTTTCGGGAGACAACCCGAATTATCCCTTTCTTTTGTTTTATTTCCATTTCTGTAGGGTTTTGTGTTTTCTAAACATTTTTGTAGGAAACGAGGAAGAGAATGCTGCTGCAGTTTGCTGATCTGATCCTAGTTACGGCGTAACTCATTTCTGTGATTACGCCGTAACCAACCTTTTGCAGCAGAATTTTTGACGCATTACTAATTACGGCGTAATACCATCTCAATGGTTACGCTGTAACCACTCGCTTTGCAGCTTATGTCAGGTTTTGCCAATTACGGCGTAACTCCCTTAAAGAGTTACGACGTAACCTTCCTCTGCTTTAATTCTTTCATTTTAAAACACAATAACCTTGTATTAGTATTTTAAATGAACTTTGTGGGTGTGTTCCCTGTAAACCCTCACGAGACTTCACTCGTCCACTTGGGACACTAAGTGGTTTAAAAGGCTTGTTGCATATGCTGAATGCAACCGTGATTCATACGAAAGTGAGTTAGGTTTGTTTTCCATTTTTCATTTTTTTTTCTTTTTAGAATTATGCTTGTCGGTAGTTTGATTTCAGGGATTGAAGTTTGTTCATGACGCTTATACGAAGGCACGTCTCATTTCGTGGGCCTTCTTTCTTTTTGGAGCAAATTTCAGGGAAGTTCTCGCTCTAATTCTACTTTTCTCTTCACCTTTATTTAATGCTTAGTACAAAAGGGACTTTGTACAATTCAAGTGGGGGGACGGGAGTAGAATTATCTCTTGAACATTATTTTGCCCTCGTTTTCTAGTTTATTTTGAAAAATTATGCCATTTTTAAAATTTTGACATGTTTTTCTTAACCTAACTAGATTAGACCTTAGCCGAGCACATACAACCCTTGATATATTATGGTGAGATTAACCTTATCCGTTTCTAATATTTTACCCCAAATCCACCAAATTATGAGTGTGCCGGTAGCTTGTAAACTTTAGAACTTGGCCTTTGCATCATTTCGAGACCATAGACGAGGTATGTTGAGTTAGCTCGATGTATTTGGGCTTTTCAGTTTTAGAAGGCAATATTATAGGATTATCACCCAAATAGCTTACCATTGTGTGTCTATCGATTAGTCACCTCGACTTCTCGACCCCCAGGGGCTATAAGGTTTGATAAGCAGTTGATATGGGATACTTTTCGACATATTGGTTATGAAGGATCTTTGAATGAACAAACGTTTAGAAAACAACTATTTTGTCCTCATTGGAATTTTTTGGTTCATGTGTTGCTCCATTGCATAAGTGCTAAGAGTACCTCTTGGGAGCAGTTCGGGTCGAATATAGCATCTGCTATGGTTGGGTTAGCTACAGATCAAGTTTTTAACTTCTCACGGCTAATAATGGATGGAATGCTCTCACATATCTCACATGGATCTACTTGGCTAATGTATCCAAGGTTTATACAGGTTTTCTTAAACAAGCAACTTTCTGATGTGCCAAAACCTACAGATTTGTTGCCTGTTATTGTTCAACAATCGAAAATTTTCACCTTTATGGCTAGGAAGAGTGATAAATTCACTGGAAGGGATACTCCCTTAACTACCTCTATGATGGAAGTTGTTCAGGCTGTTAGAGCTGATACTGAAGCTGATGAAGCTACTGAAGGTACTGCATCTGCAAGTACTGCTTCTCCAAAAGCTGCATCAAAAGAAGGTACTGCATCTCCACAAGGTACTGCTTCCCCAAGTACTGAACTTCAAGAAGATGTTGCAGTTTCACCTTCTCCATCTCCACAAGGGTCTGTTCCTGCTTCTCAATCAGAGGAACATTCACCTATTCAAGGAGAGGATTCACATACCATACCTCCTGACGAAATCACAATGGATAATTATGTTTTGACAAGGGAGTTGGTTAAGTTGAAAAGGACTACTGAGGCTCAAGCCAAACATATAAAGAAATTAAAACTGAAGTTTAGAAGGCTAAAGACTTTTGTGTGGCCATTAGTTCAAGAATTTCGTATCTGGGTTAAATCAAAGAAAAAGGCGCAAAGGCAGTCTAGAAAAAGCAAACGCCAAAAGGTTCATCAACAATCTTCTGTCCAATTGGGGAGGAATTTAGAAGAAGAAATTTTGAAAGAAGATGTTGAGAAGGAGAAAGAACCTGAAGGTACTGATGATTAAGGTACTGATGAACATGAAAAGACTGAAGAAAAGATCATTCAAGATACTGAGGAACAAGTTCAAGTTCAAGGTACTGGTGATCAAGGTACTGAACAACAAAGTACTGCTTTGCAACGTACTTTCAGACAAGAGGTAATAACTCCAAGAGTATTGAATTTTGAAGAGGAAGCTGGTCCTTCTACAACTGTTATACAAGAAGAGGAGGAAGCTACACTCAAACCTATTCATTCTGCGAGTGATGATGAGTTCATTGCTACAATTTTAGAAGATTTATCACAACCTAGAGGTGGTGTTACTATTCGAGAAGTGCAAGAAGAAGAACAACAAAGAACTTCGCAACCTGCAATTGATCCTAAGGATAAAGGGAAAGGTGTTATGGTAGAAACTAAAAAGAAGAAACTAACTTTGGCAGAACTTAGAGAAATTAAAGTTGCTAGGAATGAAGCTGCAGCTAGAAAGTTTCAAGAAGAGTTAAATGCTAAAGATAGAGCAGCTCAAGAAGCTCAAAGTAGAGAAGCACCTAAGAAGTTACATGATGAATTAAATGCTGAAGCTGCTGAACCATTACAGTCACCTACTCCTGTTAGATATATGCCTAGAAGACCTAATTTAGCTAAAGACAGGAATGCTATGATGGCTTATTTGAAAGGTCGAGGGTATAAAGGTTTGCAGAAGCTGAACTATGTTGACATGAAAAGACTCTATGATGCTGAAACAGAGGCTTATAAGAAGAGTGTTGCAGATATCAAAGATTTTAGAGAAGAAGTTAATTGGACTGAAGCTGAAAGGAAGAAGAGCTTAAAAAGAAAAAGGAAAACTGAAGTTACAGATAGACAATTCACAAAGAAAGAAAGAGTTGAATTAAGATATGAGACTAGAGATGCATTAAGAAATTATCTCAGAGTGGTAGATTTTGATTATTCAAAAGAAGATGCTGACATGAAGATGAATAGATCTCAGATTAGTGCTTTTGAAGTTGTGAAATCCAAAGAAGGAGAATATATGATTTTTCATAAAGAAGATGAAAGCTTCAAAGTTTTCAATAGGCTATGGGATTTATTACATATTATAGATAGAGTGGATCTATTCTATCTATATAATGTGGTGAAAGCTTATTTTGGAGATAATCCATCAGAAGGAATTGATCTAGTTTTGTTTGGAGATCTCATAACCATGTGGGAAACAGAAGAGGAAAACATTGATGATATATGGAAGAATCAAGAAAACTGGGAAATTGTCTGTTGGAGATTTTTTGAAGAATCTAGAGTTCATGTTTTAGAGCTGGAAAATGGTACAATGATACACATGTTTGTAAACAGAAGATATCCACTCACAGTTGAGCTCATGAGAAGAATGCTAGAGCATGGATTGGAAGTAGAAGAGGATAATGAAATTGCTTGCATGCTCATCAATTTGTTTATCAACTGGACTATCATTGCTGAAGATAATGAGTAAACTGGTATGAATTTCATTGAATAAATTATTTTTGATAAATCAGTACTTTATTCAAAGTACTGCTGATCAAACAGTACTTTCATCAAAGTACTGCTTGCAGCCTTTTAAACCAGTTAAGTGATTTTTGAAAGAAACCTTTTGTTAAAGTATCAAATATTTTGAAAACAAAGGTTAAGTGAAATAAATGGATTTTGAGATGGCAACATCAATAGGTCATCAATCCACCATGGTTACAAAAGGATTGGCTAATCCATGAGCAAACGGCTCTGGTAAAGATATTTCAAATCCGTTTTTAGTTGACAACTTGCTAATAAGTTGTATGGTAATAAACTCACCATATCAGTTAATGTGAAGAGTTGGCTAGCCCACAAGAAAATGGCTTGTGGTAAAGGCTGTGGAAAATCCATTATTGGTAATTAGTTCACCATTAGATAGAAGAACTAACTAGTCCAGAAGGGTACAGCTTTTGGTAAAGACAAATCAAATCTGTTGATAGCTGATGATTTGCTAAAAATCATATGGTTATCAAAGTACCATGGTCTTACACACCAAAACATTTGGCTACTCCAGAGATTAATGGCTTTGGTAAAGAGATCTAAATCCATTAAGTTTTCAATGATTCACCTCTCACAGGAGTTAACACACCTGGAAGTGATGAGAATAGTATGCAACTTAAACTGAATTAATGTACAAATTGTCATATGTTGCTGTGTTGCTGAAAAGATAGAGCTTGCTGGATGCTGCTGAGAAAGAACAATTCTAAACGATACTTTGACAAGCACAGACACTACAGAGATATAATGTAAATACTAAGAAACAATCTGTTCTTAAAGATGAAGCTGTTAAAGATACATTCACAAAGGAACTTGAAGTCAAGCAAGTAGAATTCAAGTTAGGGGAGGATTTTTGGGATATGAAAGTGATGAAGACATGAAAGTACTGAAGATATGAAAGTACTGTAAGCTGCAAAGTATTGGAAAAAGTCAAAGAGTCAAAGTACTGCTAAAGACAAAGTCAAAGTACTGCACCTAGAAGTCAAAGTACTGCAAGAACAAAAGAACTGTTATATTCGTTTATGGAAAGTATTATATTCTATGTTTAGATTACTTGTCGTACAAGGTTATCAATTGTAAACCGACTAGGATATCCTTGAGCCTATAAAAGGACTCCTAGATTGGCATTAGATGTACGAGTTTATGAGTTTTAGAATTTACGAATTCACAAGTTAATTAGTGTTTTAGAGAGAAGTTCGATTATCTTAGAGTTGTATTAGAGTATCTTAATAATAAGCAGATTTAGAGTTTATAATAAAAGTTATTCTTCTTAGCTTTGTTAAGTAAATTCCGCATACTTGATAAAGATTGCTCAGTGTTTCTTTGTTAATAACTTAGGATTTATCCGAGGTTATTAAACCTTAAAAAGCTAGTTAAGTTAGTTTGATTAAAGTATATCGATCCAACAAAACACATGCTAGACTAAACTTGGGGTGACTGAATCTTCTATATGAATTTTCCAAATCCTAACAATCTCCCCCTAAGGGAGGTCACCCCATAAACTAGAATTTGCATCCTAGCATTCAATCATGAAGTTCAATTCCGAGCTCATAGAATTTGATTCTTCAAATTCCACAATCTTTGTACTTCAAGTAGTGATCTTTGGATGTTCCTTGTCTTGGTGATCTTTGAGCTTTCTTCGAGATCATCAGCCATAATAAATCTCTGGATCATCCTTTGTTGTATCGCCTTCATGTGATGTTGTGACTTTTGGACCGACATTCTCACACTTTTCTAGATCATGATATGTTGTTTCGGAGTTGCGGAAGCATAGTTGTATGTCTTTTAACTATCATGATTTCTTTGATTGTGAGTGTAAAGTGTGAGCATGTGGTTATGAATTGACGTCTCAATTTCCATCAGCTGCAACCGTCAGATATTCCTGCAAACAACTGTTAGCAATAATACACATAAAAGTGTCTTTGTTCACTTTCGTTGAATAGGGTTGCAAGAACCACGGTTCCCCGTTGATCAGTATAAATACTGCCTGTGATCAAGTAGACTTCCGAAGAATCTTCTTGTCAGGGTTTCGCAGCTTGAACTAGCCGTTCTCAAACCAGAGCGTCTCAAAGTAGACAACACGGAGTGAGTGAACCAGCGAATTGAGATTCACTGATTGATGAGAAATTGATTTGAAAAACAATCACGCATTGCCGAGAGAGAGTTTTTTGCAATACGACGAGAGTTTTATGAGAAAAATCAAGTTTCAATCACAAATACTTTTGTTTAAAAAATTTATGCGCAGTCGATGTGCTAGAAAAACAATTGTAGAGCACATCGAAAGGTTTTTCGAAAGTAAACATCAATTCATTTCCTGGAACAAGGTTGATTCAAGAGTGAATCTCCCCATCGTTTCTTTCTAGTTGTCACAAGCTTGATCCATGATGGATCTCATATGTCACCCACCAAGAGCTTGTTTGATGTTGGATCTTGACGGATTTCCATTGTCATTGTGAATACTTTACATATCACTCGGATGTTCTGGCAATACCACAAGGATAGTGCGTAGGACTCTTAATATATATTTTCTTACTTTTCACGGTGTATGAAATAGTAAGCATATTGTAAGTGTGTCCTAGTGAGATTTATTGATGATCTCTTGGCTCTAGACTCAATAGTGCACTTTGGTTTTCCTATGCGGAGACTAGGGAGAGGGTCTCCTTTTTCAATATCAACCATCTCTACGAGAAAGCCGATAGATTATATCGGTTCCCCGTGAGAATAAAACAAGTCCTTTTATGAGAACTTGAGTAGCTAGGAAGTTTAGTGCAGTGCGTCACTGGGTCCATGACGTCTTGTCTTCAATACCGGCGTTACCTTAGTAACCACCAGTAGCATATGTATTGAACCCGGTTTCTGCCCTAAGGTTGAATTATTGGAGGGCTATTTCTCTTCACCCTTTCACTTTTCATTTCTTTTTCATTCTTCAACACCTTCAGTGCTTACCGAGACTTCATCACTAGAACCTTGTTGGGTTTGTTCCAGTCCTAGCTCTATCTCAGTCGGCACTCTTCCCTTATTCTCACTTTTCTCCTTTTTTTCATCATACCTAAGGACTTCTACACTATCTTATGGATTGTCCATGGGTAGATCCATACGGTTCTAGCGGGATCGTGGGAGCTAATACCTAACCTTACCATCCTTATAACTCCAATAAATTAAATGCAAGGTCGGTCTTTGGTGTTCCTCCACAATTGCCATTGAAAACTGATTGAAAAACCAATCAAGGTACTTGTGATATAATATCAAAGCATTTTTACCTTGATTGTTTTTGATCATTTATAAATGCTCCTCCTCAACATGTGCATCGGTATTTGAAATCGTTTAGCACATGGAGGAAGGAGTGCTTGTTTGAGTCTTAAACAATCACCATTTTTATCAGATTTAATATTTAAATCACAATCTCTCCCCCGATTAAAAATTTTAAACCTTTTGAGTTTTGTGATCCCAATTGATTTAAATAATTTAAAAAATTTTGGGGAAAGATATGGCTCGGTTTTAATATTTACTGATAAGGAATATTTTAACGCTCCCCCTCAATTTATGAGGGAGATTGTTAGTGTCAGGTATGATAGTTTTGAGAGATCTTTAAGTAAAAGAAAATTTTCATTTTGAAGGATCTTTGAATGTAACGAAAGATCATACCCTGACACATAACACCAAAACTTTATTCACCACTTTATAACGTACAAATGGACTCATTTGATGATATATTATTTGAAAAGATGAAATTTGAAATCACTCTCCCCCTCAATCGATGACCCAAGTCATAGATTGAGTGATAAAAGTTTATGAAAAGTTGAGTCCGATTGATTTTCGAAAATTAGAGTCCTATTCATTTTCAAACAATGTTACCACCATGTACAATACAAATATTTTCCTGAAGAATCTTGGAATGAAAAACATTTGTATAGGAACAACCGTCTTTTTGGCGACGTGCTTTCCTCATTTTTTGTTTTAGGATAAGTGCTCGATATTTATAAAATTCTATTTTGCAAAGCACTTTCCTTTCTTGAAAAGCGGGTTACAGTCTGAAATAACTGCAAGCCATTTTAGGCTTGTTTTGAAAACATTTTGAACTTCTGATCGAGCTTCATCTAAGGCATGTGTCATTATTGAATGAGATTTCTAGGTCCGTAGATGTTATCGATACCAGAAGACATGCCTTGAAAAAACTATTTTTGGTATTTTCTAATTTTTATGATTTTTTTGGATTTTTGTTGGTTTTATATATTCTATATACAATTTGGCGTAAGATATGTACAAACAATATTATTTAATTTAATAAGATGTTGATATGAGTACTGGGATAAGGATATCATTCAGCACGTTGTAGAAGACAGTAATCAACATCTCTTAAACTTTCACCACCAAAGCTTTCGAGGCTCCTGGAAAATCGACTGAACTTGAGCCTTCTCAATGTGAAGCTTTGGTAGCTTCCCCCCAAACCGACAATCTTTGTATTGAGACCACTTCCCCCAAATAGTTGAAGTGAGGCAAACAGTCTCATTGTATGAAGCTCAGAAACCCGAAGTAAATGATAACACCAAAGTAACAGGTTGAAGCACTGATCTTCTCTGCGGTTATCAATGCCGGAATAAGTGATTAAGCCCGATCACCTGAACTTGTTGTGCGTCCCCGATGCACACATTACTTTGCGGTTTTGAGCAGTTGTCTATTCGGGGGAACAATATATCAACATCTTCATTTCACCAAATGCATTCCAGTTATCTTACATATAACCAATCAGCCCATAATGTACACATGTACCCAACAAGAGTCGAAACGATGACACCAAAGTAACAGGTTGAAGCACTGATCATCTCTGCGGATATCAACTCCGGAATAACTGATTAAGTTCGATCATGTGAACCTATTGTGCGTCCCTGATGTACACATATCTCTCCCCTGATGGTTGCGATCTCATCGGAATCATCATAACATTGTGTACATGAAGCAATAACCGGAAGCACTTTATCATAACACTTATCGGCTTGTGAGAAGATGTCGATAAGCAATATCATCTCACACTCCAAATATTCTTCTCATATTTCTTCCCACTGACGGCTGAAGTAATACATACCAAAAGTATCCAAAGACCACTTCTCCCAAATAGTTGGAATAATACACCACAAGCCACGAGTTAAGATACTGAGTTTCTCTGCGGTTATGACATTTGTCTTCCCGGAATAACTTCAATAAATAAGAAGTATTAAGTTCATCACGTGTACTCGTTGTGCGTTTAGATGTATGTCTCCTTCCCCCTTGCTGGTTTTAATACCTCAGAATCAACAACACAAATCTTGTGAGAAGAACACAATTAGCTCAAATGTATCCTATGAGAATCAACTGCTATAGAAACTCTCTCTGACTATCTTAACCAACCCAGATGTAGGAAAGTTAAAGTGACCACTAATGAAGTAAACCCGATATACCAAACTTGAAGCTGAAGTCAAATTCCTCGCATTTGTATCTTAAGCTTCCACTAATGTTGGAAGAACGGTGTCGAGAATTTATGCTCCAAGCAAATATATAAGTACTCAATACTCAACCAAATTATGAGACATTAACACCTCTTGCGATTATCCACAATATCATATGCGTGTGACATTGAGTACTATAACGTAACTCCTTTTAGTGATAGTTAACCAGGTCTTCAACCATCCACCCCAACTGCTGGTAACTAGATAAACCAAGTCTTCAAATCAAATTCTTAAACATGAGCAAGTTATCATTGAAAGTCATGCATCCAACCAACCCCGACTAAAAGATAAGATAAGAACACGCCTTAGTGAAAGTCAACTTCAATCTCAAATAAATGATATCCGATCAATTCTGTGGTCATCCTTAGTGTCAACTGCCCAACAAGTGAATAAACATACAATCTAATGTACATCGATCCACTGAATGGACCTGAGCAAATGATTCCTCAACATCGATGCCTTCTTCCTAACGATATCCACGTGCTACCAACCTTGCCTTGTTTTTCAACCATTCTCCCAGTTCATCAAGTTTGACCTTGATTATCCACTTTAAAGTGATAATCATAGCGTGATCTAGACTAGGAACGAGCTCCCAAACTTCAAGTTATTCAAGCTCATTGAGATTTTCTTGCATAGCTTCAATCCAGCAGGATTCAGTCAATGTTTCTTTGTAAGTTTTTGGTTCATTTGAGGATAAGAAAGCATCATAGTAACAAAAACATGGCTTGAGTAGTTGGAGGCGTGTAGAGACTGATCTGGAAGATTCACCAATAATGTCTTCAATTGGATGAGGTTGTCATTTTCCTTTTTGTTCATGTGGTTGATTAACAAAGTGCACATTGGGAGGAAAAATAATCCATGAAGAAAGAGATTCTTCAGAACCAGGTTTTGGGAAAGGAATACCAAAGAGCGGATCATTATTCAAGAGTGTAACTACAATATCATGACAGTCATTATTAACGCCTTGAGGAATAACTGGAGATTGGGTTTCTTGAGTAGTCTGAGTTGTACTTCTAGATGGTGCATCTTGATCAATGGAAATTGAAGAAGGTGAACCAGTTGAGTCAGCAGGAACCGGAGCAGGAGCTTCAGGAACTGGATGATCAACATTCATTGAAGGTTGGAAGTATTCATCAAACATAGGTTGAAACAATAAATCCTAGTGATTCTTAGTAATTGGAACATTAGGCATTGGAGGAGAGTCGTATGACCATATTACAAGCATCCATCAACATGTAGTTTATTCACGCTTCTCCTCCTCAAAAATTGCATTTGAGGTTGCCAATGCCATTTTTGATTGAGCAAGTGAAATAAGAATATAATCAACGGTAAGTAGATCCACTTGATAACTTTCATTTAGTTTATTCACACTTCTCCCCCTCAAAAATTACATATGATGTTGCCAATGCCATTTTTGATTGAACAAGTGAAATATGAATACAATCAACGATAGGTAGATCCACTTGATGACTGACTGAGCATGGGAAGGGCATGAAACTTGTTGATGAGAATGGTCATAAACAAGAAGATTTCTCTTCTTCCAAAGATAAAGCACACTCAAGAGCGTACACCTTTCTTTTCTTTGAGGAACAGTGTTATCTGCAGACGCTATTTTGTTGACATTGAGGACCGAGGCTTGAACTGATGTGTTCAAACGTCGTCTTTCATGTTCATCAAGGTTGTGTTTATTGAACCCCTAATTTAAGAGATATCAGACTTTTTGGAAACCAGACTCTGAGTATTTCCTTAATAAGAGTGAACGAGGTACCTGCACTTAAGTAAAGACTACCTGCACTGACATTGAGAGTTTGTTTGCATTTATATGGGTTAGTGATATTAGCATTTAATCCATTTTGGGTTTCTCTGTCAACCTTGGTTTTGCAAACATTGAACAATTTCCTAGTAGGTATCCATCTAAGACCAACCATCTTAAAAGTTCTACCCGTCGGTATCCACCAAAGACAAGATTTAGGAGTGTTTGGTTTCTCATGCACAATGGAATACTTATTGAGAGAAAACCTTAGTCCTATAGCAATCTTCCTACCAGGTTTTTGAGTATGAATCTTTGGCTCTACGGGCTTGTAGTTGTTTCTAGACTTAGAGGGTTGAACATTAGCATGATCATACACTTCTTTCAGGAATTTTGTTACACAATTATCATGGTTAGCATTAAAAACACATTTCTGAAAAATTTAGCACATAGAGTGTTTGGATTCTGAAAAATATCTAGAATTCTTAGAATGATCTGCTATGGGAATCGCTTTAACCGATGTGTAACTACTCATAGAAACTAGACAATTCTTGTTTGTTTCTTGAGTGCTCATAGATTTTGGTTTGCTGCTACTAGCCGTGTTCCGCACTAAACTAGAAGGCATCATACGAGGTTTTGAACCTAAGATTCCATCCTTTTGAAGTAGTGCCCTTTTCCTAGCCTTTTCGAGATCATAGTTCTTGTTGATGTCATTTATATCGTAAGACTTTTGAATTTTACCGGTCGGGTTAGACATTGTTTTCGAACTAGTCTTAGAAGAGCTGGGAGTAGGTGTAGCTACTTGTTGAGGTTTATCAGAACCAGAGGCACTTTTCTTAGGAGAATAATGTGGAGTGACTGGCTTTGTCAAAACTTGTTTCGCATCAACTTGGGAGGCAAACCGTGTTTTTGAAAAATTTGGTCGTTCAGACTTAAACACAGTCGGTTTTCTAACAACTGATTGGTTTCTATATGGTTGTACAACTGGTTTCCCCAAGATTGATGGTTTTGCAAACTTAGTGTTCACAATATTTCCTGTTAATTTTCTTACCTCATTTTTTAATGCAACAGTTGTAAAATCTTTTTCCTGAAGTTGAGCTTTGAATTCATCATTTTTGTCCACCAAAGATGTTGTTTGTTCGACAATATTAGTACTGGTTTCTTTGATAGAGTCTCTTAGGTCTATGTGATGCCCTTTCAAATTCTCATTTTCCTTACGTAGTCTAGCCACACAAAGTTCCAATTCGATGTTTCTTGATTAAATTACATCGATGTCATGTTTAACCTTGGCTATATTACTTTTCTCATTTAGGACAGAAATATGTTTCTTCAGATTGTTGATTGTCGAGTTTTTATCTTGAAGCTGAGCTTTCAAAGTGTTTGTTTCAAAAAAATCATGGAATTCAGGAAATTCCGGGTTTTTACATGGTTTGTTAAATTGAAAACTTTCTTCTTTACTTTGTATAGCAATTTCAAGTGAAATGCATTGTTTTTCAAGTTGTAAAAATCTGTTTGAAAGTTCATCATAAATTTTCTTTTCAACCACATCATTTGTTTTGAAACACTTAGGTCATGCTTAGTAAAGGGTTATAGGGGGTAATGAATGGGAAAGATAATGAAAAAAGGTGGTTGGTGGAGTATAATGTAATGGCCCATTACCCAAGAGTAGGTAATGAGCCATTGGACAATAAATTGGGGCGAATGGTTTTGTTTACCTTTTCCTTTCCCCACTATTATTTTATTATTATCTTTCCCTTTATCTTTCCCAAGTTTGAACCAAGAACACCTTTAATCTCAGACTCAGCCTCAGCCACAGAACATTTATCAAAGTCATGTTCAGCATCTTGATCAGTTTGTTTAAGTACATTAGAAGATACATTATGTTGAACAGTTAAGGGTACCTCATCACATGACACCTGTTCATTTACCGGCTTGACATCTGCTTCCACATCTTGTGTAACAAGAGTCACTGAACTGCTGCTTGTGTCAAGCTTATCTGTCTCTGATCCTCTGCATTCAGTGACAACTGATCCTTGATCCGATGCTTTACCCAACTCAACACTAATATCTCTTGATTGCACATGACATTCACTCACTTTGTCATCATACTGTGCTCTTTCCTCAATGTACTTCTTAACATTATCCAAGTGTTGGATTAATATTTCTCTAAACACATCAACTTCCATTCTAGTATGACTGGCAAAGCAGCTTTCAATCATATGATCGTCATAATCCCAAGTGTATTCACCATTGAAGAATGACTGAAATGGTTTTTTGATCACCTGAAGTGCAGCCTTGGATCCGGCTTCTTGAAAATTTTCTTTGTCAAGTTGTTGTTCAAGTTGCCCTAAGTGCAAGAACAATATGCCCGTGAATGTCTGTACATCTTGACGGAAGAGTGCATTAAATGCTCGTACGAATCCCATCGTGAATCTATTTTCTACTAGAAGTAACGTGAGGTGTGAATGAAGTTGTCGAAAAGGTTCAATGCAATTATCCTTGGCAATAGTTTACAATTGCTGTATCTGGTGCAACTCTGTCTCTTGTGAATTTGAACACAAAGATTCCTTTATGAGTGATTGTTGTTGTGAGATAACATTAATATTTCCCAAATTATTAGTATCAGAATCAACAACGTTTGTTTGTCGTACTTTGTTAGGAATCTTATTTTCATCGATCATGTCGTACAATTTGAGTATCTCAATTATGACAGAAACTGAGGTGTTTGACATGATGTGATTGTGCATGGGATTTTACAAGTCTGTGATTTAAACCGAGAAATAGAATCTTTCGCAGGATTTTACAAAATCAAGACGAAACCGTGAGATATGACCAATAGAACGTGTTAAGATAACTGATGGATCGGCAAAATGATAGAAGATTGTGTATTAGGAGTGATGATTGTTTGAAGGATTAGCTGAAGTGTTATTTGGTTGAGATTTGGTTTGGTTGATGCACGTTGTTATCGCGAAATTTAGGTCTAAAAACTTAAAACCTCAATAACTTTTGTTCGGAGCGGTTTTACGCCTCAAAGGTTGACCAAATTTATTGGGCGTGTCATTCTCCTCGTTATCACGGTCGTTTTGATGGGTAGAACGCTGAAAACGGAGTTACGGTTCAAAAGTTATAGCCGTTTGAAGTTTTGAGATGAAAAGTCAACTTTGGTCAAACCGCAAGTAGTCAAACCGCAATAGTCTTGATCAAACGCAATATCAAACCGCAATAAGATCAAACCGCAGCTTAGTACAAACCGTAGATGTCAAAACAAAATTGTCTTGATCAAACCGCAACACTTGATCAAATCGCAAGACTCAAATCTCAAGATCTTCAAACCGCAACAAGAGACAAACCGCAAAGTGTCAAATCTCAAAAGATCAAATCGCAAGACCTTAACTCGCAAGCTGAAAAACCACAACAACTGTCAAATCGAAGAGACAAATCGCAAGATAAGATGATAAATCGCAAGTCACTATCTATCAAGTACAAGTGTCGTTTTCAGTCAGTTTTGTCTTTTGGCTAAAGTTCAAATCGCAGTTTTGTTCTTATTATCAAATCTCAACTGTTTAATATTAAAATAATCAAATCTCAACACGAAACTGTCAAATCGCAAGAGAAAATCCGGAAAGTCTCAACCAAGAACTAACAAGTCGCAACGAAGAATAGTCAACTCGCAATGAAGAACAACTCAAACCGCAACATAGAATAGTCAAAACGCAACCAAGAAACACACCTTAAACCACTCGTATTTCATCAAAACTCCCACAAACAAGATGATATAACCAATCCAAGCACCAATCTAAGCAACTATAATAAACCTAAACAAGAAGGTACAACCAAATAACAAACTTAATGTTGGGATTTGGAAAATCCATGTTGAAGTGTCGGTCACCCCAACAATAGTCTATCATATTATAGCTCGTAGACATAACGTTATATTAGTTAGTTTACAGTAGTATAAGTAACACCGTGGAAGAAGGACGGGTCTTTACCCACTGTATGCCTGATCCACAACCCGAAGGAGGGCGTAGACATATTTATAAATAGCCCTCTCCCCACAAGGGAGAGGGTTGGATGTTCAAAGTGAATCTAACCTTTCTTATGTTTTTCTCTCTCTAAAAACATCTCATTCTCTCTTTTTCTCTCTCTAGAATACACGATCTTAAGCTTGTTGAATTGTGGTGTTACGATATCCAATATCTTAAAATTGGTATCAGAGCACATGGTTTGATTAGTTAGGTTGTATGTGCGTTTATCTTGGTGGTTTTAGATCAAATAGTTGGTTTTGGAAGGTTTTTGAACTCATAGGTGACTTCATTTGATTTTCATGTTTTTGATGTTAAAGTAAGTGTTTTTAAGATAGTTATAACCTTCTAGGATCAAGTTGTGCAAAAGAAACCAAGCAAAAACGTTCAAAAGAGTGAATTTTAGGTGATTTTAGGTGAAAAAGTGTCTTCATTCTTGTATGTGGTTTGACTCTCGGACATTATTCTTGGATGTGGTTTGTCCCCATTTTATTGCTGTTTGAGTGGATTTTATATGCGGTTTGATACTTTTGTTGCGGTTTGAGAGAAAAGGACAAAGGGACAAAAGGACAAGTAGTGGGTGTACTATTGTTCCCTTGCGAGTTGTCAAAGTGTGCGATTTGTCTTAAGCGGTTTGATATCCCTGCGATTTGTTGGAAGCGGTTGATACTAGGTGCAAGTTGATTGCTGAGGTTTGTCATCCTGCGATTTGGTAATCCTGCGAGTTGATGTAAGCTGTTTGGTACTGAGGTTTGTCACTACAGTTTGTTATTAATGCGGTTTGTCAACACTGAGGTTTGATGAGACTGTGATTTGTCAAGGATTGAGATTTTTCTTCTGATTCAAACGTCATCAAATCACAATTTAACATAATCCACCTAATCCAATCATTTCGATATCCCTTTTAACATACAATCACTAATCATTGAATCGATCCAAATTTTATCATAACACATTCAAATTCACACCAACATCATGTCTTCCACTCCTGATTCAGTGATTTCAGAAGTACTCAAATTGTATGATGCTGTAGACAACCATGAGAATATTTGCTGCACTGAACGGTTAAAGATGATTGAATCAATCAATGAGGATGTGAGATCTCCGTGTTCAGACTTTAAAGAGAGAGAAATGCACCAGTAAAGGTTACAGAATGCTCTTGCAAAGGAAAAGGAAAGTTGCATTGAACCTTATCGACAACTTCATTCACACCTCAACTTACTTCGAATTGACAACAAATACACATTCGGAATCTAAAGAGCAGCTATTACACTTTTTCGTCAAGAATTCTCATCAATTACTGACACCTTGTTCTTGAACTTGGTACAATTGGAACAACAACTTGACAGAGAAAAGGTTCATGACACCAGTTCTAAAGCTGCTTTTCGGGTGATCTACAAACAACTTCAGTCATTTATCAGTAGTGATTACACTTCAGATTATGATAGACATATGATTGAAATGTCGTTCAAAAATCACACTGGGATGGAAGCTAACATGTTCAGAGAGACATTAATCCAACTCATGGATAATGTGGAGAAGTATATTGAGGAAGTTACACAAAATGATAAAAAAGTGGATGAGTGTCGGGTGCAGTTGAGAGATAGTTGTGATGAGTCGAGTAATGTATCAGATGAAAGATCGGGTGTTGCTGAATGTAGATTATCAGAGATAGCAGAGATTGATGTAACCAGCTGTTCAGTAACTCCTGTCACACAAGAGGTGGATGCTGAAATCAGAATGGTGAATGAACTTACATCAGGTGCTGAAGTATTGGTAACTGTCCAAAATGATGCATCTGAAGATACTCTTGTGCAAACTGATCAAATCACAGAACATGTTCTTAATAAATGTTCTGTAACTGAAGCCGAGTCTGAGATAAAGTGTTTCAAAACTAATGATATGGTTGATAAGATAACTTTTGATGAACTTTCAAACAAATTCTCAAAACTTGAAAAACACTGCATTTCACTTGAAATTGCAATACAAAGAAAAGAAGAAAGTTTTCAAACTGTGAAACCATGCACAAATCCGGAATTTCCTGAATTTCATGAATTTTTTGAAATAAATGATTTGAAAGCTCAGCTTCAGGACAAAAACTCAAAAATCAGCAATATGAAGAAACATATCTCTGATATGCAAGTTAAAAGTAATTTGGTTACAAGTAATCCTGATGATAATGCTACTAATGACATTAAAAAGAGAAATGATGAATTAGCAATTTGTGTGGCCAAATTACTAAAGGAAAATGAGACTTTGAGAAAGCATCACATAGAACTAAGTGACTCTGTCAAAGAAGCTAAAACTAAGTCATTGGAACAAACAAACTCTTTTATAGCAAAAATTGATGAACTCAAAGCTCAACTTCAGGATAAGAGTTTCACGATAGTTGCCTTAAAGAATGAGGTTAGAAAAACTGTAGGGAAAAGTGTGAACACTAAGTTTACAAAACCATCAACCTTGGGGAAGCCAGTTTCTGTTGGAATCACTCCTAAACCTATTTCAAGTGTTAGTGATCAATATGCAATAGTTAGCTTAATATGGCCTTTATGTTAGTAATTAACCTTAGGCTTATGTAGAAGGCCCATAAGCCTAGGCCTAGTCCAATAAGGAAAAGGAAGGGACTAGGAGTGTTGCCCTAGCTCCCTCTCCTATAAATACTATGTAATAACCCTCACTTGAGGGTTGGTTGTTCAATTTATCTCTCATTCATACTCTACGCATAACCTTTCAACATCATACGAGTGTGTTTGTTTGTGTATTGTTCATCCGATCTCTATCTCTTCTCTATTTCTACATATTGATGCTTGTGTTACATATATGGGAACCTAACAGTTTCTCATTCCATTAAAGACCGGTCCGTTGTTAGGAAGCCTACTGCATTTATATCTGAAAGAACAAAATCTTTAAAGACAAGGCTTGCCTCCCAAGTTGATGAGAACAAATTTTTGTCAAAACCAGTCACTTCACAACCTAATCCCAATAAAATGAAGGATAATGCTCAGGCTAAAACTTAATCTTCTAAGACTAGGAATGTAAGAAGATCCTCTAGTGCACTAAAGAAGTCTCAGAATGCTAACCCCTCTCATAAGAAAAGATTTAATGACAAAGCTTCAAAAACTAGGAATAAGAAAAAGGTTACATCTTCAACTATGCCTAAAAAATCAAACACTTCTAGATCTTACCTTATGTGGATACCGACTGGTTGAATGTTTATGAATCTTGGATTCACATGGTATCCCGCTAGAATACTAACTACCAATGGCAACACTTCGGTTGATTGTGAAACTCCCATAAATTTTGATACTGTTGCTACTAACCTACTTAAATGCACACCTTCTTATGTTGTTAGTGCAAGTACTCCTCATTCTTTTGCAGGTACAATGCTTAACTCAATCATGAAAAGACTCATGGTCTGGGTTCCAAAAGAAAAGAAGCCTCCTCTTTCAGGAGCTCCAGCATGTCAGAATTGATAAGCATGTACTATGATTCCTGATCACCTCAGCTCAGGACTCGTACTTTAACCCACTTCACTTGAGAGTATTTCCAATTCTGGTATACTCTACACAGGTTTCCACTCTGTAAATAAAATTTTCTTTGTAAATATTTTATCAAAAAGCAAATTCAAAATTAAAAATAAAAATAAAAATCAATCAAATTAGAAAACTCCAAAAATAGTTTCAAATGCATGTCTTATGGTATCGATAACATCTACGGTCCTAGAAATGTCATTCAATAATGACACGGGTCTTTAGATGAAGTTCGAACAGAAGTTCATATATGTTTTTCAAAACATGCCTACATAATTTCACCATTAAGGTCTTTAATCAATGGGAATCATGGGTGCATAAATTTTTTGATATTCAATCAATGACTACTCATGCTCATTAAATGTCGAGTCATTGATTGAGGGGGAGAGTTAATGTTCAAAAATTCATGTTTATCTGACCAGCTGCTTTAACTTATGCAATTCTATCTCAGCTTTCATTTAGATTGTGGTATCAATCTTGCATCTTGTATAATTTGATCTCATGAGCTGATCATGTGTTATATTTAGGATATTGATTGCTATCTGCTAATTGCTTCGTTGATATTCGTGTAATTATAGTCATCATGCTTTCCCGTGCTGTTGGGTATCTCTATATGTTCATGTAATGATTTGTGGAGCTTTAATATGAATTGATCATGTCATAAATGCACATTTAAGTGAGTAAAAGGTCTTATTGGAAAATGCATGATAAATGAGGGGTCAAAACTGCCAAAAGATGATACTTATGTGAATTAATAGTGAGATTTGTCAATTGAATGCCTTTTATGCGATTTGCAAACCAAAGAGGGCCTATGCGATTTGTCTTTGAAAATAACACTAATGCGTTTTGACAATCAGAAGGACCAATTGTGTCATTTCCTAAAAATTTTGAAAGTTGGAATAAATAGGATGCGAGTTGTCACGGTCAAACCTTTCCAAAACCAGTCAAACACACACACATTGTTTTCTTTCTCTACTCTTCAGTGCGATTTGATCCTACTGTCCTCGTTCTAGGTATGATTTGAATGAAAAGCTAATCTTACTTAAATGATATCATGTTTTTGATCATGTCTCTAATTATCAATCCTATTTGCAGCTTTTGTGTGAATTTCCATTCGAACCCCCTCACTCACTTTTAGGTTTGTCACCCTCTCTAAATTAATAATTGGGTATAACTGATAGGTGTGTCGTATATGATTAATTGTTGAATGTAATCAAAAACCCCCATGATTCTCTTACCCAATGGTGCATATTGTTGATTTTGTGGACTGCGTCTTTTTGCGCTAGATAGTGGCGAGTTTTGTTTGTGTGATAAATTGGTTGTAGTTGATGTTCGTTTAAGTAATCTGGTCACTATGATTGTCAACTTGGATTATATTGAATCTTGGTTGAGAAATGAGGTTATATAGATCTGCTAGGTGTAGGTGTTTTAGTATGTTCTTGAAATCGTTTCTGGGCTTATTAGAAGTTTCTTGAGTGCGTTTTGATGTTGAATGCTTGAATGCGTTTTGGTCTGATATGAGTTTCTTATGTGCGATTTGATAATTCATGCCTGGATGCGATTTGATATAATTTGCTTTGGTGTGTCTTGATGAATTATTCTTGAAAGTGAGTTGTCAAGGATACCCTTGTCTGTGTTTTGATAAGCTTAGTGCGATTTGAGATCATGCGGTTTGACTAATTTTCACAAAGTTATGCGTTTTGTCAATTAAGGATTATTTTATTGTGATTAGTAGGACCTACCTTGCCCATATTTGTTCAATGCGACTTGGTTGATGCGATTTGTTAAATGTGATGCGGTTTGACCTTATGCTAGTTAACCTTATGCGTTTTGACTTTATGCGGTTTGAACCTATGCGTTTTGATGAGTGCGGTTTATTATGTGCGGTTTGTCTTATGAGGTTTAATCATGTGCGATTTGTATGCTAAGCGATTTGTCCCTATGCGGTTTGATGTGTATTATGCATGTTGTGTGTTGTGCGACTTGTCCATTTCATTCAATTGGTTAGTATGTGTTTTGTCCCATATGTCATGTATGTTGCTAATTCACCGCCTAAGACTTATCACATTTGACTTGATCATCACAGATGGACAAAACAGTGTTTTGTGTATATTGTGATAATGATCAATGTGACATAGTCCCATGGGTATCCCATATCCTATTGTGTGCTTGCTATTATTTGACCATGCCTTAGGATATCCAATGCTTTGGAATTCAATCTCAAGTGCTCCTACTATCCATTCTGTTATTCACATCTAACATATCAACTCTGCAAATATCTTTCTCTATGGATGTGTTTATTTTAGAAACTATGGCGAATATCTCTGCATCGGTTAACCAAGCCACTACTCCCCCACCTAGCACACGTACATATGAACATATTCTTCCTCGAGAAAACTGGGTGGCAATTGGGAGAAGCAACTGCTTTATTGATGTGGACAGAAACCAACCTAACCCTACCTACAGAATTGCTGTTGATATACTGAAGAACACTAATTTCTTTGGTGCTCTGACGTTGCGTTCCACAATCTCATCAATCTACCTTCAAGAATTATGGGATACAGTCAAGTGGGACAAGATCCCTGCAGTATACAGCTGTCAACTTGATGACACGTGGTATGAACTCACTGCGGACACACTCAGGGAAGCTCTTCAAATCACACCAGTAGACCTAGCTCATCCATTCACCTCTCCACCAACCACAGAAGATTTAATCGAATTCGTCACTGAATTGGGATATCCTCATGACATCACCAAGATCTCTGCCATCATTACCAACGAAATGTATGAACCATGGAGGGCAATCGTCACAATTCTCAATCTTTGCCTCACTGGTAAAACATCCGGTTATGAAAGAGTAAGAGCCCCAATTATGTAGATCTTGTGGGGAGTGGTGAACCAGGAAAACATTGATTATGCTGAACGAATTTGGGAGGAATCACACTATCAATGGACAATTTAATCACTGAAAAGCAAAAGGCAGCACAACATGTCAAAGGAAGGATGTCTATGTCCAAACGATTGATCCCCAACATCAGGTTTTCTAAGCTAATAATCAAGCATCTACAAGCAAAGCATCAGTTCAACTCAAGGAGCCAATCTGCTCTTCATGAAGCTAACTCAGAGCACATTCTTGGCAATCTGAAGTTCGTGGCTAAAGGTACTACTAAGGAAATCTTTGGAAAGGCTATTCCAAACGCTCTCATCACCGAGGATATGACCAATGCCGATTACTTCGAAGATTACTTCAACAAGGCAACCAAGTCCACTGCTGATGAATCAACCAATCCAACACCTACAAAACCAACTAAAACATCATCAAAATCATCCAAGTCATCTTATGCCAATCTTCCCAAGAAACGACAAGAAAGATCCACTTCTGCAGATCTATCCTCACCAAGCCAGAAGAAGAGAAAGGATGGAGCAGGCAAAGGAAGAGGGTCCAAGAAACCCAGGACTGAAATGGCTTTAAGGAATGAAGATGATGTTTTGATGCCAGTTTACAGAATCTTGAGGAGTCGGAGAGACGACCAAGGAAGGGAGTAACCATAAATGAACCATAATCTGAGCCACGTCACTCCCCTCCTGTAGTTGAAGGTAAGGGAAAAGGAAAGGTGGTTGAAGAAGTTGAGCAAGCTGCTAAAATGTTGTTGACAATATCCTCTCCTTCTCCAAAGACCACCACTCAATACGTGCTCCAGAGACGAACTGCTGAATTATCTTCTGCACAGGAGCCAAGTGGAGCCGAAGGGGAGCACTCTACAACTCCTGAAATCAATCTCGACTCCAGTTACACTGACTCTGAGAATCAGGGCAATGAGAGTGAAAAAGTTGATATGACTGATCGAGAGGTGCAGACAGAGACTGTTACGGAAACTACTATCCCTGAGAAGTCTGAATCAGAGGTTAAGAAAACAGAAGCCGGTGTTCAAGATACGGGATTAGCAGAAAATGAACTTATTCAAGAAACATATCCGAATCTCCAGGAATCCCTCAAGCAAAGAACTGTTGAACAAGTACACCTGGATGAAATGATCAATTCAACTGAATCCCTATCTTCGTTGAAAAACCTTGATACAGATTTTATGTAACTTAAGGGTGGGTGTCATATCAAAGCAATTAACCTCATAAGATAGACCATCTGATGCTGAGTCTGATAAGCAGAATGAAGAAAAAGAGGTCGAATCCATGTTTTCGGCAACTATTCAACCTGATACTTCTGTCATTCCACCTATGTCCGTACCAACGCCAACTCCATCTGTAACTCTTCCAACAACCGCACTTCCACCACCGATGACACCTCCGTCAACTGCTCTTCCACCACCCGTGACAACCGAAGCAACTACAACAACCGTCTCCACTACCATAGTCATAGATACCAGTGAAACAACAACTCCACCACCATCACCACCTCCAAGCAAAACAGTCGAGCAACAACTGGAAGATGCTCTAAGGCGTCTTTTAAACCATTCTAGAATCCCAATTAGAGAAACAAAACTTTCTTAAATCATTCGCAAACCTGAAATAGTCAAAAGTCACGATCGTCAAAACACTTATGATTTTATGTGATATAAGAATCGAAACAAGCCCTCTTAAAACACAAAGGAAAAGATGGAACGCGTAACTCAACTTTGACTATGAGTAGTCAATTAAATTGAAGTAGAGGTCGAAGAAGCTGTCGAATGGGCTTATTTATTACATTTAATCTTTCATGAAATTTATAACATAAGCTCCTTTGATGTTGAAGTGTTTCATAAAAGGTTTAATTTACGAGACCTATGGTGACCTAAAGATAGACATCGGATATGAAAGAAATTCTCTAACAAAGGATGTATGAAATATGTGAACATAAAGAGCACGAAGTCCATACGCAACTCTATGACGCTCTTCAGAATTCGATGGATCGTGATGCTCATATGCAGTACTTAAAGGATATTGGTGAAAGAGAAGCAAATAAAAAGAGAAGAATCGAGTTGCCTAAATCACCATTAGGAACTCCTAAACCACCTCCTTCTCCTTCTCCAACTGGTGGTGCTGGTTCTTCTGGAACAGGTGGATCTTCGGGTACTGCGGATACTACTAAGACCAATCAACCACCTCCTACTCCACCATCATTAAGTCAACCTGGTTCCTCATTCGGTCAAGGGTCATACAAGACGGCTAAAACCTCAACCCATGCTGCTTGGACCATGGTGGACTCGAGATTCACACCCACCTTCTCTTCCATTCCAGAAGAACAGGTTATGAATGAAGAATCAACTTTTGCTCAAGAGTCCGATTCAGATGAAGAGGATGTTTCCACCAAACACATTCTAAAGGTGACTCGTAACGACGACTGGTGGAATACATTTATGGGAGAAAAGAGTGTGAAGTCATCCTGGTCTACACCAACCAAGGAAATGACATAAGACTGGTGGACAGAGGAGCGACCAGCAACTCCAGAACCTTCATGGACAATTCCTACATCTGACCTTATCACTCCTGACAACAGCTGGGCAGACACCATCACAGCTAACCATGTGGCCCCTCTAGAAGACTCTTTGCTACATATAACAGGGGATATGGGAAGCTTTATGAAGTGGTACTGCGAGAGGCAAGGAATTTCTAAGATTACGCCAAAAGATCTAGAAGGCCCAGCATATGAGATAGTAAAAGCCTTTCATCCTGATGCTGCTCACTTACAATACCAAATGGAGGAGTGTTAAAAGTTGTTGACGGATCAAGTATACGACAATGTACTTCAACTCAACGTCAACAAACCACTTCCTCTAGGTGGTGAACCTGGTCAAATAACCATCCAAGCAGATTTCTTCTTCAACAAAGATCTGGATTATCTGCGTGTCAGGAATCAGGGAAGCATACCGGCTCTTTCAATCTCGAAAATGAAGGCTGCCAACTATCCAGATGCTGGTCTTGAGCAGATGGTTCCAGATCAGTTTTGGGCTGATAAAGAATATGAGTATGACATCGCTGCATCATATGGAATCTCACATTGGTGGTCAAAAAGAAGCATTTCTACATTGAAAGACACGGTGCAGAGAAGAGTCGCAGAGCTGTTCGTTCAAAACTGCGAATCCTAAGTGTCGTCAGTGTGGAGATCTTCCCGATGTATGGATATGATTATTTGAAGAAGATTGTCCTCAGAAGAGCAGATCAGAAAGACCATGTGATAGAGGAAAATGACTTCAAAAATCTGTATCCCAATGACTTTGAAGATCTGTATCAGTTGATCCTTCAAGGCCACCTTGATCACCTGCCCATTCGTCAAAAGAAGTCTCTTATTGCAGCAGTCAACCTATGGATTAGAGGCTTAGTGATTCATCAAAGAGTTGGTGACTTTCAGCTTGGCATGGAAAGCAACCAGACTCAAGTTAATCTCACCAAACCTCGATGGGAAGCAACAAGATTGGATTACAGGCATGACTAGTGATAACATCAAATTAGCCTGATCTTTTATATAGCAAATTCCCGTGTTTATGGCCTCATTTGCATTAATATGGTACTTAATTTGTTCATATTCGTTCATATTTGCATTTCAGGATAAATGAGGCGTTGGAGCAGAAAGATGTAAGAAAAGGCCAAGAAATATGTTCTGAAGATATATTATGGCGTAAGGGCATAATTTTCTTACGTCGTAACTCATACTACGAGGGCCTGATAATTATTTGTGAAGGTTACGCCGTAACTGCTTAATAATGTTACGGCGTAAATATGATGCTTTGAAAGATACCGCGTAACCAATTCTTATGGTTACGTCGTAATTATTTCTGTGAAGGTTACGGCGTAACATGGTAAATTAGTTACGCCGTAGAGATAATGTCGGAGTGGATAATCATGAGCGTACGAAGGATTACGGCTTAACTCGGATAATTAGTTACGCCGTAATTAATTACGTGGGCGCAAAGTTTCGAGGTCCAGGGATTAAAAGCGGCAAATTAATATTTATTTTATCCATTTCGAGGACTAAAGAATAAATGCAGAAGTACGATGCGGGGCTGAATGCGTCAATGTCATAAGTATAATTAACACATAAAAATGTGTTATTATACCCCAAGGGCTCAAACAAATATGATGCAAGTTTGTGGACTAAAGTGCAAAATAAACAAAAGTTCATTTATTATATAAGGATACATGTACGTGGAATAAATTCATCAATTGAGTTTTTGTGTTTTTGGTTCCTGTGCGTCGCAAGTAGACAGAAAAGGGAAGACGAAAGTGGTTCTTTTAGGGTTTGCCCCGGTACTCAACTAGGGGATCGATAGCATTATCTTTGGCACGATATGTAATTACTTTCCGACTCATAATATTATTTTGGTTTCATTATTCAATTATAATTTTGATTCTAATTTAATTATTGGAGCATCTTTACTTATTGTGTTCTATTTAATTGATTATTAATTTATTATTAGTCAATTAATTACTTGATGTTATGCCTTTGTTTATTTATTGTTTTATGTGTAGTTTTATTTGTCATTCCACTAGGGTATTTTGGAGATGTGGAAACTAGGTCCTAGCCTAGTTTTGATTCTTTTGATTATTAATGCTTTTGCGTTATTGTAACATATTGGATTTCACAATCACATCATAACATAATAATATTAGGCGTATGGTTTAAGAGTTTAGAGAGAGAAAGTAGAAGATGAGAGCCTTTCTTGAGAGAGAAAGTAACAAAGAAAGAAAGGTTAGATTGAAATGAGAAAGGTCCAACCCTCTACCTTGGGAGGTAGAGGGTATTTATAGTTACATACTACATGTCCTACTTCGGACTGTGGATCAGGCATACAGTGGGTAAAGACGCGTCCGTCATCCACGGTGATGCACTATACTAAACTACGCTAAAACTAACTAATAAACTACTAAATAACGTAATAAACAATATTTCTACGAGCTAACTTATGCTAAATAATATTTGGGGTGACCGACACTTCACTTATGGAATTTCCAATTCCTAAAAATCCCCCTCTAAGGGAGGTCACCCCATGTTTTACATTTTGAATCCTAGCAATCTTTCTTTGTCATTAGTTCCAAGCTCGTAGACTTCAATTCTTCAACTTCCGTATACTTTGTGCATTTGTAGCGATTCTTCAAAGTCCGCATTGATTTGTACTTTTAGTGGAGGCCTTTGAACTGATCCACATCATTGATGATCTTCGAGCTTTCAATGAGATCATCAGCCACAGTAAATCTCTGGATCATCCATAGTTGTGTTGCCTTCATGTGATGTTGTGACTTTTGGACCGACATGCTCACAATTTTGAATCATGACATCTTTCCATCAGAGTAGTGGAAGCTTTTACTGGTTCATGATATTTGTAACTGCGTAGCAGAAGCATAGTATAAAAATATCAGAGCTAGGTTATGTAGATATGCACCAGTCATGATTTCTTCAAATGAGTGTGGATGCTGTGAGCATGCGGCTTTGGATAAACTCCTCAATTCTGATCAGCTGCAATCGTCGGGGTGTACCTGCATACGACAGTTAGCAATAAAGCGCACGAAAGTGTCTTTGATCACTTTCGTTGAATTGAGGTACACGGCCCACGGTTCCCCGTTGATCAGTACAAGTACTACCTGTGATCAGGTAGGATTCCTAAGAATCTCCTTGACAGGGTTTCACAGCTGTTCTAGCTGTTCTCAAACCAGAACGTCTCAAAGAAGACAACACGGAGTGAGTGAACCAGCGAATTGAGATTCACTGATTGATGAAAGATTGATTTGAAAACCATCGTGTATTGCTTGAAGAAAGAGTTTTGCAGTACGACGAAGGTTTTATGAGAAAGATCAATTTTCAATCAAAATACTTTTTGTATTAGAGAATGAGTACACATTCGATGTGCAAGAGAAAAGAAGACTTTTGCATATCGAACGGTTTTTCCAAAAGTAATTTTTCAATCAGAGATACTTTTTGTGTTTGAAATATGAATACGCATTCGACGTGCTAGAGAAAAGAAGGTTTGCACATCGAACGGTTTTTCCAAAAGTATTCGTCAATTCCAATCCTGGACCAAGGTTGATTCACGAGTGAATCGCCCCATCGTTTCTATCCAGTTGTCACAAGCTTGATCTTTAGAAAAGATCTCACATGCCACCCACCAAGAGCTTGTTTGATGTTGGCTCCATAAGGCTTTCCATCTTCATGGTGAATATGTATGCATATCACTCGGATTTTCTGGCAATTACCACAAGGATAATGCGTAGGACTCTTAATATATATTCTTACCTTCCACATTGTGTGAAACAGCAAGTCTTCATTAATTTAGTGTCCTAATGAGATATTGTGGATGATCTCTTGGCTCTAGACTCAATTGTGCACATTTGGTTCCTATGTCGGAGACTAGGGAGAGGGTCTCCTTCTTCAATATCAACAATCTCTAAGAGAAAGTCGATAGATAATGTCGGTTCCCCGTGAGAATGAAACAAGCCCTTTTAAGAGGAACTTGAGTGGCTTGGGAAGTTTAGTGAAGTGCGTCACTGGGTCCATGACGTATTGTCTTCAATACTAGTGTTACCTTGGTAACCACCAGTAGCATATGTATTGAACCCGGTTTCTGCCCTAAGGTTGAATTATTGGAGGGCTATTTCTTATCCCCCTTTTTACATTCCAATTCTTTTTCATTCTTCAACCCCTTCAGTGCTTACCGAGACTTCATAACTAGAACCTTGTTGGGTTTATTCCAGTACTAGCTCTGTCTCAGTCCTCACTCTTCCCATTTCTCATTTTTCTCCTTTTTTCATCATACATAAGGACTTCTACACTATCTAGTGGATTGTCCCTGGGTAGATCCCTCCGGCTCTGGCGGATCGTGGGAACTAATACCTAACCTCACCATTGACGAGTGTGCAAATACTCATCATTTTTGTACTGTTTAGAATGCCAAAAACATCTGAAAACACTCAGAAATGCATCAAAATGATAAAAATATCACAAATAAGTGTTTTATGTGTTTTAAATGCAAAAATATCAAAATCAGATGAAAAACATATCAAGTTTGCATAATTGGCAGTTTTAGTCCCCCAAGTTTCAAAAGTTGTCAAATCTAGTCCCTGGAATCCAAAAATATGGAGTTTTATCATTCAAGGTCCCTGAAATATTCTAAGTTGTCAAAAATGGTCCTTGAATGAATCTTTGGTCAAATGGCAGAAAAGGTCCCTTAACTTAAAAAAATGACATAAATGGTCCTTGGATATTTTAAAAATGAAAAATAATCAAATATGGTCCTTGTACTATTAAAGTTTGTCAAGTTTGGTCCTTGTGATAACTTTTGAGAAATTACAGGTTTGGTCCCTCAAGTTTGCAGAATTTACATTTATGGTCCTTGTGTATTAAACAAACCAAACGGACCCCTTTATGTATTTTTACCCCAACCAAAACAAAAGAACCCCTGTCAACACCTGTGACCCCCCATTTTTGAACCCCCACTTATTATATCACTCGGTCAAATTTGGTCAAACCCGCCAAAACTATATACACTGTTCATCTCCCTCTCTCAAACCTGCAAACCAGAAACCAGAGTGGTTTTCTCCACTTGCTCTTTCCACCTCACTTCCCCAGCTGTATACCAACTCCCCTCCACCTTCACAATATCCCAAATTGCATTAATTGAAGAAACCTGCTCAAGACTTTTTTGGCGCCAAATGCCATGTGTATGATTCTGGTGTAATTGATGAATTCAAGGGCTGAAGTCAAGTGGGAAATGTTCAGAGGTCGACACCAAGTCAAAAAGATCTCTATAAAGAAGATAGGAGGCAATGTGGAAAGATATCTAGTGTAATTTTTAGTTTATTTATGTCGAACTAGTTAATTTTAAATTTCTAGTGTTATTTAAAGCTTTCAAGTACTCTTTTAAGTATTCTCAGTGTAATTTAAATCTTTTTCAATAAGTAATTTCAGTGTTAAGCTTCATTTTCAAGTTTATGCAATTTTCATTTCAAAAATCTCATGTTAATCAAATGTTGTTGTTAGTTGTTATTAAGGACTGATAAGCCCACATAAGCTCCTAGATAGCTTATTTAAGCTATTAGAAACCTTAAAATCAGTTTTAGAAATCAAAAAGAAAAATTACCAAAAATACATAAAAAATGATGGAAAATAAAAAAATCAATGGAAGGTTATCAAGAAGCATGGAGCAGGGTTAATAAAGGATTGCCCTTGGGTTTAGAGCTTCTTGGGAAGCTATAGGAAGTGTTTACAGTCTTTGGTACTCAGTTTTCACTTGGAATCCATGTTGTAAGCCCTTTTGCTCCATTTTGACATTTCACTGTTAAAGTCATTTGTTAGCTTGAATCTTTGTATCTTTATGTTTCTTAGTTATATTTAAGTAGAATTAAACAATAAAACAAGTTACTTGTTCTCTTTAATTTATAGTTAGTAAAAGTTTTATTTTAACAGTTAAAATAGCATAATTGTTAATCTTGAGTTTTATGTTGTTAGTATTGTTGTTTAATGTTTCTTTAGTCTTAATAAATGATAATATAAGGTCTGTAATCCATGGCATGGTTTTAATCTGTGTTTTGTTTTGAAAATCTTCAAAACAGTCTCATTAAGGGTTGATTGGATTTGTTTGTTCAACTGAGTTAGAGGTTGTTCTAGTCATTGTTCTTGTTTGGTGCATGTCTTATTAGGTCTTATTAGCTCATATAAACAAGAAAAACCAGTGCTTGTTCATTAAAAAGTCAAAATACCTTTTAATCTCACTTATCTAGTTAACTGTTAGGAATTAGGAACTAAAAATCATCACAGTAGCTTATAGCTTCTTAATCTAGTTTAAATTAATCTTATTTTAGCTTAATATATCATAATCAGTGCTTAGGATTGATTACAGGTTCATATAAGTCAAACTTGAGAATAACTTAAAAAGTCAAAACTTTCTAGTTCACAGTTTTTGAATAAACTTTGTGAATTTCTTGTGAACTTATTATTAGCTTTCAAGATTTGAGCTTTTGGTATATCAATATTCAACTGCTTATCTCTGTCATAGTAATTTTTATATTTTCTAGATAGCTTTTTAAAGTGCTTATTTCTCAGCTTGTTTCAGACCCTTTTTCAAAAACATGCCCTGTGCACAGTGTTGCTAGCCTATTTCACAAGCTCTCAGAGAGCTTATTAGTGACCCCTAGCTTATGTACCTTAGCTTTTTTAGAAGCTCGCCTAGCTGACTCAAGGTTACAAGTGCTTATTTTCCATTCTTAGCTTATTTAATTAAACTGCTAAGTGCTTTTAGTTTTGTTCATTTTACTTGGTACACTATTAAATCAGTGGTTACCAGCTTTTTCAAAAGCTTCTCACAAGCTTATTAGAGTAATCCAAACTTTGTAATTTAGCTTTTTGGAAAGCTTAACTGGTAAACTTGTTAATTCAGATTTGTTTTTATTTCTTAGCTTATTTCAGTGCTTAAAATTAAGCTTGAAGGTGCCTTGAAACTCAAATAGTATACTGTGTACCAGTTTAAACTAGTGCTTATTTGTAGCTTGTTCAGTGCTTATTTCTAGTTAAAATTGTTTTTTTAGTTTTCATATTAGCTTATTTAAAGTTAATTAGCTTATTTCAGTTCCTTTTGCTTATTTTCTAGCTTATTAGCTTCTTTGATTATCCTTGTGCTTAATTCTATTTTTTGTCCACTGTTGAGCTCAAAAGTTTATTCTGAGCTTATTTTTAAGTTATAAAAAGTTTGTCTTTTTAAAAGTTGTTTATACTTAGTTATTTAATCAGTCTCAAAAAGAAAAAGTTAAAAAAAATATATTTAACAAAAAAGTCATTGCTGGGATTCGAACCCTGGCCACCCAGCTCACCACACACACACCATACCAACTGCCCTTGGGTCTTTGACTGGTTATGGTTTGCAACATTTAATACATAACCCCTTTTTGTCTTTTTAGTTTATACGATCTCTTTAGCTTATTTCCAGCTTATTCAAATAAGCTCTTACAACTTTTGTATTTTTTTTAGCTTTGTATTAGTATAAAGTATTTTACAAAAAAGTTTCAGATTTTTCTGAATAGTTTTAGTATTTTTAATCATTTAATTAGTCTAAAATAGTATTTAATTCATAAAAAAAAATATAAAAGTCAAAAAAATATAAATCTTTTTTCTAAAATTTCCTTTTGTCATATAGTAAGTAAGAAAATTGGTTTTACACTCGTAGGATTTTTATTTTACAAATTTTACGTTTTTACTTGCGCACTCGCGTAATTTTTACATACAACGCACGTTTTCATTCTAGGTCACGTTTTTAGATAATTTAAGTTTACGTTTTAGTTAAAATAGTTTATTTAAGTTATTTTGTTTTATAAAATCAGAAAAACATCATTTTAAAAATAGTGATAGCGTTTATTTAATATATTTTAGCTTTTTAATTTTCTTTAATTTGCATTTAAGCCCCTGTAATTTACAAAACTTTCTCTTTAGGTATAATTATTCCAAAATCCTCATCACTATCCTTAGTGATTATTCGACATCTGAATTTGTTCAAACACCATTCATCCTCCCGTGGACTTAACGACTGTGGAAACACTATACTCTCCGGATCTTAATTGTATTGTTTTCGAAATTGCTGAAGTTTATTACGGTTAACCATTCACAAGTGGTTAGCTTGTGTGATAAAACTTGACGGTTCAGACCCAATCAACCATCCTTATAACTCCATACAGAAAGTAAAATGGTCGGTCTTTTGGTACAGTTCATTCTTCCTTGAAACCAATTGAAAAATCATTTGGAAAAACAATCAAGGTACTTGTGATACAAGATCAAAGCATTTTGTACCTTAATAGTTTTGATTATTTAGAAAACCTCCCCCTCAACATGTGCATATGATTTAGAATTTTTTTAGCACATGGAGGCAAGAGGACTTTGAAATATTTTCTTTGATCACAATTTTCATAGAAAAAGCCATTTGATTTTCTTGGTAAATTCTCCCCCTCAATATGCGCATAGGATATTTGAAATCATTTTATCACATAGAGGCAAGAGTTCTTTTGAAGTACATCCATGATTATATTGCCATACAGAAAACCATTTGCTCCCCCTCAATATGTGCTTCGAGATTCGAAAGCGTTTAACACATATGAGAGAGCACCGCACATTTTCATCAAATCGATCATCATTCATCGATTTCATAATTAAATCACAAATTCTCCCCGACGAAATATCAAACCCTTTAAGATTTTGGATCCCAAGTGATTTAATACGGTTTAGAAAACATGGGAGAATATGTACGTGTTTAAATACTCATCTTGCTTTTGGATAAATCCTCCTCCTCAACATGTGCATTGTGTATTTGAAATCGTTTGGCACATGGAGGCAGGAGTGCGTATAAAGGACTAAAACCGATTCCATTAAAACATATTTGAGATTTAAATCACGATCTCTCCCCCGATCAAAAATTTCAAACCATTTGAGATTTGTTATCCCGAATGATTTAAATCATTTAGAAAATTTTAGGGAAAGACGTGGCAAGATTCAATTTTTGAAAGATGACAGATAAGGACCATTTAGACATTAAAGATTGTTAGTTTCAAGTATGATAGTTTTAAGAGATCTTTTAGTAAAATAAAACAATTTCACAATCAAACAAGAACAGAAAAAATTTCATTTTGAAAGACCTTGATTCAAAAGAAAAATCATACCGTGACATAACATTAAATCTTTAGATCACCACTTATTATCGTACAAAACGGAACTTTTGTGAAGAAATATCGTTTGAAAATATTTTATTTTAAATCACTCTCCCCCTCAATCGATGACCGTAGTCGATGATTGAGTGACTTAAGTTTTGATAAAATGAAGTCCGGTGATTTTCAAAATTTAGTTCAATTAATTTTCAAAAACAATATTTTCCATTTTTCAAAACAATTTATTCAAATTTTTCAAAATTGTTTAAAAAATGGTATCCTGCACAAAGATACGTTAGGTGGTTGAGCTGCTTTTGTTGATGTTGCTGCTGTATGGCTTGGAAGAAAACCGTCTGCTGATGCAGTGAGACTTCTTACGTTGCATTTTAATGCCAACTGAGGTCAAATTAAGCTCCGCTTTCTTCACTTAGAAGAAAAAACCATCTGCTGATGCAGTGAGACCTCTTACGTTGCATTTATGCCAACTTTCCATTGAAGTCAAATTAAGCTCCGTTTCTTCATTTGTCAACCCAAGATATAGTTACCCTTTCCTTTCGGCATCCAATCATCATATTATGTGGGATCCGGATCGGGAACATTCTTATACGAAAATACCTACATAATGCTATGAACACAAACAGATATATGGTGGTCGACATCACCCAAACAGCAATCGACTAAGGTATGGGAATAATATGTTCATCAAACTATAATCATCTAATCCTAACAATCACATCCTAGAAACCTAGTCCTTCAACATAGGCAATTATATTTTACAGATAAGCACGTAGGAGGATTAAGAAAGTCCGTTAGATGATGTAAATTTGAAAACATTCTCCCCCTCAATCAATGACTCATTTTTTGAAAAATTTTAAAAGCGCAAAAGTCGTTGATTGAGTTTGCAAATTAATACGAAAACTCTGATTCTGATTGATTTTTCAAGCAACTCATTTTCCATCGTTTTAAAATACAACAAATATTTTTCTGAAGAATTTTAGGCGGAAAAACATTTGTGTAGGAATAGCAGTCTTTTTGACGACATGCTTTCCTTGTTAAGTTTTAGGAAAAGTGCACCTAAATATTTGAAAATTGGTTTAGCGCAAAGACTTTCCTTTCTTTGAAGAACGGGTTGCTATCAGACATAATAGCAAGCCATAGTTTAACAGTCTGAAGTAACTGCAAGCCATTTTTAGAGACATGATTTGGAAAAGAATATTTACACCTTCTGCTCGAACTTCATCTATGGTCCCGTGCCATTATTGAATGACATTTCTAAGACCGCAGATGTTATCGATACCAGAAGACATGTCTTGAGAAAACATATTTTTGGTATTTTTAAATTTTCTGATTTTTATGGGTTTTTGTTGATTTTATAATTTTTTTAGGGAAAATTGGTCAAATAGACCGCGCGCCCTGATGCATATCACTTTGTGGAACACGCCCTTTTAAAATTCGAAAATAGAAGGTTTCCACCGCTTGGACCCAACCAGGCTATGTGTCCCACAACTTATGACACAAGTAATGATTTTGAAGGTATATGTCATGTATTTTAATGTATTGTTTTTTAGGCAACTTGTATTGTTTTGGGGCATCTTTATGTTTTTTGGGCAACTTGTATTTATACACGAGGATAATTTTGTCATTTCATATTTAAAAACCAAAAAACAAAAACAAACGCCCACAAAACACAGATTTATGGTACATGTCCTTTAATGTCTTGTGTTCCCAATCACTTTCTTCTTTCTTCAATACAATTTGTTTAACAAAATATTTCTTTCTTCTTATGGTCTATTGACTTCATATCTTTATCCCAATCTTTCTACTTTTGTTTAGAAAATATGTCTGACAATATCCCACTGGATTTTCAACTAGATATCATCCGTAGGCTACCTCCTAAGTCTATACTCCAGCAATGTAGTGTTTGCAAGTTATGGAAGGCTAGTATAGATTGTGGAAGCTTCATCTTTAATTACGGTGTTCGTCGTAATGATCGTTTATTTTACGCTAACATTCGATATGGGTGACCAAGGTTTGTGTTAGATTTAGATGAAAACTAATCGCCACGCCACTTAATACAGATTTAATGCTTTCATCTATGATTACAGTTGGCAATTCTAATGGTCTTTGGTGTTTTGTCTATGGTTCTAATCTAATGAGTGTTATTTGGAACCCGACAATCAAAAAATCACTTGCAGTATTTGTCCCGGTTTACACGCATCAAATTGAACGTCAAAAGATTTGTTTTGGTTTTGCCGTCCGTCCGGACACTTCGACCCGATGATCGTGAAGGTCTCCTATCCTGCTCGAAAGTGGTTTCGTATGTGTCCGTTTTTCTTTGAACTCTTTACGTGGACACCTTGAAAATTTCCAACCCCCTCGTGAAACAATCAAACTGAAACGTAAAACTCAGGCACTTGTGGGTCGTTTTATCTATTGGACTGGGAGTGAAAAGTTAACTAATGAGGACGGTGTTATTTATAAGATTTATATGTTGATTTCTTTTGATTTGGTAACCAACCAATTTAAAGTTATAGACCTACCACATATTT
>OU343220.1:167234805-167326505 GCA_910596185.1 Chrysanthemum makinoi
AAAGTGTCGTGGATGTAGCGTATTTCCTTGAACCATCGCCCACCGTGAAGAAGAAAAATCCGTGTCTTTGTTGAAGAAATGTCTCGGAATGGAATCCTAGGGTCGATCAAATCCAATTGTAGGGAGAGGTTTAGACCAATCGTAGTTATGGAGATTGTCCCGCTGAGTGAAGTCGATGTTTGCTTCTCGGAGCTAATCCATGTTGTTAGACATAGCTCGTGCAATATTATCAATGGTGATATTCGACCCTCGGCACTGAAATGTCTTTTAGAAGTTGAAATGCTTCATTCTTTGATTCGCTTCAACCTCGTGATTTTGTCATCTTCTTCACACACGAATTTTTCTTGTAGAAATTTCAAGATGCTCCAATGTACTACATTCAACCCTCGACCTTCAAATTGGGTAGTGGGAGTGGAATTTCATGTGTAGAAAACCATTCAAATTCCTCAGTTGGTATCTTCATCTAGCCATGATAGGACGCCACCATGGGCTCTTCTTCTTTCTGTTTCTTAGGCCTAGATGAGGGTTCGCTTTTTGTACTTTTCCTGAGAGCGGGTTGTTGTTGGGGCTCATGGTATTCCTCATCGTCACCACCCGTATACTCAAAGTAATCACCGGTTTTTGAGTCCTGGGTGGTGTCTCGAATCATGAGGTTTATCTCAGTAAGAGCGGGAGGAGATCTTTGTTGAGTGGAGTCCTTTGGGGTGGAGGCGGTGAAGTAATGAATCAAGATGATTCACCGACTTCTTTGTGCGTTTAGGCTCCTTATCCTTATCTTGAACTTTGTCTTCATCATCTCTTGAACGCTTAGGCCTTATAGCCCTCTTCTCCTAATGATGACTTGAGTTGGTATTCCAGAATGCTTCAAAAATTTAGCTTCATGGGAGGCAAACGTTGCAGAGCGTTTTGACATTTTGCCACCACCGTTTACTAATTCATCATCTCAGAAGATTGTAGTTTCAACTCATTGATGCTTAAACATGGGAGTTGATTTCATGGCTTGCTTGGCTAAGTGTAAGAGATGTGGATAAAGTTGTCTGGTATACATCTCCTTTGTCGGCGGAACGACCTCCATTAGGAACTTGTGAGAGTATCCTTTAATCATCTCGCCCATGCTTTCAAGATCATCCTTCATAAGCTTCGTACATACCCCTTCAACTTGCATCTTGTCATTCTCATCATGAAGGTATCGTTAACCTGTCACGAGAAACAACTTTGTAAAGCAATGTCTTTCTTTCTAACTTGCTTGACCTTTCACAATTCTTTTTATGAGTATGAGAATCCAAGATCGAGGTGGCTTCTTCTGATTGGATGATGATTTGGTTGATTTCTTTGATGGTGGTGGTGAAGAATGAGAAGAAGAATCATGATGAAGAGCATGCGAGGAGACTCGATCCTTTGGAGGTGCAGAGGCTCTTTGAAAGGTAGACTCGCTCAGAAGAAACTTATCATAACGTCATCTCCACTTATCTTTTTCTTCGCCTCGCCTTTCTTTGTCACCCTCATCTTCTGACTTATCTTTATCGGTTCCTCAAAGTCATACTCAAGAGTGTCTTCACACGGTTTGTTGTTGTACCAAAGTGGTGGCACCGCATCCCTTATCGGTTGATTAACCGCATCAGATCTCGTGAAGGTTGAGCTGCACCACTTGACCCTACGGGGCCACCCATTTGTTCTTTAGCAAATTCTTTTGCCACGTGTTGAAGTCTAAGGAATTTGAACTTCTTCCCTGTATATTATCCGCTTGCTCTTCATCACTTTCTAAGCTTTCATCATATGGCACAAGTACAGGAGTCTTCCCTTTTCCTTTGTCAACTGGTGGACTTGGAGGTTTAGTACGGGGAGGTGTCTTCGGTTGCGATTTCAAAGTAGAAAGATCTTCGTCTGATTAGTGTATTCTGAGCCACCAAGCTTTCTTTTTGCAGTTCGCATTCTAATGGGAATAGGAACAGCTTCCTTAGGGAATGCTCTTTTCTGCATGGAGGATTCCTCTCTGGGATTATCCTCGACTTTCGATTAAGTGCAGACTTCCTGACTTCCTCTTCTGTTCTCCTATAGGTGTTCCGAAGACTTTTCATCGAGATGACCAACTTTGCCTTCTCTTACTGCTACAAGATACCTTTTGTATGTTTCAAGCTTTTGATTTCATTTGTCAAGGTGATCGTGTAACACGCACCTTGCTTTTGTTGATCTATTCCTTGATTCTGACCGATAGGATGGGTTCACCAACATGTCGTGATTGTCGTCATTGAGCCTCTTGGGAATATCGGATGAAGTCCAAGTGCTCTCTGGATCAACATTTTGTATCCGGAGGGAATCTTTGAGCCAAGTTTTGTGAAATGACATCATGTCTCCCATATCGCTTCTTCAATTTCATGTCCTTTTGTTGATTAATGACCAGACGATTTGTAGTTCCATGAGCTTGGGATGCTCATAACCACTATCACGCACGTGAGACCGATTTGGTAATGATGATGTAGGTTCTCCACGGTTGAGGAATGTTCTTAGCTCCACATGAGAATGCTTAGTGATTATTCCCTAAGCTTCATCATAGCCAATATCAATCAAGAATTTCGAACCTGCTCTTCAAGAGTGTGTATAGAAGTCGGTTGGCTCGATTTCGTGAATTAGAAGAACAGCACGTAGATCTGCTTGTGTGATGGTGATTTGTTTGTGATTGAGCGTCACAGTCACCGCACTTTGACCTTTGATCCTTTGCATTGAATTCCGGAATTGTTGTATGTAGATCCGGAATCAGAGCGAGTGTGAGAGCATGTTCTGGTACGGATGATTCCTAAGAATATCCACGCAATCAACAAGAAGATTCTCGAGCATGTGAGGGTTTCAAAGTCAACTCTGAGATTGTTCTTTTCAATCTTTCTTGGATAGCCATTGGGAAGATATATCAAAGAATTGTGAGAACTTCATGCATCCACATTCATTTGTTCAGCCATGTCGTGATCTGAAATAACATTAGCCAAAAGAACCAACATATCGAAAGACATAATGTTAGTCAACAGAAGGTTTTATTGTCTAATTATTGAATGTACAATGTTAATGATTGTTACGAGTCCTAAGTCACTTGTTTGTCTAATAGTCCAATGACGTCGTGAAACATTTCGTGAGTTAGTTAACTTTAAGTTTTAAAGTTTATGTTATTACTTATAGTTCACAACATATTAAACATTTTAAGTTTATCAGTAACATTATTGGATTCGTGACGTCATGATTCAATTATTTACAAGTTTGCACGTGTAACAATTCAAAACGAAGGTTTGACCAAGGCTTATGCGTAGGAATAGTAGCTTATGTGTAAACAGGAGAAGTATACATGTAGACGCAAGATTATGCATAGGATCCTTACTTACGCGTAAGAAATGTTACGCGTAGGAAAAGGGGACCTTATGCGTAGAGCTTACGCGTAGGCGTATAAAAACCTTACGCGTAAGGCTTACTCGTAAGAGTAGACCTTATGCGTAGAGGTCACTGTTTACGCATATCCTTCACAGGATACGCGTAGTCCCATTGTAGAACCTTACGCGTAACAGTTACGCGTAAAATTTCTCTTACGCATAACTTTCTACGCGTAAGGTGATCCTTATGCGTAGAGTAACAAACACCTTGATTCTGAGTTTTATGCGTAGCAAGCCTGAAATAAAATCATCATAACATCAATCTTAACACATATATTCAGTTTACAACAAATCATGGCATGAAGACATGTTAAACATTTACGCGTAGAAAGTCATACGCGTAGGTCAAAACCCTGGAGTTTAAGAATTACGCGTATGATTTCTAACCATAGGATTTGCACCAAACATTTTCTGGTAGGTCTTAAGTGTTGTGAGAGTCTAATAACCAAGTTTTAACATCCAATTCGTGGTGAATCAAAAATACCCAAACTCAAGAACATTAAACCCTAATTCCTAATTCTGACTTAATTAGTGTTTCTGGTTGTTATAGGGCCTGGAAATCATTAATTCAACAACATGATATGAACAACACACAACAATATTTTTGACCAAAAACCTTCACATTTGAAAACACCCAATTCGACTTAAGAACCCTAATTTTCAAAATCACTCAATTCGAGTTTCTGGGTTCGTTTTGAGGATAGAAAAAATATCATTGATGTTATTAAAACATTTTGACACTATCTCTTTAACCACAAACACATAAACAAGATTATGTGTTCATACGCATACGCGTAGAACACAAAATCAACCATAGTTTAAAATCTAACCGTTAATTTTCAAAACGATTTAAAACCATTGTTTGTAATCTTGTTAGGAACACAAAGAAACTTACAAATTGAAGATCTGAAACACTGATTTCTTGAACGTTTTTAAGCGTAGGATGAGATGGGTTTTGCAATAAATGTGAAGAGTTAAGTTAGGTGGGATCTTTTATTAAAATGACTTTAACATTTTGACAGTTTTAGTCCCTCCACCTTTTACTTTTTCATACAAAGCCATTTAACTTCCATTTTGGTTACCAAACAAAGATTTTAAGAAATAAACTTGACGACACTCCCCCTCGACTTAAGAAAATAATGAAAGGTTATGAGTTTTAGTCCGAAGAGTGTTATTTAACCAGAAAAGTTTGCCACCATCGATAAAAGAAACAGCCGGTATAGAATAACATGCAAGTACACGAATGTTTTTGAAACAGTTTGGTATTAATTTTCTCCCCCTCAACACTTGATCGGAAAAAAACTGAATTTTGAAAGATTATAGTGTTGATGGAAGAAATGTACTTGCCATGTTGAAAGAAAATTAGATTAGAAGAATATTTTTGTTGTTTTATCAGGTTTTATATTTTTGTATTTTGTTTTTGAAAAATGTATTTACAAAAGAGATTTTGGTGTTTGACAGGTTTTAAGACTGTTTTAGGAGTTCATCCAATTCCTCTTGAGTCAAACACCTCATACCAATCCGGTGGACCAACTCATTAAACCTAGCGGGAGGCAAGGCTTTGGTGAGAAGATCTGCCAATTGGTATTCTGTACCCACGAAGTATAATTCAACTGTACCCTGTTCCACGTGGTCCTTGATGAAATGATAACGAAGATCGATGTGCTTTGATTTCGAATGCTGAACTGAGTTGCACGAGATCGCAATGGCACTCCGATTGTCGCAGTACATCGGGATTCTGTCAAATACGTAACCATAGTCTTTGAGTTGTGTTCTCATCCAGATGACTTGAGCACAACACGCGGACATGGCTACATATTCTGCTTCGGTTGATGACAACGATGTACAATCCTGCTTCTTTGATTGCCATGACACCAATTTATCACCAAGAAATTGTAAAGCTCCTGAAGTACTTTTCCGTGAGTCTAAGCATCTTGCGTGGTCAGCGTCTGAAAAAGCGATTAGTTCAAAACCAGAATCCTTCGGATACCAGATCCCCAAGTTAATGGTTCCCTTGATGTATCGGAGGATTCTTTTAGCCTCGAAGAGGTGGGTTTCAGTTGGTCGCGACTGATAACGGGAGCATAGATAAACGGCAAAGACAATATCAGTCTGCTAGTCGTTAGATACATGAGAGACCAAATAATACTTCGGTATTTGGTAGGGTCCACCAATTTCCCATGTAAATCAGCGTCTAGCTTCTTGGTATGAGCCATTGGTGTGGCATAGGTGTCACAGGTTTTCATTCCAAATTTGTTTAACAATTCAAGGGCATATTTGGACTGACTCAAGAAAATACCACGGGGTGATTGATGAACTTGTAATCCTAGAAAGAACGTGAGTTCACCCATCATGGACATTTCAAAATTTTTCTTCATTAGTTTTGCAAAAGCGATTGAGTACTTTTATGTGTAGACCCAAAAATGATGTCATCCACGTAAATTTGAACAATTAAGATATGTGCCCGTGATATTGTATAAAAAGAGTTGGGTCAACCGAACCTTTGGTGAAATTATTAGCAATGAGGAAAGATGATAGCTTATCGTACCATGCCCGAGGAGCTTGTTTGAGACCATACGGAGCTTTGTTCAGTTTGTAGACATGGTTCGAACTCGGATCAACGAATCCATTTTGTTGGCTGACATAAACCGTTTCTTTAAGTTGTCCATTGAGAAACGCAGTTTTGACATCCATCCGATAGACCGTCATATTCATATGAGCCGCGAACGCTAGAAATATCCGAACAGCCTCAAGACGAGCAACCGAAGCAAAAGATTCTTCAAAGTCTATTCCCTCTTCCTGACGATAACCCTTAGCAACTAGACGTGACTTGTTTCGAATTACGTTTCCTTCAGCATCCAATTTGTTTTTCCAAATCCATTTGAGACCAATGACGTAGACCCTTGTTGGTCTTTCAACCAGCTCCCATACTTCAAGACGTTTGAATTGGTTGAGTTCTTCTTGCATGGATTCAATCCAGTTGTCTTTTGTCATTGCATCCTTGATGTTTTGGTTCGGGTTTGGCAAAATGGTGAGAGCATAAATGCAATGTTCACAATCTCAGTGAAGACGTTGTCTTGTAACGACCGGTTGATTCGGGTTGCCAATAATATTTTCCAGAGGATGGTCTTTTGTCCATCTATGTGTGGAGGGTTGATGTTGGTATACATTGTGCGCATTCTCGAGGATTCAAATGGTTTGTTGAAGATTCCGCGATATCCGTGTAGCAGCTTTCATTAGCAAACGGGGTAAAGAACGCATTTGGATCAAAATATGCAGGTGGGGGTACTTCATTAAGAATATCATTACCCTGGTTCAACAAAGGTTGAAGCGGTGTGTTCAACTGTTGTGTTGGAGTCAACTGGTGGTGCTTCTTCAACAATAGTTGTTGTATCAAAGTGTGTATCGTGCGGCAAGAGTATTATCAGCGTCGAAAGCGGAAATAGCTGGATACACCTGTAGCACGCTCATCAATATCGCCACCTAACAAATGCCGAGAAAATAACCTTTCCATTTGTTGACGAGTGAGCCGGGGGCTTTGTTCGGCTGATGATGGGCGTTGAGGGAAGTTTAAGCCGGTTGTGACCGGTTCTAAGTCGCTTATAATCGTAAGCCATTTCCGTAAATTCATCAAAATGAGCATGAATCGTTTCCATAACCTCCTTTGTTCGACGATTCCAGATTCGAAAACCTTTAGAATTATCACAGTTTCCAATAAAGACTCCAATGTCAGCTTTGGCTTTAAGCTTTCCAAAGTCATCGCGATCATTATTCGGATAGCAAAGAGATCCAAATACATGAAAGTGTTTGAGATTCGGTTTTCGATGTTCCCATTAATGTAGTCTCCATAGCCCATGACAACAAATGGTCGATCATTCCCTAACCCTCGACAGCGCCAATGAACTTTGCAATAAAGTTTGATAACAGTTTAAGATTGCCTGTCATGTGTCGGGAACATCCGCTATCAACAATCCATAGAATGATTCAGATCACCGCCATTACACACACGATGACACAGATGGAATAGAAATAGATGTGGAACCCGAAATGTTAGAGGGTTCCGAGCAGTTATAGTAGACATACACACATCAATAGCTTTAGGTATCCATTTAAATCCTAGTGTGTTATATATCCATTTCTGCCATCTCCAACTAGTATTTGCTTTAGTCTTAGTGAATGCACTAGGTGGTACTACATTCCTAGGAGGTGAAACCTGGAGCTACAGGACAACAATGCTTTCTTAGAATCTAAAGATGGCGGTCTACCAAGCAGAGACTTAGAAAGATTAGTGGGCCTAGAGGTATTCCGGTTCTTAGGATTCCTTAAACGAGAGATGATAGCTTTAGCAACACATTTATCATGACAATCAGATTTCATACTTTTACGACAAATAACACAAGGTGCATCAGACTGAATATCAAAGGTACTTAACGGTTTAGCATTCGTTACATCACTATTTCTATTACATTTGCCAGACGCAATATCTATAGTGGAAGCAACATGAGTCTTATTCATTGTCCTAGGGTGTTCTTCTACTTTAGCATTCCTTATTGATCTTTTCTTAGGTCGCAACTTCCTATTCTTCGATGTAGTGCTCCTAGGCTGTGAAGTGCGGACGTTTGGAAAAGGCGCAACTATTCCTGCTTTCAAGAGAAGGAAGCACGTTCGCAACTTGTGATTTGGCAGTAGGGATTCTAGGTTCACGATTACTAAGTGTTACTGGTGCTATTCTCTTAATCACGGTAGGCGGAAGTTGTTCATACTTTCCTAACATTTCTCTTAACTTGAAGATAGTGTGAATCGATCTTGATTTTCGACCGAATATTTCCAGTAAAATGCATAACTTCTTTAGTGTGTGCAAGATAATGATCAAGTTCATTTGATGCTTCATCACGAGTCTTTTTGAGTAAATCAAATATGACACCATATTCCTTTTAACTTTTACAAGTTCTTGTTCATATTTTGAGATTTGACACTTAAAAGACACGCTTTGATCATCCGATTGCTCAATTTTGGATCGAAGTTTTGTCACGCAATCGGGATTTTGTGTTGAAAAAACAAGTTGTTGATCATGAATATCTTTTTGACACCAATTAAGACGACGTATTGCATTTGAAAGTTCGTTTGACAATCGTTTGTTTTCAACTTTTAAGGACTCGACCAAGCACATTATCGTGTTCTCAACATTTACCACGTAATCAACAGATCGCAGAGATATAATCAAGTGCATATGACAAAGAATTCAATAGCACAACATTATGGACATCAACACAGATGACATCTTCCAAGAGTCGATCAACATCTTTTCTCAACGCTTTTTACGCTTAGTATTAGAAATAGATGTTTCGTTTTCTCAAAACGACCTTCATCAATACAAGTTCCTTATGAAAGTCCTTTTCCCAAGACAATGCACAACTTTTCAAATTTTTAACATTTGGTAAAAGATTTTTCTAAAAATGTCTCTTTGTTCTCGCGCTAGAGGCGATTGAAAGTGTTGAACTTTGATTTCGGAATGATATTCTATCTCATGTTGTAAAGTTTTGAGGTCAGCCATGAAAAGGTCAAAATATCAAAGAATTTTGCGATTTTCATGTTTTGAGTTTACTTCACTGATGGAAGGTAAAGGACCATAAGTTTGTGCATAATCTGGTTTAGGATTAACATTAGAAGACTCGACGTTTTATGATAATCCTGAGTGTGTTAGAAGAATCCGTTGGTGTGACGAAAGTGACCGCTTTTGAATAGTTAAAAGGTTTTTGTAAACAACTTTTTCTAATTTTGATCGACTCTCGTCTTCTGCATCTAATTCCTCTTGACGATGATATTCAACAACACTCATAACAGAATTATCAATTTTATATTCTCGACCGGAAACTTCGTGATTTGGTTTGAATGATTTTATTGAAAGCTTAGGTTTGTAATCAGCAAGATTCGGTCCATATCCATTTGGATTGGTTTTAAAGTAAACTTTTCAATAGCTGTGACCGACTCGCCATGTTTGTAAACAACAGTTTTAAACTCTTTAAGTTTGTTTTGCAAGCCGATGATTTCTTCAAGATGATCATCTATTCGTTTTGTTGAATGCTTTTTGTATGCAGAGAACTGTTTTTGACAAGTTAACAACTCAGCATTAGCTTTTTGATTTTCCAAGGTGAGAGCGTTAATTTGCTTTTTATGTTCATGTTTCAGTTGTTCTATTTCAGACAACAAAGCATTCTTCGAAGCGGCTAGATCACGATCTGCTCTCTAAATATTTTTCATTTTGATGAGATTTAGCAAAGGCTGCTTCAAAACCTTTTTTCACAAGTTTTTCTTTTGTAAACATTCAAAATCCTTGGTTAACAGTGCATTTTTACTTTTCAAGTCATGATTAATTCATGACATTCTTCCACTATGGTTTGTTGGTCTTGTATTAAACGAGCAAAATCGGGATGAGGCAAAAGTTCGGCGTGTTCAACGTGAGTCACAACATGATCATTTCTGAGATCCTCAAGTATAACCACAGAGTCAATTTGATTATCAAGGGAAACCATTTGGTCATCTTGATCGTCAAATATAACTACGGGTCTAGTTGAAAATCGTCGGAATGAGATGTGGACGACTCATTTTGAACATTCCGAGCCTTGCCGGATTCAGATGTTGGCGAGATAATAGATCGAGATGAATATGGTTTGTTCGGGTACCTGAGACAAGCCATCAATGTCATACACTGGCCTGTGTCACTCATGTGTAACTCATGCATATTAGCCATCAACATAACAGCTGCATTGGCCTGCAAGTCCTCCATATCATCATCCGAAATCGTGATTTGCCATAAAGCTCTATTCTTTGTCTGTGAGAGTTCCACCACCTTCATCCTTAAGAGCCAAAAGAAGAGCCTCTTTGTGATAAGCATTGCCCCTTGTCCTAGGCTTTGGGCATGCATTAGCCAGATGTCCCTTCTCATTGCGGTTGTAGCATCGAAGACCATTCAACCCATTTTGAGCATTTCCTTGTTCCACCACTTGAGCTCGATTGTTATTCCTACCCACAACATTAAACCCTTGACCACCGCCCATCTCACGACCATAACCACGATTCTGAACTTCAACTCGTCCATTGTTCACAACAGCTTGATTCCTTGTGTTAGATGAGGAACGAATACGGTTGTTGGATTTGTTGGTATAACGGCTAAAGGCATTAGCAATCATAGCAAATCCTTGTTGCAGTGTTTCGAGCGGATCAGATTCCTCATTAGCTTCACTGACAAGTGCTTGAGCATTGTTGTTGTTGTATGGAACCAATTGAGTTTGTTGAGATTGAGGCTGTGAAGGATCATATGGTGTGATTGTAGTAGTTGGTTGAGTTGTTGGTTGAGGAGAATAACTGTTTTGAGCATATAAGGCAAGTTGTTGATTTTCCGGATGTGTCGGTGGAGCAATTTGAGCACGGAGAATCCTTTCCCTATCAACTTCCTTTTCATGAGGCTTCAAGTAATCGTACAACAATCCATATGTAGAATGATGCATATTCTTCGCTTGACGGAGAAAAATGACATACTTCTCCCATTCAGGACCAAGACTACTCAGGAACTTAGTATTCACTGCAATTCTTGGCATGATGATGTTGTGTTTATCCAAATCATTGATGATGTATGAAAAACGATGATGATAAGACTCTAGTGTCTCTCCGTGTTCAATCATGAAGTGTTCATAAGCCAAGTAAATTTTGGATTCCAAATCCTCCTGATTGAGTACAGATCCTTCCATAAGAAGATGAATATGATCCCACATTTCTTTGCAGTCTTTTGAGCATCAAAACTTCGAAGAATTGGGTTAGGTAATCCTAAGAGGATATATTGCATTGCAAGCTCATCAGCTTCATAGTGTAGAAGTTCCTCTGCATTCAGTCGTCCGAACAAAGAGCAATGTTGGATTGTTTATCTCTTGGTGGATTAGCATTTGGATCGGCGGGTACAATGACAGTAGGCATCTCAAATGGACCTTCCAAGATAACCTTCTTTAAGAACTTTCCATGTGGCTTCTTCAGATCACAAAACCTAAAGAACCTTATCACCCATTGATCGTAGTTCCTGGAGTGAGCATTGGAGGTCTATCAAGTGATCCAGCCTCATGAATTGATTGTTGGTTGCTTAAAGCTTCACACATCTTTGCAAACCAAGTGGGTTCCTTCATAGTGTTCCTTGATGGATGTTGATTGAATTCATTTGTGTAGGTTTGAACTTGAAGACTTGGTGGTGGTTGAACCATTTGAGGTTGTGGGATTGCGGCAAGTTGTGGAGTATGTTGTTGATTAAATTGTTGTTGATAAATTGCTTGTTGTTGATTCCATTGTTGATGTTGTGGAGTTAGTTGTTGTTGACGTTGAGAATAAGTGTAAGGGAAATAGTTAGAGTATGGTGGTTGTGACATGTTGAAAACTTGTGTTGGTAAAAATGGATCTTTGTAGTCGAATGAACCTTTGTTGATGAAGTGTCCTTAGGCGTAGAAATCACAATAAACCAAGTAGGACTCATGCGTAAAAACACCAAAGTTACGCGTAACAATCAAGAGTTACGCGTAGATTTAGCTTACGCGTAAGTAGGGTAAAGGCACTAAAGTTATGCGTAGACACAAAGTTAGGCGTAGAAAGTTAGGCGTAGGATTACCTTATGCGTAAGACTAGGCTTATGCGTAAGATGAATCTTATGCGTAGGATTTCTACGCGTAAGCTTTATGCTTAGGCGTAAGTTTAGGGTTTTATCCCAAATGATCTTTTCACTATCACAAAGGCAAAAGATATCCAAAGTCGACGTATTTTCAGGCTTATCCAAGCAAGAAAACACGGACTAAACCACGAAACTGAAGATCAAACCAAGGATAAAGTTACGCGTAAGATTAGGGTTTCACTTACGCGTAGCTTACTCGTAAAATGATTTTGCCCAAAGTTGTTTCTAAACCAGATTTTTGTTATGGAATAGCTTCAATATCACCAAAATGACACAAAAGTGTGAAACTTGATGAACCAAAACAAATTAAACGGGTTACGCGTAGAACGACCCCACCTAACAAAAACAAGCTTAAAAACTTAGATCCACGCGTAAAGGTTGAAACTTTTTGCCAAAAACAAGTATTTTAACACCTTAAAACGTTGAAAGTACAAGAATCTTGGATTAAAAAGTGTAAAAAACGAGTTTTTAAGCGAACCAAAGTGTTAACCACGTTTACGCGTAAGACCGAAACAAAAAACTTCAAAAACGAAAGTGTTAACCCAACTATTTGGCGATTGATACCACTGTTAGGTCACTAGTTTTACAACACCATAAGGCATCGGTTGCAAGTTGTTTCCGTGTGGATACTGGACGAGAGGGATTTCCAATGATGTTGTCTAATGGATGATCGTGAGTCCATTTTCTGAGGTGTTCATGTGGCTGTTGTTGAGGGACTGAAGTAGCAGAGTCGATGTCTCCTGTAGAAGATGGTTCTGATGATGATTCAGGAGCAAATATATTTTCAAATGGAGCATCTTCGGGAGTAGCAAAGGGATTTACTTCATCCTTTGAATCAGAAGCATTTCCATGATGTACACTTGATGATTCAAGATTTGTCGATGAACAGTGATGGCCAGCAGCTTAGCTTGGCTTAATGACATAGAAGTTGAAGGGTTAATTTCATTGACAGGATAGAAGCACTCTGTTGATTGGATTCACATATCATTGTTACTTGGCTCAAATTGTTCATCAAACATTGGATCAAACAGTTTCTTTAAATCATCTTCTGAGGGAGGTACATATGGAGTTGCTGAAGAGGAGTTTGGTACAAGAGATGAACCAATGGGACTGTTTTGAAGTGCGGGTCCAGAACTGGAATGTCCAGGAGCCATTTGACCCGTTAGCTCATCAAATGTGACGTGAATTGTTTCCATGATATTTTGGGTTCTCTTGTTGTAGATTCGGTAACCTTTACTGTTAGGTGCATAGCCTACAAAAACTCCAATGTCTGCTTTAGCTCTCAGTTTTCCTAAATCTTGACCATCATTATTTGGATAACATAAAGCACCGAACACACGAAGGAATGAAAGATCGGTTTTCATTGTGGACAAGTTCATATGGAGTTTTTCCATGAGCAAGGTGAATCGGGATCGATTTTGGGTGTAGCATGCAGTGCGATGGCTTCACCCCAGAGAAACATTGGAACTTTTGAGTAAATCAAAGATAGTCCCGCGGCTTCCACAAGAGTTCGATTTCTCTTTCAACTACACCGTCTCGTTGAGGAGTTCGAGGAACTCTTCTTTGATGACTGATTCCAATACTTTCATAAAACTCACCAAGTTGTTTGTTAACAAACTCGCCCATTGTCTGTCTCGATAATTCTGACCGTTTTGTTAAAACGAACCTGCAACTTGCTTGATAAGTTTGATGATGATATCTATAGTTTCATCCTTTGTCTTTAAGAACTTTACCCAGGTGAATCTAGAGAAGTCATCAACCACAACTAACACATATTTCTTTCCAAAGATATTCTGCACTCTCATGGGTCCACATAAGTCCATGTGAATTGTATGAAGAACTTCTGTGACTGAGTTTGTAGGTTTGGATTTATGGGCATACTTTTTGCTTTTTCCCAATTGCATGTCGAACAAAGATGATCCTTTTCATACTTAAGTCTTGGTAGACCTACAACTAAGTCCTTTCTGGAGAGATCATTGATGGTGTCGAAGTTCAAGTGATTGAGAAGACGATGCCATAACCATGACTTTGTTTTAGAAGCCTTTGACAACAAGCAAATTAGAGAAGACTTCATCATATCTTCGATAGAGATGGTGTATATATTTGAGCCACGTGAACCTCTTAAAAGTTCCTTACCATCAAGTTCTCTCACGAAACAAGTATGTTTTCTGAAGGCTACTTCTAGATCAGAACTGCAGAATTGACAAACAGAGAACAGATTATGTCCAAGACCTTCCACATAATATACCCTGGAGATAACACTTTTTCCAACAACATAATCTCCATAACCCTTAATTGCACCGAAATGATCATTTCCGAATCTAACTGTCCCGATGAATTTGCTCACGAAGTTCATGAGCCGCGACCGTCTCCAAATATATGCTTGGAATGTACTGAGTCCGGTCACCACGAACGATTTGAACGATCCGCAGTTGAACACGCACAAGAGTGGATAATTGGATAATTGGGATCCCCATGCAAGAATGGGTTCCACTTGGTTAGTCACAGTAATTGGAACACCCACATCAGAAATAGAAGCATCCATATCAAGTAGAAGAAATGGAATCATTGGGAATAGATGCAAAGTCGGTGTCGTATTTGACCTATTCAAAGTATGTTCACTTCTTAAGGAATAGTTCTACCAATAGGCATCCATTTTCTAGTGGGCATAGTCTTAGCAGTTTGAGGACAAAACTGATTATTCTTATGGCCAAAAGGTATCCAATAATAACCTATCTTTATAAATGTTCTTCCGTCGGTTTCCACTATTTTCTAACAATCTTACGTCTTTTGCCTTTAGTCTTCTTTGCACGAATATTAGCATTAATAATTTTAACTGGGCATTTGACAGCATTAGACAAAGCATTCACACCACATTCACGATTAGCAATGAATTCAAGCAAACATCATTACAAGGTTTGCAAATAGTATCGTAATTCATTAATTACAAGACGCCTATGGCTAATACTAGAATCAACACGATTCATTTTATTAGACTCAAACTTAAAGTTCCTAGATTGGTCTTCTACTCTCTTCCAATGCACATTCTTAGCTTGCAAGGTCCTATCATTCCTTGTATTGTCTTGAGACTTTGACCTGCTTCCTTTAATGTCACTGATTACTCCTGTAGAGGGAATGGGAACATTAGTTGGTTGATCTAATTTTGCATTCCCTGCAACTTGATGTGCAAGGATCTCGAACTACTAGACGCACATTAGTGTTTCCTTTCTTAAGACTGTGATTTGAGCTATTGGCAGGCACACTAAGGTTGACATGCATAACATTGGGCATAGAACGGGTTTCATGCTTGGAACTAGGCATAGAACAAGGCATCACCACTTTGCCTTTTGCACCTAAGGATTTTGGACATGTTGCAATTACACATTCTAGCAGCTCTTGAGATCGTTTGGCCTGGAGGCAAGCAAACCTAATTTCTCTATCAAGAAGTTTGTTAATGAAATCCTCTTCGACAATCTCACGGATACATTCTAGACTATCCTTAAGGTAAGCACAGTAGTCATGAAAAGCATGTTCATTATTCCTAAGATGAGGAGGAATATATTTAACTGTCACAGTGTATTTGCAGTCTAAGGGTGACTTTGACACAACATTCTTATTGAAAACAAGTGGCAGCTTCCCATTTCCCTGACTTCTCAGATTCTCAATTTCCTTTTGTAAAGACGTTATTTTTTCGTTGTTTTGGTCTCGGGTGACTTTCATTGAATCATATAACTCTTTAAAGTGTCGTTTAACTTTTTCATTTTCTTCTAGAAAACTCTCGTTTTCCTTTTGTAAGGCATTAACTAAGTTTTGAAGATGAAAAGTTTGAGAAGTACCGAGAATCTAAAGGAGGAGGCATTTGGGATCCAGTCACATTGTTCTTTCACCTTCAATTGAGAGATTTGGACTTTCAACTTTTTGATCGTGTTACAATGAGCTCGAATCATCGCTCCATCACGCTTGTTAATTTCAAAACCTGTATCAAATTCAGGAGCATCCAAGGATGTCTTGATATTTGAGGTTTTAACATTTTCTTTAGATGTTGATATTTTAGTTGTAAATCAAAATGTTCAACTTCTAGTTTAGAAAGATGCTTTACCAAATTATCGTGATCATCCCGATCAATTTTCTCATTAAGTTTCGAATTAATCTTTTCAAGCTCAATGACACGATCATGAGAGACTTTCGAGCAAAGTGATAATTCATGAAATTGAGAAGCATTAATGGAGCAATTCGTAGGAGTGTAAAACACATCTTGAGCAATACATTCAGAAATAAGATTCTCATTCAAGGTATGCAAGTTCTTCCTCTCAATCTCATTATATTTTAATGCTCGCCCATAGTCACTAACCTCAACTATCATTGCATCAAATTCCTTTTCCATTCCTTTAATATCTCAATTTATCCCCTTTTTAAGACTCTCAAAATGATCTTTTAGTAGTTTGAAGAAAGGCATGACCTCGGTTAGATAGCATTCTTTTGTTTGTTCAAAACCCTTCCCTTCCCGGTTATCCCAGTGGGTGTGATCCTTTTCTTACAAGTTTTCTCAAAATCGAAAAATAGTTGAAGAATAACATATTGACTGATTAAGGTCTTGCTTTTAGTGGCAATAGTCCTAGGAACTAAATGCATTGGTGTATTGGGAGGATACACGCTGCATTTTCCTAAAGGGGGTTTGTTATAACAAGATTCTCTGCTTTTGCTTATCTAAATCCTTTTTCCGAACACTTGTTCGGTGTTAACAATGTCTGAGGCTTAAATTTGTTCAAGGAAATCCAATTCTCCTTCTTGTAATCATGGGGTGTGATATTTATTTTCTTCTCTTTACATTTAGGATCATCTAGTTTCTTGTTCATCTTTTCCCTAGTGACTTCATCCGATTTCTTATCTTCCTCAGTGCACTCAGTGCAACTAGGTTTCTGTCTAGGCTTAAGAATTTCATTGCCATCATAAATAACCTTATGGGCGCTCTAGCCTTTTAAACAACTTCTGGATTTGGTTCCTCAACAAGGGGAGTACTATGCTTATCACTCAAAACTCTATGCTTAGTGATTAGTGAGCAAATTGAATGGTATTTCCTTGTACGTACAACTTATTTTCAAGCTTGTTTTTCAAGGTTTTAGATTAGAAAAATCATTCAAAAGTTTTGATTCCTTAACGCTAAATTCTTGCTTAAGCATTTTAACATTTTCTTAAAGTTCTTGTTTTTGCTTAGCAGTTTTAGAAAGCTTTTCTTGTAAGGAGTTTAACTCTTGTTTTAATACTTCTTCTCTAAACCTACTTTCTCTAATAGTTGCACGCATTTGGTCATCCATTTCCTGCTCACGGGTGGTCAACTCAAATTTAGCACGTTGTTCATAAATAGCAACACGTTCTTTATAGGCATTCAGTTCAGAGATAAATGTAATCATTAGGGGCATGCAGCGTGTATTCATCAAAATATAGTCATCGTTGACTGCAGAAGATGCATCACTTGGTACAACTTCACTTTCACTTTGTTTCACATATTGATCATATGGGACAACATTGATATTACCCATATCTTCAATATTTGACTCAATAGTTTCAGTTGATTGTACTTTGTCATGCATCTTTTGCATATCATCATCATCGTATAGTTTTAGTACCTCAGAAATGAGTTTGTCTTTGGATTGACCAGCTTGTGGTGAAGATGAGACCTTAGGAGAGACCATTGGAGAAATGCTAGCCATGAAAATTGTTTGTGCAGAAGGTCCATCATCAACATCAGAGTCGTATGCATCACAGTCAACTACTTGAAAGGCATTCTGATGATTGTGACCTATCTCCCCGAATAGGCGCTCATCCACATCCGCATCATACGTCTTGGCATTTACCTCAGCAAGAAATAACAACTCTTCTTCATCCAAAGCTACACCATTATCCCGGGCTTGAACAAGCAACATCTTATCCCTAAGTATTCAAGATTTTGAGGGCGTTTGGCGATGTGCGTTCCTTGCAATGTGACCCTCACCTCCATAGTTGTAACACTTGATCGTCTTAACTTGACCTTGATTTCCATTTCTTCCCCTATTCTGATTTTCCACATATCCTCTACCAACTCCACCTCTTCCTTGTTCATACCGCCTTTCTTGAACTGGTTGTACTATAACCTTCCCGTCTCTGACAGTGGCTTGATTGTGTGATTAGATGCTGTTCGAGGTTATTGTTGGTGTGTGGGAGAGAGTTCATGTTTTGACTAATCGGAGAGCAGTTGATTAATGAAGTTACCCACGTGTGCATCAAGATCGGCTTGTTTGAACATTGGATTCGGAATGAGTTTATGAGTTCCATCACCCATGGGTATAACTTGTGAAGCTTTAGTAGTAATCCCAATGTTTGAGTAGAAGGCGGTTGAATCATTTGATGAGCTTGTCTCTCCTGGATTTGTTTTGAATTGTTCAAGAATCCTGTTTTCAAACATGGCATGTCTCTCATTCTGAAGAAGGAAGGCATAGAGCTGCTCATAGTTTGTATTCTTCAATCCTTTGGTTAGCTTCACAGAGGTGACAAACTTGTGCCATTCGATTCATGTTGTTCACAAACTTTGAGTTTAACTGAATGTTTGGCATAGTCATTCAGATGTTCCTCATGTCATTAACAAGCTTGTGGAATCTCACGTAATACTCATAGACACTCTCATCCTGGTTGCATCTTGAAGTGCTCAAATTCATCATAGAGTTGAGATTCTCTGTCTTCCATAGTTAATTTAGAACCTGAGAGAAGCATCTTAACATTATCCCATACAGCCTTTGCTTCAGTGTTGTGGTTGATAAGCTTGTATATGTCTTTTGGAAGACCTTGCAATATGATGTTAGAAGCCCGATATCCGCATCGAATCTCTTCTTCTCCTTATCATTGAGCTCATCATACATCTTTGGTCTGTCCATTCCGTAAATCAATGTACCATCTTCAGCTGTATCAATTATGTCTCTAGTAGTCTCAACCAGATATGGTCCTTCATCAATCGATTTGAGAATGTTGACCCCATTTTCCTTTCCAAGACAGTACAATCTGATTCTTTGAGCCCAAGAGTCGTAGTCTTTTCTGTCAAACATGGGTGGACGAGTATCCAACCAGCTTGCTTGAACATCCTCCGCAATAGTGGAGATGATTGTAGGAACGTTGGTAGACATGATGACTGATTAAACGGGATTTTATAACTCTATGATTAAACCGGGAAATAGATTCTTTCATGGGATTTTACTAAATCAAGAGAAAACCGTATTCAAAGGATATCACCCAAGTCGCTAGGAAACTTAGAACCAAATCGCTAAGTGCCAAGTCGCTATAATCCCAAGTCGCTATATAACAACTCGCTACAATCCAAGTCGCTAGCAAAATTTTGACAGCAATTCGCTAAGCACCAAGTCGCTAATTTGTCAAGTCGCTAAATAGCAACTCGCTAGGTACCAACTCGCTAACACCAAATCGCTAACAATATAAAGTACAAGTCGCTAACTTACACCAAGTCGCTACCCGTAGTGGAGAATCCACTAAGTGTACTTTTTGTCGGCTTGTCTCAATAGACAAGTCGCTAATCCAACTCGCTAAGACCTTCAATTACAAATCGCTACCAAATAACAAAGCAAGTCGCTAGCAAGAACACTTATCCGTGGCTCAAGTCGCTAGCATGAAAAACACATAAACACCACTTTTCAATCCAAAACAACCCAACCACGATGATTCAAGCCTTCTAAATCAAAACCTAAACACTTGTGATGATTCTAAACACAAAAGTACACTCAAAATCCAAACTTTAACACTAGAAATCAACCAAATGATGCAAAAACCACTAAACTTATTCAAACTCAAAACCACCTAAAAACCACTAGAAATCCAAAGATATGTAAGAGATGATCTAACCATGGCTCTTGATACCAATTGTTACATATTGGATTTCACAAACACACTAAACCATAATCACAAGTGTATGCACAAGAAGGTTTTAGAGAGAGAAAGTTAGAGGTTTAGGGAACTTAGGGAGAGAAAGAAAAATCTTATTATGAACTCCAACTCTCTACCTTGGAAGGTAGAGAGTATTTATAGTCTTACAATAAAAAGCCACACAACGGGCTGTGGATCAGGCATATAGTGGGTAAAGACCCATCCTTCCTCCACGGTGTTACAAAACTAACTACTACTTAACATAAAATAACTACGACTACGAGCTTTCTAACGACTATATATACTTGAGGTGACCGACTCTTTAATACCTGGAATTTCTAATTCCTAACAATTAGTGCATCAATGACTCTGATATTGTCACTCCATGCTTCTGCTACGCTGCTGCCAATATCATGAATCAGCGAAAGCTTCCGCTACTCTGATGAGAAGAAATCATGATCCAGAATGTGAGCATGTCGGTCCAAAAGTCACAACATCACATAATACCGACACCACAAAGGATGAGTCAGAGAATTTATGATAGCTGATGATCTCAAAGCTGGCTCAAAACTCATTATCACGTGGATCAGATAAATACCTCCAATTGGATTAACCAAACATGCAAAAATGAAGAATCAATGACTACGGGCTGCAGAGCAAAGAACTTTAACAAGAATCCAAGAACAATCTCATTGTAATATCTGTTTGTATTCAATGTATTTTTGAGGTGACCTCCCTTAGGGGGAGATTGTTAGGATTTAGTAAATCCAGTCATTAAAGAGTCGGTCACCTCAAGTATATGTAATCGTTAGAAAGCTCGTAGTCGTTGATTGTTTAATGTTAAGTAGTATTTAGTTAAGTAACACCGTGGAGGACGGACGGGTCTTTACCCACTGTATGCTTGATCCACAGCCCTTAGGTGGCGATTTGTGTAAGACTATAAATACTCTCTACCTCCCAAGGTAGAGAGTTGGAGCTTATAATAATACTTTCATTTTCTCTCACTAAGTTCCCAAAACCTCTAACTCTTTCTCTCTCTAAAACTCCATAGTATACGCCTCTTTGATCTTTGGTTTAGCGTGTTTATGAAATCCAATATGCAACATGGGGGGATACTTTTTATGTTCGTATCATTTATATTCATGTATACCTTGTCTTGCATCAAAAAAAAATGAATGAAAAAATGAAAGAGAGTGAAAAAAAAGAGAAAAAAATGAAAAAAAAGTGAAAAAAAAGAGAATGTAAGCAAGAGTTTATTAGTTTGTTTATAGCTGATCGTAATATAAATCAGCTTATGTGTTGTATGGTGATAAGTGTTCTCGCCTTGTTTCAGGCGTAGTTTTTACAAATCCGTTTTGTCTTACGGATAAAATTAGAAACTCGTACATTTCTATCTTGCATTTCAAATTTTAATCAATATTCGTACAATGGGAGTATTGTATATTTCAAGTGGGGGGATGGGAGATAGAAATGTTTGATTATATAGTTTTTGATTGAAATATGTGGTAAAGTTACCCAAATTTTAAAAAAATTTATAGCACATACTTTTTTTTCATTAATGATGAAGGCCGAGTTAATGCATCTTATTTGCCTAATTTTTGGAGATTAAGAGGCACTACGCTATATTTTATATGCATTGACTCGTGTATTGAAGACCCCTTGACTCTTGACCCTTGATTTTTGCTATGGGATTGAATGCGACTAGTGGTGGGCCGACTGTGGACTTAGGAATCTATTTGTTTCGTGTTTTTTTGTTTACACCCATTAAATGTTTTCCCATGTCTTATCCTACCCTTGGTCATGAATCGAGTTTAGATGAGGAAGCGAGCAATCATTGGTGTCTTGGCTATTGATTTGGTCATGTATCATTGGTTTTGTCCCCTTCGCCGTAGCTCGTTAGTAATGACAAAATAACCCCTTAAGCCTTTATGTTGTGTCAACTCATTTCCTTTTTAGAATAGCTGCATCTATAGACTCTAGTGGTGGAGATTAGTATCTTTGCCAAGCCTATGATAGAATACTCGCCATGACTGAGCAGTTGAGTGATCACCCAAAAATAAACACGTGAATTATGAGAGAGAGTGTGATTTCAATTCCCTTTTCATGAGGTGCTCGGTTTGGAATTTTCTAGCTTAGGTGATTTTTAAACTCATATCTTCCGATTAATCTTGGGAGATATCTTTTTAGGAATTATTTAAAGGGTCTCCTTGAGGACAAGTAGAATTCAAGTGGGGGGATATTTGATAACATCAAATTAGCCTGATCTTTTATATATCAAATTAGCGTGTTTATGGCCTAATTTGCATTAATATGGTACTTAATTCGTTCATATTCATTCATATTTGCATTTCAGGGTAAATGAGGCGTTGGAGCGGAAAAGATGTAAGAAAAGGCCAAGAAGTATGTTCTGAAGATATATTACGGCGTAAGGGCATAATTTGCTTACGTCGTAACTCATACTACGAGGGCTTGATAATTATTTGTGAAGGTTACGCCGTAACTGCTTAATAATGTTACGGCCTAAATATGATGCTTTGAAGGATACAACGTAACCAATTCTAATGGTTATGTCGTAATTATTTCTGTGAAGGTTACGGCGTAACATGGTAAATTAGTTACGCCGTAGAGATAATGTCGGAGTGGATAATCATGAGCGTACGAAGGATTACGGCGTAAATCGGATAATTAGTTACGCCATAATTAATTACTTGGGCGCAAAGTTTCAAGGTCCAGGGATTAAAAGCGGCTAGTTAATATTTATTTTATCCATTTCGAGGACTAAAGAATAAATGCATAAGTATGATGAGGGGCTGAATGTGTCAATGTCATAAGTATAATTAACACATAAAAATGTGTTATTATACCACAAGGGCTCAAATGAATATAATGCAAGTTGGTGGACTAAAGTGCAAAAAAGACAAAAGTTCATTTATTATTATATAAGGATACATGTACGTGGAATAAATTCATCAATTGAGTTTTTGTGTTTTTGGTTCCTGTGCGCCGCAAGTAGACAGAAAAGGGAAGACGAAAGTGGTTCTTTTAGGGGCAAACCCTCCAGGGTTTTGCCCCGATACTCAACTAGAGGATCAATAGCATTATCTTTGGCATCATATGTAGTTATTTTCTGACTCATAATATTATTTTGGTTTCATTATTCAATTATAATTTTGATTCTAATTTAAATGTTAGAGCATCTTTATTTATTGTGTTTTATTTAATTGATTATTAATTTATTATTAGTTAATTAATTATTTTATGTTATGTGTTTTTTTATTTATTGTTTTATGTGTAGTTTTATTTGTCATTCCACTAAGGTATTATGGAGATGTGGAAACTAGGTCCTAGCCTAGTTTTAATTCTTTTTATTATTAATGCTTTTGCGTTATTAATTGTTTTTAGTGTATGCTTGCATAGTTTGTTGGTAGCTACCCTTATTTCGGTAGTTTTGAATGGCGGTAGTGTCTAGTTGCTTAGGAGATATGACCAACTGACCCTAAGTAGGTAGACTGAGTGGGAAGGGTAAGAATTGACCAACTGACGACCTTTCTTCGCTTGTTCGATTTGCCCAACTGATCACCTGCCGTTTTGATGAACTTAAAAACTTAAGGATGAGTGTCTAAGATGCTAGCGCCCGGGCACTCATTATTGCGAATCTTGCTTATAGAGGTGCTTAATGACTTGGCTTAGGAGACTAAAAACAACTGGACTTTCAAGGGGTCACCCGCGATCTCCGGTGGAAACCTTTGCTGATAGGTTAGGACGAACTGACCAAATGTTGTCCTAGCGACTTAAACCCCCACTTGAAACAGGAATCTAGTGACTTTTAAAACCCACGTAATGCGATAGTAAACGCCGGCTCTTAATGACTGCTATTAGATTGTCGAATGATCCCGGGTGACATGTTCATCATTGTGAGGATTCTAAGAATCATAGGGTAGACGAATTGACCATAGGAGTCTACTCACCTTTGCCACAATTCATTCGTGGCTGAACTCGGTTTAAGAATTGCATCACTATCTTTCCTATTAGCTGGTTTACAAGGGAACTAGCCCAATTGATCACGTGACACCTTAAATATTATCAATCCTTACATTAAAACTTATTTATTTGACTAATTTAATTAATTAGCAGTTAGGAATCAACCGTTCTTGGGATGACCTCGGACTTACCATTCCCTCACTACATGTGACTGGGTACACTGCCCGTTAGTGCATTAGGTAGGCAATATGTAGATCAATTACTATAAATGTAAAACCTGGTCAGTAAAACCTGCATCAAATACTCAGTAATTGATACTCCAAGAGCAGTTGTCTTCACTGACATATATGGGACAAGGATGCTCATGAGGCTGTGTGAGCTGTACAAGTTCAGCGATGGTACTCTACGTCAAATAGAAGAAGCGTTGGATTATCGGGTTAAGGAGTATAAGCTACAGATGAGGCTAGGAGTTAGTACAAGGTTTTGGACTAAGCTTGATGTGGAAAGGAGTGAGTCCTTTATTGCTGCTATCGGAAGAAGGCTCATGAATCGGAGAATCTTCCGAAGTCTGGAAAGTTTTGTGGGCGGTAGAGTTCGAGAAGGGCATTACAAGCTACTACAGAGAACATAATGATGATATCTTCGCTATGGTGGTTATAATAATTTTTGAACTCTTATTTGTGATGTGGTGATTGTAATATGAACAAATATAACTATGCAGTATATAGTAGTGATAGGATTGAATAAAAACATGACACATTTTTCTCCAATTTTTCTAACATATTTAAATCACTTGAGATCCAAAATCTCAAAGGATTTGAAATTTTTGATCGGGGGAGAAAATATGATATAAATATGAAATATGATAAAATGTGATCTTTTAAGACTCAATGTATAGGCAGTTCTCCCATATGTGTTAAACATTTTTGTATATCAATGCACATATTGAGGGGGAGCATTTCAAAATTCTAATTAAAACTATCAAGGTACTAAAGCATCAACGTTTTATCACAAGTACCTTGATTGATTTCAAATGGTTTCTCTATAAAAAGTGTGATCGTGGAAGTACTTCAAAAACCTCCTTCCTCTATGTGTTAAATGATTTCAAATAACCAATCCACATATTGAGGGGGAGCATTTACCAAAAAAAATCAAAAGGCTTTTCTATGGAAATTGTGATCAAGGAAATATTTCAAAGTCCTCTTGCCTCCATGTGGTAAACAATTTCAAAATCATATAGCACATGTTGAGGGAGAGCATTTCTAAATGATCAAAAACAGTTAAGGTACAAAATACTTTGATATTTTATCACAAGTACCTTGATTGATTTTCTAAATGATTTTTATTTGGGTTCAAGAAGGAAAGAACTGTACCAAAAGACCGACCATTTTACTTTATGCATTGGAGTTATAAGGATGGTAAGGTTAGGTAATAATTCCCATGATCCAGCCATAACCGGAGGGATCTACCCAGGGACAATCCACTAGATAGTGTAGAAGTCCTTAGGTATGATGAAAAAAGGAGAAAAATGAGAATAAGGGAAGAGTGCCGACTGAGACAGAGCTAGAACTGGAACAAACCCAACAAGGTTCTAGTAATGAAGTCTCGGTAAGCACTGAAGGGGTTGAAGAATGAAAAATAAATGAAAAGTGAAAGGGTGAAAGTAAATAGCCCTCCAATAATTCAACCTTAGGGCAGAAACCGGGTTCAATACATATGCTACTGGTGGTTACTAAGGTAACGCCGGTATTGAAGACAAGACATCATGGACCTAGTGACGCACTGCACTAAACTTCCCATGCTACTCAAGTTCTCTTAAAAGGACTTGTTTCATTCTCACGGGAAACCTATACAATCTATCGACTTTCTCTTAGAGATAGTTGATATTGAAGAAGGAGACCCTCTCCCTAGTCTCTGATATAGGAATTCAAAGTGCGCAATTGAGTCTAGGGCCAAGAGATCATCAATAAATCTCACTAGGACACACAATTCATGAAGACTTGCTGTTTCACACAATGTGGAAAGTAAGATAATTTGTTGAGAGTCCTACACATTATCCTTGTGGTATTTCCAGAACATCCAAGTGATATGTTAAATACTCACAATGAAGATGGAAATCCTTCTAGAGCTAACATCAAACAAGCTCTTGGTGGATGACATGTGAGATCTTTTCAAAAGATCAAGCGTGTGAAAACTGGATAGAAACGATGGGGCGATTCAATCTTGAATCAACCTTGGTCCTGGTTATGAATTGATGGATACTTTTGATAAAACCTTTCGATGTGCCCAAAATTGTTTTCCAGCACATCGAATGCGCATTAACGTTTACAAACAAAAGTATTTTTGAGTGAACTTTGATTTAATTCATAAAACCTTCGTCATATTGCACAAACTCTTTACTCAGCAATACGCGATTGTTTATCAAATCAATTTTTCATTAATCAGTGAATAACAATTCGCTGATTCAATCACTCCGTGTTGTCTGCTTTGAAATGCTCCGGTTTGAGAATGGCTAGTACAGCTGCGAAATCATGTCAAGGAGATTCTTAGGAATTCTACCTCATCACAGCCATTATTTATACTGATCAACGGGGAACCGTGGTTCATGCAACCATATTCAACAAAAGTGAACGAAGACACTTTCATGTGTTTATTGCTAACTGTTATTTGCATGAACTCCCGATGATTGTAGCTGATAACCGATGAGACGTCAATTCATAACCGCATGTTCACATCTCTCAATCATATTTGAAGAAAATCATGACGATCAAGACATACAACGATGCTTCTGCTACTCTAATGAAAAGATGTCATGATCAAAAAATTGTGAGCATGTCGGTCCAAAAGTCACAACATCACATAATGGCGATACTTCAAATGATGAGCTGAAGATTATATATGGCTGATGATCTCAAAGAAAGCTCGTGATCACATAATAAAGAAACATTCAAGCCAAAGGATGACTACTGATATGCAAAGTTGAACGTAAGGAAGATTTAAAGTCTACGAGCTCGAGCATGAAAGATTAAAGATAGAATGCTAGGATTCACAATGTAATTCATGGGGCGACCTCCCTTAGAGGGAGATTATTAGGATTTGGAAAATCCATGTTGAAGTGTCGATCACCCCAACAATAGTCTAGCATATTATAGCTCGTAGACATAACGTTATATTAGTTAGTTTACAGTAGTATAAGTAACACTGTGGAAGAAGGACGGGTCTTTACCCACTGTATGCCTGATCCACAGCCCAAAGGAGGGCGTAGACATATGTATAAATAGCCCTCTCCCCACAAGGGAGAGGGTTGGATGTTCAAAGTGAATCTAACCTTTCTTTTGTTTTTCACTCTCTACAAAATCCTATTCTCTATCTCTCTCTCTCTAGAATACACGATCTTAAGTTTGTTGAATTGTGGTGTTATGATATCCAATATCTTACACTTAAACACAAAATGAGCTCAAACAAGTTTATAAGTGTCAAAACTATTCGAACCAACCAAGAATAACAATAACCAATCTAAAATTCGAGCACACACAAAGTAGATGATCAAACCATGCCTTTTGATACCCATTATAACAGATTGGTTATCATAAACACACAAGTATTAATAGTTATGGATCGAATATGTTAAGAGTTTTAGAGAGAGAAAGAGAGTTGGGAGGCTTTCTAGAGAGAGAAAGTGAAAGAGAAAAAGAAAGGATAGATTGAAAAAATGAGAACCTCCACCCCTTCCCATGCTGGGAAGGGGCTTTTATAGTTCTTTCAAATACGCTTTCCTTTGGCCTGTGGATCAGGTATACAGTGGGTAAAGACTCGTCCGTCCTCCACGGTGTTACTTAACTAATCTAATTACTAATAAATATAGCTAAGTCTACGATCTAACACATGCTAGACTAAACTTGGGGTGATCGACTCTTCTATATGGATTTTCCAAATCCTAACATTAAGTGTCGTATTGTGTTAAGTATTCTAGCCTTGTGCAGCTTTTATAGTTTATCCGTTTTAACGGACTACAAATTATAAACCATTACATTTCTATCTCGCCTTTCAATTTTAGTCAAATACTTGTACAATAGGGGCATTGTACATCTCAAGTAGGGGGATGGGAGATAGAAATGGTTGATTATATAGTTTTTTGGTCAAAATATGTGCTAAAAGTACCCAAAATTTAAAATTTTTAGAGCACATAATTTTTTTTCATTGATGATGAAGGACGAGTTAATGCATCTTATTTGTCTAGTTTATGGAAATTGTGAGGCACTACACTATACTTTATATGCATTGACTCGTGTATGGATGACCCCTGGACTCTTGACCCTCGGTTTTTGCTATCGGATTGAATGCGACTAGTGGTGGGGCGATTATGGACTTAGGAATCTGTTTGTTTCGTGTATTTTTATTTACACCCATTAAATGTTTTCCCATGTCTTTTCCTACCCTTGGTCGTGGCTTAGGTGAGGAAGCGAATAATCATTGGTGTCTTGGCCATGGATTTGGTCATGTATCATTGGTTTTGTCCCCTTAGCCGTAGCTCGTTAGTAATGACAAATAAACCCGTAAGCCTTTATGTTGTGTCAGCCCATTGCCTTTTAGAATTGCTGCATCTATAGAATCTAGGGATGGAGATTAGTATCTTTGCCAAGCCTATGATATAATACTCGCCATGACTGAGCAGTTGAGTGATCACCCCAAAATAAACACGTGAAATAGTGAGAGAGAGTGTGATTTCAATTCCCTTTTCGTGAGGTGCTCGATTTGGAATTTTTAAGCTTAGGTGATTTTTAAACTCATATCTTCCAAGTCATCTTGGGAGATATCTTTTTAAGAATAATTTAAAAGGTCTACTTGAGGGCAAGTAGAGTTCAAGTGGGGGGATATTTGATAACATCAAATTAGCCTGATATTTTATATATCAAAGTCCCATGTTTATGGCCTCATTTGTATTAATATGGTACTTAATTCGTTCATATTTGTTCATATTTTCATTTCAGGATAAATGAGGCGTTGGAGCGGAAAAGATGTGATAAAAGGCCAAGAAATATATTCTAAAGACAAGTTACGGCGGAAGTTGTGAAATGGACTACGTCGTAGCTCATACTATGAGGGCCTGAGAATTATTTGTGAAGGTTACTCCGTAAATGCTTAATAATGATACGACATAACTACGGTACCTTGAGGGATACGGCGTAACCAACTCTTAAGGTTACGCCGTTATTATTATTGTGAAGGTTACGACGTAACATGCTAATTAGTTACGATGTAGAGATAATTACGGAGTGGATAAGTATATGCGAACGAAGGATTACGGCGTAACCCGATGATTTAGTTACGCCGTAATTAATAACTTGGGCACAAAGTTTTGAAGTCCAGGGACTGGAAGCGGCAAAATTATATTAAGTATAATTAATTCGAGGACCAAAGAAATATTAAGAAGTTCGAAGAGGGGCTGAAGTTACCAATTTTACTATACATTTACATGTGAAATTAAAGGAAAAGTAAGACAAGGACCGTGGTTGCAATATGTCATTAGTTGGAGGACCTTAGTCGCAAAGTGGCCAAAGTTATCATTATAAATATTGACATGAATATGTCATTCGAGAGATCAATTTGGGAATACACATATTCTGTGTTTTGGCTGCTGTACGAGAAGAAGCAAAAGAGTAGCAGCGCACGTTGGTTTTTGAAAGGGCAAACCCTTCAGGGTTTTGCCCTAGTACTCAACTAGGAGATCGATAGTAGTTTACTGGCACGATTTGTAATCACTTTTCTAACTCTTTTTATTAATTTGGTTTCATTATTTTATAATATTATTTTTATTCATATAAATTGTTTGTGCATTGATTCTTATTGTGTTCTAATTAATTGATTATTAATTTATTATTAGTGAATTATTATTTGATGTTTATTCCTAGTTTATTATTGTTTTATTTGTGTGTCTTATTAGTCATTCCACTAAAGAATCTTGGTGATGTGCAAACTAGGTGCTAGCCTAGTTTTGATCTTTTTATTATTAATTCTTTTGCATTTATTAATTGTTTCTAGTGTATGCATGCATAGTTCGTTGGTAGTCATCCTAGCTTCGGTAGTTTTGAGTTGCGGTTGTTGGAATCGCTCATAACTCGTAAATAGAACGACGTTGACGGGATTACCTTATCTATCCTAGTTAGCTAAAACACGTGGGCTTGTTATGTCATTTAGTCATAGTTGTATGTGTCTAGCTATAAATACCCTCCTATACTTTCCTAGGAGGGTGAGACTCTTAGTGTAATTTCACATTTCCTAATAATAAAACACATAGTTCTCGCCCTTCTCTCTATACTTTCTCTCTCTAACATGATGAAGATGTTCTTCCATCTTCCAAGACCTCCCAATTCACCATATCATTCATAAATACGATCCTAACATTGGTATCAAGAGCCAAGTCGGTTTGTTATTTGTGGTTGATTTTAGTGATGTTTTTCTTGTCAAATTCGTCATCTTTAAGGCTGTTATAACAAGTACTTGTTAAATGTTTTTTACACTTTTGGTTATAACAATCTCTACATTTTTTTTGGTATCAAAATGGTCAAAAACTTCCAACTTTTTTACATCAGTTTCGTATATCTATTTGTTTGTTTTGTGTCCTTTGTTGTTCTAAATAAAGATGTATGAAATTGTCTTGTGAATCATTTTATACCAAACAAAACCGTGATATATTTGTGGTCAATAACTGCTAGTCAGAATATGGTCAGAAAAGGACGCCGGTATACAGTCAACAAAAGTCAAAACCCTTACGCATAAGCATAATACTAACTTCTATCCAAAGGTAACTCAGTATTTCCATCACTTGGATAAGTGTGTGGATTACTTCGACTGGTGATATCTATCAAGCTTGGATAAGTTTGACAGATTTTGGTTGTAAACCTTAAGCATAAACTTACAAAGTTTACCCACAAGCTTTTCGCTTAAGGTTCAACCTTTACACCTAAGGTTATTTTTACGCTTAAGGTACAACCTTACGCATAAGAATGATTTTTTCGCATAAGGTTTTTTTACGTTTAAGCTAATTTACACACAAGCTTAAGCGTAAAGATTTTACATAAGACGGTTCCGACAAAAGTTACGCGTAAACTGTTAAAAGACTCGACTATTTTGACGACACCAAATACCATCATCAAGACCTCAGTTCTTTCAACCTTCATTGGTCCAATAAAGTTAAAACAAAAAAAATGATACGTAAGGTGTAGAAAGACGAGATACCCAACTGAAAACAAACTTCATACAAACCAACAACAATCCTAATCATACCTCATAACATACATCTACATCTACTCTATCCATCTCAAACATATCACAACTTCAACAAATGCTCTATCCCATATCCAAACTTCACAATCGACTCAAAACAGAAATAAATCATAATCGATCTCAATATTGTTCTAACTCAAATCTATTAAAAGATTTCATGAGTGAAACATAACCATCATAGATCCTTGAAGAGCATGGCTCAATTTTATTCGAAGTTAAAGAATGAACGATAACAATTATGTTATTTTCATTCTTTGAATCGTTTAAAAAGGACACAAGAACTCGTAAACAAAATCATATAATCCTACCCGAGACCCCCTAGGATCTTGAAGCTCTTATCATAACTTCTTGATTCGAATTGAGAAGATATGGATGAAATCTTGGTAAGGTAGAGTGTTTGTGTACATGCTTCAAGTATTCGGATTATTAGATTTTCGATTGTTGTTTGATGATGAAGATGGATCCGAGGTAAGGTCGATTGAAAAGCTGATGATTAGAGCGACATATTTTTTTAGATCTGGTTTTGGTGAGAGGAGAATATGTGGTAGGCGCTTATCTGAATAGATGTGATTTAGGTTTGTGTTGGTTGAAAATAATTTGGGTAAAACATATATACCGGTTTAAGTGAGTCTTGGATAGGATTTGGATTGGGTGCTTTAGGATTATTTTTAGGCCCAGTTATTGCAAAGTTTACTATCCGATTAAATGGGTTGAAGTGAGTTTATTGGTGCTGCATGCATAAATCCAAAACATATAAGACTTTGGAATGATGTTATACGTGATATATAGTTATATATTTTGACTCGAAATGCGAAAATGTTGTGCTGAAATTTTAATTATTATCAAATGTATTGAGTGCATTATGGTATAACGTTTGGCAAAATGGAGTGGTCTGTTGGTGTTACAAATTTTTCACGGGGATACATTTTTGACAAGATCAGGATAAACCATTATCATAGTTCACCTTAACCAATTAACAAAGGCTAGTCGTGAGCGTGTAACCGTAAGATGTGACTACGGAGTTTATTCTTTATCATTTATTTGATGGTGAAGTGGGATATCACGGGTGCGTGTACTTAGTATCTGAAGATATCGGGGTTGGTTGGATGCATGATTCTTCGCGATCCTTGTTCGAGCTTTAACCGTTACGAATGACAAAGACTTGAGTTGTCTAGTTATACCTGATGTAAGGAGTTACGTTGTTGTGCTCACAGTGTATAACTATCACTTTTAAGGAGTTACGTTGTTGTGCTCAAGTGTCACACTAAGGTGTGGATAATTCGGGAAACTTTAAGTTTACCTTTTTTCGATGGTTGTAAGAAAAAGGGTTCTTCGTCTGACAATAGTGCAAGTTTAAGTCACAAGTTCGGGTTATTTTACTTCAGTCTCAAGTTCGCCATATTGGGTTTTCTCCATCAGTAGTCACTACAAAAAGCCATCAGAATGATATTGGGGTCGGTCAAGAGTTAGCTGAGAAGAGTATACACGAGTTGAGAAGTATTATCAGCAATTGATTCTCACAAGATATTTATGGTACTTCACAATTGTTCGATTACTTGGACATACATGGTTTCGCTGTCTCCAATTCATCATCAACATACGTGGTGTATGATTCTGATTCATTGAAAACACCGGGGGGAAGAGAGTATAGGTGGTGTGTGCTTCCTTTGATGTTTTTGGATTTTTTTCGAAAACCCGTTTCCCTTCATGAATTTCTTCAATCAGGGGGAAGAAATGAGACGATCTGTGGTGCAAATTTCTCAAGTTGGTGTTATCGTCTCACTTTTACAGAGTTATCGTGCGTGAAGTTACCTAAATATGATGTTATGATGCCTTACACACGGTTATTTTATCGAGTAAATGCATATTCACAAGTAACTATTATTCCGATAGACCGCAACATTCAGGGGGAAGTCATTTCATCTCGTCTTTCGTGGATTGTTTGGTGTGAAGCATCTACATATGTGAGAAGATCTTGTTGATTTCTTGCATGTTACCCCCGAACGGATTTTCCGCAATAAGTCAGATTTACCTTGTGTGGATTACTGCTCATCTACAAATTTCGCTGCGTATTGAAAACTTCAAAAGTTAGAAGAAATGTTCACTACATCAAAGTTTCGAACCTGCTGAAGACGGTTGTCAGTTTGGGGGGAAGCTAATTCAGAAACTTCGCCAAAAAGAAGTGTACGGAGAAGCTGCTAAAGACATGCAGCATGAATTGGGGGGAAGTTAATCCAATTTATGCATATTACATCATTTTCCTACAAGTGAATAAAATGGTTCTCAAGTCAAGGTACAAGAAGAAGACAAAGAGCGTAAACTTTCATCACCCTCAGCACTTGAAGAGCTTATGAAGACCTTTCTTTATTTGTTTTCTATATTTGTAGTAAATGTTGTAAGTAATCCCTTATGTCGTCCCATTGGGGGAAGATTGTTGGAATCGCTCCTAACTCGTAAATGGAACGACATTGACGGGATTACATTATCTATCCTAGTTAGCTAAAACACATGGGCTTGTTATGTCATTTAGTCATAGTTGTATGTGTCTAGCTATAAATACCCTCCTAGACTTTCCTAGGAGGGTGAGACTCTTAGTGTAATTTCACCTTTCCTAATAATAAAACACATAGTTCTCTCCCTTCTCTTTATACTTTCTCTCTCTAACATGATGAAGATGTTCTTCCATCTTCCAAGACCTCCCGATTCACCATATCATTCATAAATACGATCCTAACAGTGGTCATATTTATTTGCTTAGGATAATTGACCAACTGACCCTAAGTAAGTAGGTAGAGAGGCTTGGTAAGAATTGACCAAAATACTATCAAATCCCTCTTGTGCGAATTGACCAAAGGATCACCGTTCGGATGGATGAACTTAAGAAGTTAGGGATGTGTGTCTAAGATGCTAGCGCCCGGGCACACATTGTGGCAAATCTTGCATGTAGGGTACTTAATGACTTGGCTTAGGTTGCTTGAGACCCTCGACTCCCCAAAGGGCAGGCCTTTGACATCGGGTAGGAACCTTTGTTGATAGGTTATGACGAATTGACCAAATGTTGTCATAGCGACTTGAACCCCCACTTGAAGCGGGAATATAGTGACTTTTAGAACCCATTTAGTGCGATAGTAAACACCGAAACTTAATGACTTAGAATAGCTTACCAGAGACCTCCCATTTCGAAGGGTAACACCTTTGATACAAGTAGGGGGCTATGTTTAATAGGGTAGACGAATTGACCAAAGGAGTCTACCGGCTTTTGCCACGATTCATTCGTGGATGAATTCGGTTTGAGAATTGATCATGTGATATATTAAATATTATCAATTAATCTTATCATTAAAATTTATTTTATTGTGACAATTTAATTATTTAGATAGCTAGGAATCAACCATTCTTGGGACGACCTCAGTCTTACCATTCCCTCACTACATGCGACCGGGTACATTGCCCGTTAGTGCATTATGTAGGCCATAGGTAGACGAGTGATTTTAAATGTAAAACCTGGTCAGAATTCCTGCATCAGCGGTCTTCCACTCATCACCCAGTTTAATCCGAATTTGATGATAACCACTCCCCAAATAAATCTTGGAAAACAACTTAGCACCTGAAAGTTGATCTAACAAATTATCAAGACTTGGAATAGGAAACTATACCTTGCTGCGATATTGTTGATGGCTCAACTATCCACAAACATCCTCCAACCCCCATCCTTCTTTGGTGTAAGAAGGGAAAGAACTGTACAGACTAATGCTTTCTTGATTGTGACCCTTTTCCAACAACTCTTCTACCTTCTCACATAACATATCTGATTCTTTAGGACTCATCCAACAACGAGGAAGATTAGTAAGCTTGCTTCGGCAACTAGATCAATTTGATGTTGAATATTCCTCAAAGGTGGTAAGAAAATTTGGAGTATCATCCGTAACAACCTTGTTAAACTCTTCAAGCACGGGCTAAACAACTTCTGTCATTCCATTTGCAACCCCTTTATTAATCATAAGAAATTCCCATATCTTTTCTTTCAGTTTGAAATTCCTTTGGTGAAGTAACTAAAGTCACCAACGTCTTACTTTCCAACTTCTTTTCGAGAGAAGAGACAACTTAGGGTAACATAGCAATATTCTTTCCACTCTTAAATAAATACATATTTGATTTACCTCAGTGTTATATCCACATCGTGTTTCACGGTTTCTAGGAATATGTGATATGCTTCCATATCCACCACATCACAAGTAACCAATTCATTGTAATACTTCCTAATAGTGAGAGGAATCTTACAAATTTCAGTCACTTTTATAGTCAGTCCCTTCTTAATCTAACCAGTTTGATAGGGGTTAGAATGAGGCTCATTTGGTAACTTAAAAGCTTTAACCAAGGCCCTAAGAAACCAAATTTTCGCAACTCCGTCTGTCAATAATAATAAAACAAATATTCTCCTTAACTAAGCAGTTAGTATGAAAAATGAACACTTAGTCTGTTAGATTATATAAGCTACTCATTACGCTTCTCCTTCTGATAAGGATTTAAAACATATGTTTTTAGGGGGTCATTTAAGCCCTAAATCAACACATTTTATATCCGTTACTACTTAAAATCGTTCCTTCACATTTTAGGTATTTTGGAAGCAAAATGATGGAATGAAGCATATTTAGACGAAAAGGAGTGAAAACATGAAAAAAAAGGAAAAGTCAAGATCAAAGGCCATTCAGCAAGCATGACGGCGTCCCAATAAAAGGCGACGCCGTCCCTATATGAGAGATTTGATCAAATTACACATGACGACTCAGAACAAATTATGGTTCTACAACCTGACGGCGTCACACCTAAACTCTGGAAGGCGTCTCCCTCATTTTCCACACCAGACGCCCAAGAACCAATCTCAGACGACGTCCTTCATGAAGACTGACGGCATCACACATATCAGCTGACGTTGTCCCAACGATGACTTGGCCCAAACGAAACCCTAATGAGGGCGACCTGACGGCGTTACTAGCAAAAGGGGACGCCGTCACATTTGTAAATCTATATATAGAATTAGATTTTTCTGTATTTTAGGAGGTAGAACTTTGGAGAGAAAACCCTAATTCAGTTGTAGTCCAACTTGGACAGTATTTAAGGGTTCCATACCCTTCTTTGCATCATAAGATAAGTTTGTTTATCCATATTATCATTATGTCTACCCCATGTTTAATTGTATGTGTGTATGCTTGCTTGTTTACCATGAGTAGCTAAATTATCCTTGTGTTTGCTTAGATCTATGAAACCTAGTTCTTAATTATTGTTAGGATGTCTCTTGTCTTAATTGGTAGACACTAGAGTAAGGAAAACTGGCTTCTTCTTTAATTGTTGCGAGCTTGAACGTCCTAAATAGCAAAAAATCTTAGGAGTGCACCTAGGCCATTCGTTGTGTTTATTGCGTGAGTTGTAGCTTGTTGATAGTAGAGTATTCGGGGGAGATACTTAGGTACTTGCCAATCCCGGATAGTCTAGAGGAGAGTTACAATTCATAGAACTAGGGAATTAGGCACCCCCTATGACCAAACGGAATACAACGCACCAATTAAGATGACGATGTGACAATTCAACCGACCAATAAGAGATAGCTAGGGAGTAAGAACATCTAAGTAAACACATCTTTAATCATCATAAGAGCACACCTACATTAGCACAATCTATCCATAGTTTAATTAGTTTAACTAGATAAGTAGTTATAGAAAGTAGTTAATATTGGTAGAAGTACCACCCCCCACTCCTATACCCCGAGATATTTACTTGCTTTCAAAAATATAAAAAAGACTAAAAAGAATCTCCCTTAACCTTAACTTCTCGTCATACATCTCTTTCTAGCATCTCTATTGGCCTAGAGAACGAATCAACTCCTTGGGCTTACCCCATACTACACTACAACGATTAGGTACACTGCCTAGAGGATTGAAAAACTTGCTCGTAGAAAAGGAAGTCTTTTCGACCCTGAACCCTCGTATCACCTTCCAAAACCTATGTATATTCTAAACCCTCTTCTTCGTCAATTGCCTCATTTACATAATGTTAATACAAATAAATCGTAAAATATTTTATTCATATTTAGCGATCTCTTTGTGTTTTGTTGATAACAAATATAAAGTTATCACAAGTAAAATTATAAGGATACATGTTATTTTTGTAAAGCAATTATATATATAATCATTTAACATTAATTGTTGTAATGATTCATTTATAGTAATACTTTATTAGGATGGGTAAAAACCATAACCCATGACCCATACCCATGGAGCATATCCATAACCCATGGAGCTAACCCATGACCCATTGACTAGATGCATTGCATCTTCTAGATACATTGTATCTACTTGGATACCCATGGTCCAAAGTCTATGACCCATGACCCATGATCCATGACCCATGACCCATAAACCATTTAGGGGGAGCGTCCTACAGATCCCTCAGTTTACACTTGACGGATCCCTCATGTAAGGGATCCGTGGGATCCGTGCAACAGTAGCAAGATTTTTCCTATAAATAGAGAGCCATTTTCTCATTGTAACTCACCCCTCTTCTTACAAACTCTCTCATACATTCTTTCATTCTTCTAATCATAGATCTCTTGATCTATATAGTAGTTCTTCTTTCTTTTGTTGTGATTCTCATATAGGTCCTTCTCTAAGGCGAGATCACGAGCTTCTACAAGTCATCCAAGCAAGGGGTCTTTGATTGATTTGTTCCTTCACAAGATTTCTGTAGGAAAGATCTTGTATTTCATATTTCACATATTTTTTGTGTTATAGTTGTGTTGGTTTGGTCCTCCGTGTTAAGGACTCGGTATTTAGCTTTGTACCGGAAAAAGTGTAAGCGACGTTGTGAAGGCTTCTCCGCCAAGTTGAAGGAGTTTTTTGACATAGTGCTTGAACTCTCGAGTAGGTGACTCGGGGAGTGGAGTAGGGCAAGGAAGGTGTCTTTGTAGCTGAACCACTATAAATCGGCTGTATCATTTCTATCCTTTACTTTACTTTCTTTCTTTACTTGCATTACTTATAGATATATACTTTCTATCCATCCATACGATTTCACATAACATCAAATCTAAAGTTTTTGAAACTAAGTTAAAATCGGCAAAACTATTCAACCCCCCATTCTAGTTTTCCACAATTGGCATCAAGAGCTAAGTTTACAAAAGTTTTAAAGTAAATATGATAACATCAAATTAGCCTGATATTTTATATATCAAATTCCCGTGTTTATGGCCTCATTTGTATTAATATGGTACTTAATTCGTTCATGTTTGCATTTCAGGATAAATGAGGCGTTGAAGCAGAAAAGATGTGATATAAGGCCAAATATATGTTCTGAAGATTGATTTATGAGGGCCTATGAATTCAGTGTGAAGATTACATCGTAACTCGTTAATAATGTTACGGCGTAAATTTGATGCTTTGAAGGATACGGCTTAACCAATTCTTATGGTTATGTCGTAATTATTTTTGCGAAGATTACGGCCTAACGTAGCAATTTAGTTACGCCGTAGAGATAATTACGGAGCAGATAAGAATATATGGTTGAAGAATTACGGCGTAATTTGGCAATTTAATTACGCCGTAATTAATTAATTGGGCGCAAAGTTTTGAAGTTCAGGGACTAAAGGCGGTCAAAATAATATTAAGTCATTTATCACAAGGACCGAAGGTAAAAGTAACAAGAACGATCAGGGACTAAAGGCTACAATTTAAATGAAGTTTATATTGTTACAAGGACCAAGTATAAAAATATGAAGTACGATGAGGGGCTAAAGTCGCATGGAAGACCATTTTAGTTTCAAATAATATATGGCTAATAAAAAAGTACGAGGATGGTAATTACGTCGTAATTGAAGTTTGATTACGCCGTAACCGAATCGAAAGTTACAACGTAACTTTTCAAGATTTGAATATTTTATTTACTAAAATAGTTACGGCGTAACTTACACTTAAGGTTACGCCGTAACCATGTCGCGGCCTATAAATACAACCCTAAATCTGCATTTTTAAGTATCTCTCTTCACCCCTCTCCTAGGGGTCAATTAGGGCACCACTCCAGGGCAATTTCCAGCAGTCCGAAGCCATTTTCCGAGGAAGAATTCACCTGCAATCATCATCAGTATTAGCTTTTCATCAAGTAATTTATATCAAAAATTATGTTTAATTCTATTCATGTTTTATTCATTATTGTTGGATTAATTTACTATATGATTGGCTAAGCACCTTTGGTGCTGGCCTATTTATGATTCCTTAATTGTTTTGTTTGCGTTTACATTACTTCAGTATAATTATTTCTAAGTGTATGCATGCATAGTTTATTGGTAGCTACCCTTTGTTTCGGTAGTTTTGAATGGCGGTAGAGGCTAGTTGCTTAGGAGATATGACCAACTGACCCTAAGTGAGTAGACTGAGATGGGAAGGGTAAGATATGACCAACTGACGACCCTTTCTACTTGTGCGATTTGACCAACTGATCACCTACCGTTTGGATGAACTTAAGAATTAGGGGGTGAGTGTTTAAGTTGCTAACGCCGGGCACTCACTATTATAAGTCTAGCATGTAGCGGAACTTAATGACTCGGCTTAGGGACCAGGAACAACTGGACTTATGAGGGGACACCTGACTTCTCCAGTGGTGGCATCTTTGCTGATATGTTAGGGCGAATTGACCAAATGTTGTCCTCTCGACTTTGACCCCACCTGAAGTAATTGGAAGTAATTAGACGTAAACATTACTAGCTTGGATGAATAACTAGGTTAGCACCACTCTCCTCTATTGATCTCAACCCTCGCCTCTATTTGCCTTCTTTTATTTTCTTGTCTTTAGTAGTTAATTAGTAATTTCAACCTCAAAACCAATTAAAATCGTGACATAGACTTAAGTTAATTTCCGATCCACATAGCTCTTGGGACGACCTCGGTTTTACCGAATACTACACTACACACGACCTGGTACACTGCCCGTTAGTGCATTAGGGTAGACCATAGGTATAACGAGACATTATAAATATTAAAACATGGTCAGTAAAACCTGCATCAAAATAGTATTTTAAAAACTTTTCGATCACAATGGGTTCTGAAAATTATAAAGAAGGGAAATCTATGCAACGACCTCCACTACTTGAAACTAATGGTTTTATTTATTGGAAAAATAGATTCCAAAAGTATGTGAAGTCAAAAGATATTGATCTTTGGTACATCATTGTTGAAGGAGACTTTGAAGCCACTACAAAAGATGATAAAACCGGAAATTTAGTAAACACACCTCATGATCAACTCACCGATGATCAAAAGAAAAAGCTTTCCAAAAATAGTGAAGCTAAAATGGTTTTATACAATGCTTTACCCAAAAAGGAATTCGAAAGAATTTCTATACTTAAAACCTCTAAAGAAATTTGAAATTCTTTAGTTGTAACTCATCAAGGAAATCAACAAGTTAAAAACAATAAAATAGATTAGTTTGTTCAACAATATGAACAATTTTCAATATCGGATGAGGATACTATAGATAATTCTTTTGCTAACTTTAATACTATAATTACATCATTACAAGCACTTGATGAGTCTTTCTTTAGCCGTAATCATGTTAGGAGATATCTAAGGGCACTTCCATCCAAGTGGAGATCAAAGGTGACGGCCATCGAAGAATCAAAAGACTTGTCAATCCTCACCCTCGATGAACTCATAGGCAATGCCAAGAAGGTCTCAAGCGATGAAGAAAATTCTTCTTCGGATAGTGATGACGAAGAATATGCTATGGTGGTAAGGGATTTCAAGAAGTTCTTTAGAAGAAAGGGAAGATATGTCAAGCAACGCGCATGTTTTAAATGTGGGGACCCTAATCATTTCATTAGTGAGTGTCCTAAACGTGACGAACAAAAAACGTTTGTGAGTGGTTCGTGGGGAATGATCGAGGAGGAGGACGAATAAATTTGTCTCATGGCAAATGACTCAAACGAGGTATGTCCCGAATCTCTCTATTATAGTAGTTTATCATTAGATGATGATTTATTGCATCGTGAATATGATAAACTTTGCAAAATTAGTCTAAAAGTAATTAACAAAAACAAGATTTTGAAAAACCAAAATGAACGTTTAGAAAAGGAAGTCATTGAATTAAAAAGCAAATTAAAACGTTTAGAAAAAGGAAAGATAGCAAGTGGGGAATGTGAGCTTTGTGTTCAACTTCAAACACTAGTTGATAATCTTGATTCCAAGATTGCTAGAATGAGTACTAATACTCTAGATATGATATTAGATAGTGTTAAAACATGAAACAATCAAAAAGGTTTAGGTATTCAGCAACTTGATGCATCAACTAACGAAAATAAAGAAACACAATTCGTCAAAGCAATAGAAAAACAAGTCACTGTGGTCACGGATCCCACGGATCCCACAAAAAGGGAACCGGCTAGTGTAAAACCAGGGATCTGTGGGTCTGCTGATGCAAACAGTAGAAATAGTGTAGCTGCCTCATCTAGAACCGACTTTTTTATCGTTAACAAAAAGAAACCAACCCATGTTACTGTTAGAAAACCACCACTAAAACAAAATCAAAATTTTATTAGAAACAAAAGTCCATCGTTTTCAAAACCAAACACATTTATAAGGAGACCTAATAATTTTTATCCGAGAAGTAACCACCATCAAATGGGATGGAATCTTAATGTACACAACGGTTTTCTATTTCAAAACTTTGCACCATGGAATGCATACTCACCTTTTCCATATATGCCTAATTTGAATGAAATATATAACACTAATGGACCCATGAACAAATGGGGACCAAACTTTTGAGTTAATTGTTTTCTTAGGTGTGCTTAAAGGTCGACCTAGATCTGGATGAATGGATCAAGGATAGCGGGTGCACGAGGCACATGACCGGTAATAAAGACTTATTTTCCACATACGAATCCTTCAATGGAGGAAATGTGGTATTAGGTAATAGCAAGAGAAAAATCATCGGTAAAGGTACAATTTCTCACAAATCTTTAACCATTAACGATGTGTGTCATGTAGAAAACCTAAACTTCAACCTTCTAAGTATAGGACAAATATGTGATAAAAAGTGTAACGTACTTTTTAGTGAAACCGGTAGTAAAATATTGAAAAACGGAATTACTATAGGAAGAGGCATTAGAAAACATGTAGTCTATGTCATTAAAATTGGTAATGAACCGAAAGACAAACTTTGTCTTACTTCTATGGATGATACTTCGACCTTATGGCATCGCAGATTGGGTCACACCAATATGTGACTTCTTCAATCGCTATCATCTAAAGAACTAGTAAGAGATCTACCAAAATAAAAATACGAACATCATTTTTGTGATGCTTGTAACGTAGGAAAACAAGTCCATGCTAGTCACAAAGCTAAAAATATGGTCTCTACTACTAAGTGTCTAGAAATACTTCACATGGATTTATTTGGTCCATCCGCTATTCAAAGTTATGGAGGTAACTACTAAACTTTGGTCATAGTGGATGATTACTCTAGGTACACATGGACTAAATTTTTAAAGAATAAAACTGAAACATTCGATTACTTTGAAATATTAAGTAAGAAAATCCAAAGACAATTAGGAAGTCCTATAGTGTCTATTAGAACGGATCATGGTAGGGAATTCGATAATGAAGTGCAATTTGGAGCTTTTTGTGACGCTAATGGTATTACTCACAATTTCTCGGCTCCTCGCACTCCACAATCGAATGGGGTAGTTGAAAGGAAAAATAGAACCCTACAAGAAATGAGTCGCACCATGTTAAATAAGCAATCTATTCCTCAAAATTTTTGGTGCAATGCCGTTGATACATCAACGTACATACTTAACCGAGTCTTATTTAGACCATTTTTAGGTAAAACTCCATACGAGTTATTTCGAGGCAAAAAACCTACGTTAGAACATTTTAGAGTCTTTGGTAGCAAATGTTTTCTACTTAACACTAAAGATTACCTAACTAAATTTGATCCTAAATCAACCGAAGGTATCTTTTTAGGTTACTCTCCTAATAGCAAAGCTTATGTTATATTAAATAAAGAAATAATGAAGGTTGAAGAGTCATTAAACGTAAAATTTAACGAGAGTCCACCTAAACCTACCCTACCTCTTGTCGATGACGAGATAATCGAAAGTGAAGCCATAGAAATAAAGAAAAATACAAACAAAGAAGATGAACCATTAAACAATGAAATCATAAATATTAAAGAGTCTAAAGATCACCCCGTAGATAAGGTCATAGGAAAGTTAAATGAAAGAACCTTAAGGTCTCAAGTCCAAAACCAAAGTAGTTTACTTTGTTTTGTCTCAACCATAGAACCTAAGAATACACAAGAAGCCATAAAAGATGAAAGTTGGGTAATGGCTATGCAAGAAGAGTTAAATCAATTTGTTTCTAACGATGTTCTGACACTTGTCCCTCCACCTAGTAACCAAACCATAATAGGAACTAAATGGGTATATAAAAACAAGTTAGATGCAAACTGTGTAGTGTCTAGAAACAAAGCTAGACTCGTTGCCCAAGGGTATAATCAACAAGAAGGAATAGACTTTGATGAGACCTATGCTCCCGTGGCTAGATTAGAGTCTATAAGAATACTTCTTGCTTATGCTTGTGCTAATGATCTTAATCTTTTTCAAATGGATGTTAAAAGTGCTTTTCTAAATGGCTTTATTAATGAAGAAGTTTAAGTAGCTCAACCTCCGGGCTTTATCGATTTTGAAAAACCTAAACACGTGTACAAACTAAAGAAAGCTCTTTACGGTCTTAAACAAGCCCCAAAAGCTTGGTATGATAGACTCAAATCCTTTTTAATAAAAAACAACTACACCATGGGGTTAGTTGATAATACACTTTTTACTAAGAAAAGGGAATCACATATAATTATTGTTCAAATATACGTGGACGATATTATATTCGTATCAACTTGTCAAGACATGTGTGATGATTTCTCAAAAATCATGCATGATGAGTTTGAAATGAGTATGATGGGAGAACTAAGTTTCTTTCTTGGTCTAAAAATCAAACAAGTAGAAGATGGTATATTCTTTAATCAATCTAAATACATAAAAGAGATGTTAAAGAAATTTGGTTTTGAAGAGTCAAAACCCATAAGAACACCAATGTCATCCGACACTAAACTTACAAAAGATGAAGACGGTGAATCCGTTGATAACACAAAATACCGTGGCATGATTGGTAATCTTCTCTATTTTACGGCTAGTCAGCCGGATATCATGTTTAGTGTTTGTCTATGTGCTAGGTTTCAAGAAGACCCTAAAACATCACATCTAGAAGCGGTCAAAAGAATATTTAGACACATTAAGGGTATGACTCAATTAGGATTATGGTATCCTAAGGGTACGGGGGTAGAAACTATTGTATATGCAGATTCTGACCATGCAGGTGATTATGTTGACCGAAAGAGTACAAGTGGTGTATGTACTTTTATGGGATGTTGTTTGACATCTTGGTTCTCAAAGAAGCAAACGGCATTGGCCATATCAACAACCGAAGCCGAATATGTCTCCGCCGGAAAAGCATGCCAACAAGTACTATAGATGAAACAAGTGTTAGTTGACTACGACATTCATCTAAGTGACATAGCCATTCTATGCGACAAAAAAGGTGCCATCGACTTAAGCAAAAATCCGGTGTTGCACTTTCGCACCAAGCATATAGAGATCCGTCATCACTTCTTAAGAGACAATGTTCAAAAGGGGAATATCTCTATTGAGAAGGTAGCATCCGAAGATAACATAGCCGACGTCCTCACCAAACCGTTGAAGCGGGAACAATTCAACTTGCTTCGTCTTCGTCTTGGTCTCAAGGAACAATCGTTGTAATTTTCCTTTCAACTCTACAAGGTATGTAAACACTAGCCTTCTTTGTTTCTGAGTCTAGGATTTCTATTTCACACACAACTCACTAACAATACGGGAATTTTCAAAACCCAAGGTAAATTTTATTTTACAACATGTAATTTCATATCTATTTTTCTTAACCAAAAGATAAACTTTTCTTTAAACAAAGAAACTTTTTCAAAATTCTTTCTAAAAGATACCTCTTCCCGTATCATTTTCCTAAAAGCTATTTCTCACGTCTAGGACAAACCTTTTTCATTATTAATACAAAGTAAAAACCCGTTTTCATTGCATCTCATGTCTTTTGAATGCTAAAGGGAACATATAACTAATATATATTTTCGGGTACATTCATTCAAGCAACAATGAATTTAGGAGCACTCGGGTTATCTGACATAATAGTATGCTTTTTCACTTCTAGTTTATTTTTCTTTTTCTTTTTAGGAGTCGAGATAACCGCAACTCCAAATGGTTTACATATAGGCACACACTAGGCACAAATGTTTTCAAAATGAAAAATTTGAGCTGCCTGAGTCACCAGTACCACGGATCCCAGCATTAACGCTGGTCGGTTCCCTCAAGGGAAGGATCCGTGGGAACCGTGAGACAGAAGCTGAAATTCTCTTCTATTTTTCTCACTTTGGTTCTAAACTTTCATATTTTCATCATTTTACCTCTTTCACTAATGAGTATGTTACTTAATGCTTGTGTTCTCATGATCACATGCCTTAAATTTATATCTAATCATTAGATTTTAGTCTATATTTTGGGTCAAGCATTCATGATAATGCACTATTTTCTCTATAAATAAGGTTCCCAAAATGCTTGCATATCCATCACTCTCAACCTCACAAACAATCATCATCATGTTATCCAAAAGATCTTCCAACATTGATGAATCACCTAGTGCAAACAATCCTCTTCAAGAAATCCAAAACTTTATCCTACCACCTTCCATAGTACCACCACCCAAATCTAGAAAAACCACACGGATTAGCATCCGGCCTTGTTGTTTAGCCAAACCATTGTCAAAAAGTTCATCACCAACTACTCATTCACCACCAAATGATTCCATAGTAGCACCTCCCTCATCTCCAACAAGAACACCACCATCATCACCTATCATGTCTCCACCTAAGATCACTCTATCGGAACTCCATAAGACTCCGAAAACACTCCAACAAATCAACCCAAAAGAACTAGTCTTTTTAACACCACCCATATCTCCAAACACAATTTAAAAAGACCTTGTAACTTCACCACCTTTAGCTCCCATTGTCTTACAAGAACATCTAGGTTCTTTTCCACCACCACTTCCAAACATTCCGGACTTTGATCCATATTTTCCAACTTTTCCACCACATCTTCCGCCTCCCACAAATCAAACTAACCCGGAAACCATCCACACACATTACGCACATCATCTACATTGTGAACATTGCCAATCCACTAGGGAACTTGCACTGGAATTTAGGGACTAGATGCAATTCATACTTAACCACATCCTTGATCGCATCAACATCATCACTCACCAAAACTTCCATCATTAACCTTATGCAAGCATGGAAGGAATGATATTACTATTTTCTCTATTTTTTAGTCAATTTTAAAGAACAAGCCTTGTTCTTAGTTTTTACATGTTTGTATGTGGCCTATATACCACTACAGTTTTGTTATTTTATAACAAGGCTTTGTTTACATACCTTGGCTCTCCATCTTGTTTCTCGTCAATCACTAGATTATATTGCATGTTACTACTAACGTTTTCTTTGTAGGTTTTATATTTTCTCACTTGACGCCCTTTTCTAGGGGGAGCTACCGTCAAGGGGGAGTTAGTGATTCATGGATTATATTATTTCTCCACACTTTATTTCTTCGTTAGGATCGCTTTTTGTTTCGACAAAAAGGGGGAGAAGAAGTAAAACTTATGCTTTCAAAACATACATCTAATCTTAAGTTTTACTCATCATAACATTATGTTTTGTCATCAACAAAAAGGGGGAGATTGTTAATACAAATAAATCGTAAAAACGTTTATTCATATTTAGCGATCTCTTTGTGTTTTGTTGATAACAAATATAAAATTATAATAAGTAAAATTATAAGGATACATGTTATTTTTGTAAAGTATTTATATATATAATCATTTAACATTAATTGTTGTAATGATTCATTTATTGTAATAGTTTATTAGGATGGGTAAAAACCATAACCCATGACCCATACCCATGGAGCATATCCATAACCCATGGAGCTAATCCATGACCCATTGACTAGATGCATTGCATCTTCTAGATACATTGTATCTACTTGGATACCCATGGTCCAAAGTCTATGACCCATGACCCATGATCCATGACCCATAACCCATTTAGGGGGAGCGTCCTATGGATCCCTCAGTTTACACTGGACGGATCCCTCATGTAAGGGATTCGTGGGATCCGTGCAATAGTAGCAAGATTTTGCCTATAAATAGAGAGCAATTTACTCATTGTAACTTACCCCTCTTCTTACAAACTCTCTCATACCTTCTTTCATTCTTCTAATCTTAGATCTCTTGATCTATATAGTAGTTCTTCTTTCTTTTGTTGTGATTCTTATATAGGTCCTTCTCTAAGGCGACATCACGAGCTTCTACAAGTCATCCAAGTAAGGGGTCCTTGATTGATTTGTTCCTTCACAAGATTTCTGTAGCAAAGATCTTGTATTTCATATTTCACATATTTGTTGTGTTATAGTTGTGTTGGTTTGGTCCTCCGTGTTAAGGACTCGGTATTTAGCTTTGTACCGGAAAAAGTGTAAGCGACGTTGTGAAGGCTTCTCCCGCCAAGTTGAAGGAGTTTGTTGACATAGTGCTTGAAATCTCGAGTAGGTGACTCGGGGAGTGGAGTAGGGCAAGGAAGGTGTCTTTGTAGCCGATTTTACATAACATCGAATCTATACTTTCTATCCATCCATACGATTTACTTGCCTTTACCTTACTTGCTTTCTTTACTTGCCTTACTTATAGATCTATACTTTCTATCTATCCATATGATTTCACATAACATGGAATCTAAAGTTTTTGAAACTGAGTTAAAATCGGCAAAACTATTCAACCCCCCCTTCTATTTTTCCACACATAAAATTCCTATTCATCCTCATGCTCCGTATAATAAGTACTCATTTGTTGGCATAAATTAGACCTATGAACCTATAATCCACACCTAAAGCACTTGGAACCTATAGGTTTAGAATAAGGATTTGAAGTTGCCGATTGAATATCCTTTAGCTTCTCTACTCCACTTCCACTAGCCTTTGAACTTTAGGTGGTAGGAGTAGGAAGTGTTAGCTGGATTTGGTTGGGTTTACCCCTTGATTAGCTAAAGTAGTTGAGCTTTTTCTAGTTGAACGACTATACCCAATTACAAATTTAGTAGCCATCCTCTCCGCCTTCAGAGCCAAGTTTTGAACTTGGTCCACTGACCAAACGAATATCAAACTCAACTTATCTTGAATTGATTGTTTCAATCCATTTATGTATCTAGCAGCGGTTTGTTCTTCAATTTCCTCAAATTACAACGAGCTTGTAATCTTAAGATTTCACCTGTATATTCGGCCACGGTTCTCTTACCTTGAAGCCAATTATGATATTGTTTGTATAGAGTTTGTTCAATGTCTAGGGTAAAAACCTACCTTTAATCATTCACTTCATTCTTGTCCACGTATCTACAAGACGCTTTTCTTGTAAACTACGATTGTATTGTTCGTTTTTCCACCAAGCTTCAGCCCCTCCACACAACTTATAAGCCAGAATCTTAAGTTGATCTTCTTCGAGAACATCCATTGTAACACCCCAACCCGACACGGGTCAAAATGTCACATTATGGTGTCATACAAAGCATATAAACGCAAGCGGAAGTCTTATTAAATAAAATAGCAAGTCATATAAACGAATGACTTCAAAAGGAAATACATAATCAAACATGTCTAAAAGAAATGAAATATCAAAACAATTTTTATTCAAAATGAGATCAAAATGATAAGGGAAACTAGGGTCGGTTCACTCAAATGCTCCTACTCTCAGCCCATCAAAGCCCAACATCCCACTTGGTACCTGCCACAAGGAAAAGAAAATGCGGCTGAGCTTAAAAAGCCTAGTGAACAGATATGACAAAACGAAAGCTAAACATAATAACAATAAAACAAATGAATCAAAGGAAATTGATAACGAAATCATAACGAATGAGCACAATGAGTATATGAGGAACATGCAGAACACAATATTAACAGATATCCAGAAGGAACAAAAATCAAATGAGGCCAAAGCAAAGCAGCGCATCAGTAGACAAATATAAGCACGTATAGATATCCAAAACATACAAGTACCGAAACATAATCAAACAAGAGTTGAAGAAGGATATCATAATCAAAACAAGTAACCAAACAGTGTACAAGCATATCAACCAGAGGAACAACTAAACATAAATTTTGCAAAACAAACAAATCAGATAATCAGATAAATATAAGCTAAGTTGAATTCTATAAGCAGGCGAAAGCAACTGAATAGAATGTAAGCATGGCAATCACACAAGTCAGATAACCAACAATTAGTAAACTGAACAAATATCATAACAAGCGAAAATACCAACGTAAGTATAAGTATGTTAGTCACATGTATCAGGTAGGAGTACTGAACGAACATCATAATTAAATAAAGTAGTTGAACAAGAATATAGCATGGCAAAGTAAACAAGACAACTAAACGGATAAAATAAGTTGAACCAAATTCCATCATCAAATGGTAGCATGAACAGAAGTGTAAGAATGGAAGATCAACAAGTCAGGTAAACATCAATTACTATGTCGAACCAATATCATAAGCAATCGAAAATACCAACCAGAAATACAAGCATGGTAGTCACAAATAGCAGATAGGAATATTGAATGATAATCATAGTCCACAAAAATAACTGAACAAAGGTATAACATGGTAAACGGATGAGTCAAATAATTACATACTAGGACAGCAACCGGGTGAATCAAATAGTCACATGATAGCATGGTAAATGGATAATCATATATTAGCATGGTAACAGATGAATCATATAATCACATATTAGCATGGTAAATAGATAAATCATGTAATCATATACCAGCATGGTAAATAGATGAATATAATAATCACATAATAGCATGGTAAATAGATGGATCAAGTAAATAATCATATAATAGCACAGTAAACATATGAAGTGGTAATCTGAAGTATAATCTTGGCAGCTAACCGAAATGGAGTGAGAATATAGCAAATCAGATGAACTGGAGTATAGTATTGTAGTCAGATGAATCACATAAGGATACTGAGTGAATGTGTAATGAAATGAATAACTCAATAAAGTATGGCATAGCGAACAAATGAATAAGAATGTCAGAAATCACATTGTCACAAAATCAGAATACTGCCCACGAGCTCAAATACTAAAGGAGATACTCCAATACCCACATATCAAATCACATATCATAATTTGTCAAATCATATCAAATTGTACATGGGAGCTGTAGACTCCAGATGTACTAAACTGTGAAGGGGTGTATTGCATACACTCACCACATCAGCAAAACTTAACAAAATACCTAGGATGCATCCATATGCTCCCTGCAAAACAAATCAAATATACATATGCCAGTTTGAGACTGTACATACATATTCATAATGGCCAAGTGATCACATATATCATATCATATCAAAAGGGAACGCCGTGGACTAATCACACCGCCACAGATAGTGTCATGCCACTGGTGCATCAGTGACATGGTCATGGTACCTCCATGACTAGTTAGCTCGGGAAACTGAACAGAACGAATCATATCAAAGCATATACATAATCATATCATATCCAAACAGATCATATCAATAGAACAGAATCATATCAAAGCAAAGGATATCAAACGAATATCATGGCAAACGAATAACTAAACGAATATCAAATCGGATGATCATATCAAAGTGAATTATATCAAACGGAATCATATCAAATGGATCATATCAAATCAAAGCAAAGCGAATACGAATCGAATATCGAATATAAACAAGATTCATGAAAGAAAGAACGTCATTAATGAAATGACAGAATATCTGTACCTTAACCCGCAAATGAAACCGTATACGAAACACAAGGATCATAAGTTACTCCTTCTTTAACGAATCTACATTAATTAATGATCGTCTTATTATTTAAGAACCATTTCATAAGTTATTACTGATCCATTACTGATTGTTGTTAAGATTGACATATTCAGGTTTTCCTACTATTTATAGCAACTTCCCATATTTAGTAACTTTCAATATTTAGTAACTTTCTAAATTGGTAACTTTCCATATTTAGTAACTTTCCAAATTTAGTAATTTCCTATAATTAGTAACTTTGGTAACTTCAGGGGATAACTCATAAATAAATCAACTTAGGGTTCACAAATGATATTAGGTTAACATATGTCTAAAAGTATTTGTACTAATGTCTCAAAAGTAATTAAAGCCAAAACACATTATTAGGGGTTAAGTTAAACCAAAACCTTGACTTAAGTTGTATATCAGATTTTATCACGTTCTGGTTCAGTTTCTTACGAGTTTAATGGCCTATCAAAAGAGCGCAAATAATTCTGAGAAAATTCTCAGGTGTTCCCATATCAGTTAGGTAAGTTCACAAATTTTTGTAGATTTTATTTCAAAGCATAAGTATGGTTTAAAAATCCATCTTTCCCGACCTGTCCAGAAAGTGCACAGGAGGTATACCCCAAAAGTTTACATTCATTATACCCACTTGAACACTTCATAAAAATCCCCAAAAATTCACAGAAGCCTCACTTAACCTAACCATCATCCCTGAAAAAGGAGAGCTCTTAACTCCTTGTGGTTTGAAAATGAAAAATTAAAAACTTTGACTGGTATTAAGTTCTCAGAACTCAGATTTGACACATGATTCCTTAAAATTCAAAAACACGACCAATACCTCTAAATTCACCCAAACCAATTGGGAAACTTCAATAGGACATTAAACTAAGTTGACAAGCAAAGAACCAGTGTTATACATTTGTGAAACTCAAGCAATAGTGTACACATATTCAGCTTACTAAATTGTCCAATTTAGAAATCCGTTTAAGACCATAATATAACATGTTTTACTTATATAAACGCACCCGAGACCTTAATATATCACAAGACCTGTTTTAACCATAATATTAACATGTATATTTATTCCATATTCTCACCAAACCATCATAATTACTACCAAAACCTGACTTTAGTTCGAATTTAATACGCAACCCTTGGTAGCATTTACATTTAACCCAAAACAAACCCTAATATCTTTTTATCTTTAATCCGATTAGTACAAGGTTACATACACATATGTTTAGGCTGATTTGATTCACATATTACACAAAAAAATTATTTCATAACGAACCAACATCAAACAAAGGAAATCACATCCATACGATACACATATAAGCACATGTTTTCTGATTTCATGTGACCTTATTTTCCGTTATTCACTAATAACGAATCATACCTTTAACCACACATAGGACTAAACTGATTCAAGATGGCAGATTCACATTAGTTTTTCATTTTTATACATGTTCGTATATTATTAATCCAAAGAAATCATAAGGACGATTGTAAAATACCTTGAGGTCGGATTTATAGGACGGATCAAAGGACGAACAAACCAGGATCAACCCTTATCGCGCCCAAAAACACCCACGATCACACCAGTATAAACACCAACGCTCTCCTTTCCTTCTTGCTAGACACCCCGTACCCTCCTGGATCTTGTAGAGAAAATAATGCCACCACTTTTATTATTTTTATTTCTATTTTTAGGGTTTAGTGTGAAGGGAAGATGTGTATCCCAACATACACCTTTGAGCGAGTTCCTGAGCTTGCTGCTCTATCCGTGGTTTTAGAGTCCCCCCCAACTCTTGTGTGAAACTTGTGGACAGATTTATTGAGGACCATGATATTGTATATTTGGACGACTGGAAGTTGGACTACTATGGTGATTTGAAGATTCAAGTATTTTTACTTGAAGTGCATGTAGTTTTATTGTTTTTATCATTGTAGTCTGATGTTTAGTTATAAGTGTGGTATGTCACACTTATATTGATCGGCTATAGGAATGATGTGCATTCCTATAGAAGAGTCTGTAGTGTCCCAAGGGACTGAAGATGAGGATTCACCCTCATCCTTTGTACTTCAATGTTTTTTGGCGTAATATACTTTACCGGGGTGAATTAACCCTTTTACCCAAAAAAAAAAGAAGATGTGTATCCCGTTTTTGTGAAAAATAATAAATGGGTGGGAGATATGGAAGGGAATGCCGAAATTTGTGGGAGATCAAGGAGACTTATTCACTTTCCAAACTTTCAAATAATTAGCCCATGTTATTAGTGATGTTGTGTACAAGTTTTAATGACCGGACCCCTTTTAGGACTTGTAAACGTGTGACATAACTCAGGATATATAGATGGTATTGATTTATTTGTAACTTAGGTTTAGGAGTTTCTCATTTTGTAATTTAACTTTCATAACATATAGTATACATTTTAGATTTTATTCATATTCGAAAGTTCAAATGGTATCTCATATTTCAGGTTGTTATATCCATGATGTCAAAGAATTTATCAACCTCATACAAACAATCCAACACTGCTTCAATGTCAAGATTTCCATGTAAATTGGGAATCTCGGCTTTGACATGACATCCTTGTCGCTCTCTATAGCCATGTCGACTTTCATTCCTCTTAGTCATAACCCTAGAACAAAAGTTCTTCCTCTTGGACCTCTAACAAAAACCCTATATTACTCATCTCCTTCCTCATCTAAAGACCCAATGAAATCATCATGTCTCTTAACTTGTTTGGGGAGATTCGTCATGATCATGGTTATCAAAGAATTCATCATTGTTAGAACGAAATCTACAATTACCATGATGGTTACCCTCATGATCTGAGTGATTACCATCACCTATGATTGCACATCGTAATACATTGATAGCAATGGACATACTCTCGAATTTTGATGCAAAATTATTGATCGCACGATCCATGTCTTCAATGAACCATATCTTAATTAGTATTACGGGTTTTTGGATCTTTTGCATCCTTCGTGATCAAGATACCAACTGATGTAGAGCAGAATCGTGAATAAAACCCTAACAAGGGTTAAACAAAATCATAAAGAATTTTAAAGACTTAAAGTCAAAGTTTATTGATTATTGAATGCCCAAACAATGAACCCAAACCGTATATTTATAGAGAATTGAAGTAAATCTTGGGGAAAAAGTCATCTAAACATGGTAAAAACCTACTCGGAAATGAAAAGGAAAATTCGGCTTTCGAAGTCTCTACGCCGTAGCAAGAGATTATTGCTTACGACATAACAACTAAGACGCCTAACTTAATCCTTATTCGAGAGCTCTACAGCTTAACAAGAAACATCCTACTACGTTGTAGAGAAAACTAAAAACAAATAAATTAAAAGCCATAGCTTCTACGACATAACAAAGAGCAAGACGTTACACCGTAGAGAAATCTGGATCACGTTTTCCTGATTCAAGTCCTTTTGCCATGATCCAATCACTCCATATACTTCTCATCTAGCTCTTCGATCTTGTCCTTATTAGTAAGTATCCTTGTAACTATTTGTTCTAACCTCGTTCTAGGATTTCAATAACCCGCCGTTCTAAAAGATAAACATTACATATCATATCCACCATTAGATATCGATTTGAGCATGAGTATAAACAAAATGCTACAAAAATTGAAGTATGTTAAATTTAGTATAGAAGTATGTTAGGTCATGTAAAATACACATACTATATATGTGTTAAGTGTAACTTTGTTGACATATATGACACAATTTATGGATAAGGATGCAAATGAAAGAGTGTGGTCACTAGCTATTCAGAACCAATTGTTCAATTATAAGGTAGTCAAAATCACCACATATTAATTACTCTAACATTAATACTACCAATGAAATGTCCACAGTTGACTTTTAAAGTCTTTTTCTTTTAACTTTTACCTTAAATTATTTAATTTGTGTTATGTAATACTTGATGAAAATTATACCAATGAAAATACATTTCAAACTCAATCCATTCATGCACTTTGCATCAAGTATTACATAGCATAAATAAAATAATTTAAAGTCAAAGTTATCAAAGAAAGACTTTAAAAGTCAATAGTGGACACTTATTTAGGGACGGAGGGGAGTAATAGGCAATATTAAAAATACTCACTGGTACAAACACAAAACAAGACATAGAAAACTGATTAATTGTCCGTTCCAACTGCGGAGATGTAAATTATCAGGATTTGATTTAGTTACATGATAGTTGAGCCCATCATTGTTGTATTACCGACCTACCTGTATTCTCTGTATATGTTCCGTCAATGAACGAGAGAAGGGCCATTAAAAAAATATCAAATAGAAAAATACTAAGATCACATAGTTTAGGTGCTAAAATTTTCTGTCCGAGGACGTTAAGTTATATTTTGTTTATTAGCATTAAAGGTTAGTATCATGTGTAGTAAAGTATATTATTGATCAGAGTATTGAGCTATTAGAGCTTTTTTCTCATGGGATGTATGGTACAGTTTGTGGGTGTCATTCATGATTTGGACGCATAGTTGGCTTCTCAATCTCATGATGCCTATACGTCAATGTAGCTGGTATGTATTTGGTGCTCATCATGTTCTGTTAGCACAGGTTACACTGATAGGTATACATTAACGTTTGTAATATGATTTGTGGATATGACTGCTATAATCAATTTCATCATATTATGCATCTAGTCCATCTACGACACGAGTGACCTTTGGTAAATAGTATATCTATAATATTTCCGTTCAACTTTTTTGATGACTGCCATTTCCCTAAAATGGGGTTGTATCCACTACAAGAAAAACGCTTTTAGTGACGTCAATACTTGATCGAAATTCCAACTAATCATATTCCAACAATTGTCTAAACATCCCTTAATACCTAATGTCTCGGTTTGATATGGAACTCTTATAAGAATAGTTGCGTTTGCGTGTGGTTTTGTGTTAGATTGCAGTGGCGTTGTCTGTTGGGGAGGGAGGCGTACTGCAGGAGCGGGAGACCTCATGGTGAGATTTAATAGATACAAGTTACCTGTACTATTAACATATATAGTTAACTTTTATAAAACTAATATTAGCTAAAGATTTGATTCAAAGTAGTATGTTTGGCACAAATTTAAGAGGTGATAGCTTCATTGTGTTAGGTTCAAGCTGCAACTGTTGTGACTGTTTGAGCCAAGTAACTTGTCGCACATGCATGTAGTGTTGCACTTAATTTATATTTGAGTTAGGCTTATACATAATACATTCTAAATATTTTCCAAATGAAGTGAACTTGAGCTATCTGTGTCCGTGTCTGCACCTATATGCAAACAGATATACAGAGCTTTGAGCTTAATTATTTTGGAAGGATGCTAAAAATTGACAATACCAAACTTACGGTACCATGTTCCAGTCCAGCAATTTTGAGCATTAAATCCAATATTTGTTCCCCAACATTGGTCTATTTTCGTTATCAACATTAACAAGAACTATTCAAAACTAAATTAAACAACAGTTATAATGGTGTTGAATAAGTCAAGCGAATTGCTATAAGTAGGATGAATTAAGAAGGAAACTAAAGAACATATTAAACAAGTGGCTTCCCATAAAAAAAACTTGCTTAATTCTAACCATGATCATTGTTATTGTTTTCCTCGTCTTACTTCTTTCTTTCTCTTTCCTTACCCCGCACACTAAGTCTAAACCCCGGCCACCTCTTCCTCCTGGCCCTAAATCATTTCCTTATATAGGCAGCTTGATCACCATGCTCATAAACAAACCCACTTTCCGGTGGATACATAGAATGATGGACGAAATGAACACCAAGATCCTATGCATTCGTCTTGGAAAAGTTCATGTTATAGCTGTGAGCGATCCAAAGATAGCTCGTGAATTCTTGAAGGACAAAGATGGTATCTTTTCATCAAGGCCTGATTGCATGTCGAGCTATCTGACAAGTGTTGGCTACTTGAACACTTCTCTTGTTCCAATGGGTAATCATTGGAAGACGATGAGAAAAATGCTGGCCTCCGAGGTACTTTCGTCAGCTAGGCATAAGTGGCTACAAAATAAGCGAGACGAAGAAGCTGATTTCCTGGTTAGGTATGTATATATAATGTTTAGCCCTAATTGGCCACGCATGTGCGAGGTTTAGGTTGGTTTGATCGTGTTAGATGCAAAGTTTCATCCAAATCTGAAAGATCTAGTTGACAAGTTTTACAAAAAAATAAACAAGACAAACTAGTGAACTTAATTGCATGGTTGGATCTGTCAAATATACCAAACCAGTTTTGTTTGTCTAGCTTAATGTTTGACCCAAATAAACCAGGCTATTTTAATTTGGTTTATCCTGTTTAAGGTTTAATATAAAAATCACATGTAGACACATCTAGCAAAATTCTATGAATAGATATATAGAGTACAACAAAATAGTAACTTACTCACACTTATTATAGTATGCTCTCACACTTTAAAGTGCGAAGAATAAAAAAGTTCACACTACTATGCGTGTAAACCATAATTAGGTGTAGCAAATATTTTAACACCTTTATGTGTGAAGCTTTATGAATATTTTTCACACTTTTAAGTGTGAGAGTTTAAAACAGAGACGGACCTATATCATGGCTAGGTGGTGCCCGGGAAGCACCTTGACCACCATGTTTGTTTAGAAGCGATATAATGAATAATTTTGGGACCTACCTTAGAGAATACCAGGGAACCACGTTGGATCAAAATAGAGAAAGAAAGAAAAAAGAAACTGAAAATAAAAAATAAAACACTTAAATGGACAAATAGTCGGACTTGCTGGGAAGTTGTTATGAAGAAAATGTAGTTTCATTAAGTTTAATGAATGTTTGTTTGTGGTTGTAAGAAAGTCATGTGGGTGTAGTACATGTGGCTAAAGTTGATTTTTTCTTTTATGTTTATTTTAATATTTAAGTGTTAGGCTACAAAGTGTATTCTATCGTAACCACAAGAATTATACTGATACAATTAGATTGATTTTTATTTTCTTTTCAATTCTAACAAAGATATTTTGTTTAAATCTATATTATTTTATAATGTATTTAGGACATCTATGTTTAGAAGTCTTAAAAATAAGACAAAAAACATTTCTATAATAAGAAATTAGTAAGACATTAATCTGATCAAGACATTTAATATAATCAATTAATTAATTTGTCAATAAATACAATTAATGCAGTTATTAAAACACCCCTTACATAAGAAATACAAATTATCAAGCATATTATACAACCAACTAAAACACAATTATTAAATGTCACTAATACAAATAATAAAGCACATTATACAAATATTCAAGTCCGAACGGGCAACGGCCAAACGGAATGGTCACGGGATAAATGAAATTCTTGATATCCGTAAATTTGTTGTCAAAAAAAACATACTAAAATATAATATATGATTCACCGGTAAACTTTATTTCAGGGTACCCGCCGCTGCAACGCGCGGGTACCCTTCTAGTCATTTTAAACACAAGTATGAAACATTATTTTGTTCTGATTCATATATAAACTCGTGTTAAATGGACATGACCCGACCCATTAAGTAGTTGACTCGTTGACTTTTCCGCCTACAAAATCAAGGAACCATCTTGAATTTGCAGCTAGCTCCACCATTGGTTTTTAAAAAAATTCTTCACACTTTTAAGTGTGATGATTTTGTTTTGAAATAATTCTTCACACTTGTAAGTGTGATAATTTTGATTTTGAAATAATTCTTCACACTTTTAAGTGTGAGATTAAAATTCTTCACACTTTTTAAGTGAGAGGATTTTGAAACAATTATTCACACTAATAAGTGTGAATGCCTTTAAAAAAAAGTTCACGGTTCATGAAGTGCAAAGAAAAAAACGTGTAGGAATGACAAATTTGTTGTAGTAACTTTTTTTCTTTATTTGGAAAAGAACAATCAATTTTTAATACAGTAGTTATTGGCTTATTACCTCTCTTTGATTGTAAACACACACGTATCCTACTCTCCATCCTTGTCCCAAACAGAGAATTAATCCCTTGTTCATGGAAACCGCTTTGTCAAATGCTTTTGGTTGCTATATTATACAATAATATTTAAGACCAGTGGTAATAAGGTATTATACCACGCGTTGTTTGCCTATTTGGCAGTCCAAGTACACGTCCTTGTTATTACACCCAAGTGCAAAGACGAGTTGTGGAAATTGTTTTCGGAGAACTCGGTCGTTCAGACGATCAAGTTGTGGAAGTTATTGTTGTGTGTGTGCGTGATATTTTGGTTTTTGTGATGTATATTTGTGTTTAAGTGAGGTATGTTTTGGTGGTGGTGATGTTGAATGTGTTATTACACTTGGTGATGTTGGTGTTGTAGAGAGAGAAACTGATGTGACACTGAGTTAACGGTGATGATGTTGATCACTATTACCACTAGCGTAATAGTGTCGTTAACTCGTTATTTATTCTTTTGCAAAAGATTCTATTGTATAGTGATATTTTTAACACATACAATTGAGTTATATTTAATGGAAAAGAGAAGTCTCACTGAATAACAAGTTATCAAAACTTGGACTTCGCTTACAAATTTGAGCAACACTTGAAAAAAATGACAAAAGCTGATATTGAGCAATTCTAACCGCTATCGTGAACTTAAACCTTGACTCGTAAACTTATTTCTAATAATCAAGCATGGACTTGAAACTTTGATCCATGAACATCACACGATCTGGTTATTGAAGCCTTGCTTTAAAAAGGTAAATTGAATCATTAATACTGATGAAGTCTGATATGTATCAGTTTCTAAGGTGCTACTTCATTATAAATAATTCCAGGATACTATAAAACCTTAACTGAAATTAATCTGGTTTCAATTTGTAAAACTTTTTCTGTGTTAGAGCAACACTCTGTTCAGGATGTTCAGCTCAAACCACCAAACTGTTCCAAATTACAAAGTTTTATTGCTTTCGGTCAGACCATGCCATGCACATATCGTGAATTTTTTTAACATTTTGTTTCTTTTCCAACAAACTAAGGTGTATATACTTTAGGTACATTTACAATCAGTGTGAGACCAATCTTGATGTCACCAGAGGGGTCATGAACGTGCGGGTTATTGTGCAACAATTCTCCAGCAATATCATAAGAAACATGATATTGGGCAGTAGATATTTAGGCAAAGGGAGTGCAGATGGTGGACCTGGGGACGAAGAGATCGAGCATGCTGATTCATTTTCAAAGATAATTTCATATGTTTACGCTTTCTGTGTGACAGATTACATCCCATGGTTGCGATGGATAACTGATTTCGATGGGCATGAGAAGATTATGAAGGACACTCTTCGTACTGCAAGAAAGTATCAAGATGCTATTATTGATGAAAGGATTCAACAATGGAAAGATGGTGTTAGGACGATAGAAGACGACATCCTTGATGTTTTTATCAACCTGGAAAACCCTAAACTCAACGCAGATACGATAAAAGCCCAAGTCCTAGTAAGATTAACGGTCTCTTTGGTGTCTTGATCAGATCCAATATCTTAATCTCAAGGTTATATTTAAATATATATATTTCTTTGATACAGGATCTCATGATAGCAACTTTTGATAATATGTCCAATGGTGTCGAATGGGCAATGGCAGAAATGATAAATAAGCCAATGATATTCCATAAAGCAGTCCATGAGCTCGATTGCGTGGTTGGTAAAGATAGATTTGTTCAAGAATCCGACTTGGTTCACCTTAATTATATTAAAGCTTGCGTGAGGGAGGCTTTCAGGCTGCACCCTGTTGCCCCTTTCAACCTCCCACACGTGTCATTAGTGGACACAACTGTCGCCGGGTATTTCATACCAAAGGGTAGCCACGTGTTATTAAGCCGTACTGGCTTAGGATGTAACACTGAGGTTTGGGATGACCCACTGATTTACAATCCAGATCGTCATATGAATGATGGAAAGGAAGTGGTTTTAACGGACCATGACCTTAACATGATATCTTTTAGCACTGGTCGGCGTGGGTGTCCCGGGTGGTTCTTGGGCACCACCATGACCGTCATGCTCCTCGCTAGGCTCGTACAAGGGTTCACATGGGAGATGCCACCTGGTAAAACACATGTTGATCTCAAGGAGAACCTGCAAAATTTGTGGAAGGCCAAGCCGTTATTAGCCTTGGCGAGGCCTCGTTTGCCTCACCATCTATATACCAATTGTTGAAAAAAGCATCAAAACCATTAGAGTAATAACAAGTTTACTACTAGTATAAAATACTATAGTAATTACATAAGAAGCAAGATAATTTTAGATTATGCATTTTCTCTATTTAATTTTTGTCATGAATAACCAAATTACTTTCACGTAACTGCGTTTTTGAGATCCTATAACGATCTGAATCAGAATTGTCTTTGTCAAAATACTCGATCAACATCATTCCCTGATTTATCAATCTCTGACAATGAGCCATACTATCATTTCTAACTGTAAGGTGTAGATAATGATTGTGTTTATTGATTGACTATGACACATACAATGTACATATATATAACACTACAATGAATGATCTAGAATCGGGCTAGAGCCCGTTACATAATGATATACGAATATGGGCTAACACTCCCCCGCAGTCGCAGCAGGAGGACACCGGACGCTGAGACTGGAGCGAAACTCCTCAAATAGAGCTGACGGCAACCCTTTCATGAATATATCTGCATACTGATAGCATGAAGGAACATGAAGCACCCGAACCTGACCAGTAGCAACTAAGCCTCGAACAAAGTGAATATCGATCTCAATGTGCTTCGTACGCTGATGCTGAACTGGATTACAGGATAAGTAGACAACACTAACATTATCACAGTAGACAAGTGTAGTGGAAGATAAAGGTGTGTGTAGCTCACGCAGTAAATTCCGTAACCAACAAGTCTCAGCAACAGCATTGGCAACCCCACGGTACTCTGCTTCTGCACTAGAACGAGACAGTCGGGTTGACGCTTAGAGGACCATGAGAGTAAGTTGTTGCCAAGAAATACACAATATCCAGAAGTCGATCTCCTAGTGGTAGGACAACCAGCCCAATCCGCATCCGAATAAGCAACCAAGGATGTAGTAGAAGATGCAAACAACTGTAACCCATAGTCTAAGGTACCTCGAACATACCGCAAAATCCGTTTGAGAGCCGAGAAATGGGGCTCTCGAGGGTCATGCATATGAAGGAAAACCTGTTGAACTACATAAGATATATCTGAGCGAGTAAAGGTGAGATACTGAAGAGAACCTGCAAGACTCCGATATAAAGTAGGATCATATACTGGATCACCATCATCCCCCAGTTTAGACTCAGTGTCAATAGGAGTCCGACTGGGATTACAATGCACCATATGTGCTTTCTCCAAAACCTCGATAGCATACTTCTTCTGAGATAAAAACAACCCTGAAGAATCACGTGTAACCGAGATACCCGAAAAATAATTAAGTGGACCAAGATCTGTCATAGCAAACTCCTGATGTAAGGATCCAATAATCTGCTGCAACAAACTCTCAGAGGAAGCAGTGAGGTGTATGTTGGTTGGCCCATATGCTTGTCGAATGAAAAAGTGGCCACTAGGTATATTCAGTTTGCAAAAGAGATGTCCACCGAAGATATTAAAAAGATGATACAGTTCGTCTTTAAAAAAAAATGTCGGCTGATGTTTTATAATTTTCTGCAAATTAAAGATCAAAGATGGGTCATGGGTAGCACTTTTCTTTTTCATCCAAATGTTCAAAGAGGGTGATGGTGTTTGATGTACAGGAGGAAGGAGGAAGGAGGCTGTTCACAGGTAACAAAAAGATATTAAGACTTGTGACTGAAACACAAGTAACACATTGACAGTGTGGATTTGTGACTTAAACACAAATCACCAACAGTGATTTCAGTGAAAGATTAACACAGGTGCAATAACAGAAGATGTGCTAGGGTTTTGGAGAAGAGAAAAATTTATAGGTTGGAGGGGAGCGTGGTAAGAATTTTAGGAAAGGAGCGTGGTAATTAAGGAGTGTTTAATGGCTCGTGATACCATGTAAGGTGTAGATAATGATTGCGTTTATTGATTGACTAATGACACATACAATGTACATATATAAAACACTACAATGAATGATCTAGAATCGGGCTAGAGCCCGTTACATAATGATATACGAATATGGGCTAACACTAACCACTTATGTGAAACCAATTAAAACAACGGTAAATAAATGACCTCATCTAAGCCACAAGCTCGCTGTTCTCTTTAGCTAATTTGGGACTGAATTTCAAAGTTTCTTGCAGAATAAATATCCGTTCCTGAATGTTGCTGGAATTTAAGAAAACTGTTTAGAATAATTCAAGGGATATCCTATTAAATTGTTTTAAAAGCTTATAAGATAGCCCAACCGAATCATACCAACCTAAATGATTGAATTTACATCAGTTAGAAGTGCATACCATTGTTAACAATTATATTAAACTGGGAAAACCCTAGACAAGATGGCACAATCAATTTAAAACAACCTGAATGAAAGAACTTAGCACAGAAAACATCTCTTTGTGTATGATATCAAAGGATTAGCGGACTATCTCCCTCTATTCATTGAGACCTAAGAACAAATGTTTTACGACGTCATCATCCAAACAACACTTTGGATCATTTGGAAATTTGTGTCCAAAATCAAAAAAACTAGCTAATCTAGCAAAATTTTAAGGGCAAATGATAAAAAAAAGTATTATACTTGACATCATTTGCTCTTCCGGGTAGCGAACAAAATTTTTTGCTTTTATGGGTACTATACTTTCAAATTCATTCTCTTTAAGGTATTTTACGAAATTTTTGGACATTTTTGCCCCTCGTAGCTAATAGAAATTTTTTTTCCCGAAAGGCAAAAATGTCACATAGTACCCTAAAAAAGATGAATTTGAAAGTATAGTACCCACAAAAGCAAAAAAATTTGTTCGCTACCCACAAGAGCAAATTATGACAAGTATGATACTTTTTTTTTATCATTTGCCCAATTTTTAAATGATTTGATCACATTTAGCCCAATTCTTTTTATGAAATGGGCATATATAACATCTTAAAAAAATAAATGGACATTAACGGACACATAAGTTAAAGCGATTCGTATAATATGAGCATGTTTGGCCCGTGCCCGTTTAAGCCCGTACCCGTTCGGACCCGAGCCCGTTTAGACCGTGGCCCGTGCCTGCCCATTTTGTCACCTCTAGTTTTCAAGATTGAAATCAAGTGGCTCAAATGGGCCTGTGATATGAGCTCCAATTCTTTGTATATATGTAATAACTTGTCACGTTTTTCTCTGGGCACTCAACTTTTAAGTTTCTTATTAAATTCAAAACTCTTTAAATTTTCGCATCGTTAGTGGATTAGTCTGACGTGGCAAAAGTTAATTATATTTTCTCCGTTATTGTTTAATATAGATGTAAATAAAAAAGTAAAATGACTATTATGCCTTCTTAATTCTTCCTCTTTGACCAACATAGAACACCAAGACACATATTCACTTAGCAGAACTTTCTCTTTAACCATTTCTCCATTTTTTTTATCTTCCTCTTTGACCATTTCAAAAACATAAGTACTTATACCAATAATCCTTTCCTCTCAAGAACACAAATCTCAGATTGTTCACATACCGAATAATCCTTATCTTGCATACATCTTTCTATCATAAAGACGATCCAAATAAGGCCCTCAAATCATACCCAATAATATCTCACTTAACACATACCCTCAAATCAGACCCTTATCGTGTAGATCATGGTACAAATGATGTTCTAAGCAGCATCAGTGATGACGATGATGAGTCTGATATTGAAGAATAACAAATTGAGGGTGGGTCTGATGATATGTCAGATGGAAAAGGAGATCATGATGATTTCGCCAATGATGTTTTAGTAACACAAAGTTAATGGCTCTTTTAGCCATTCGCGGTCAAATTAAATGATAAAGTTTAGAAGAAATTAATATGGGTTAGATAGTGTTGTATCTTTATTAAAAGTGCAAGGAAACTTGGTTAAAAGCAATGTTATATTTAGCAAATAATAAGTTATGCTAAATAGTGCAAATCATAATTTGTATGTAGTAAAAAGCTGTTATATGTGTGCTCTTTGGGTTTATGATTTGTTGTGTTCGTTTTCAGAAATAGTATCGGGTTCACAATCGGATTTGGAATCTGATGATGATTCTGATTCCGATCGCAAATCGAGGGCCATTGATGACGACAAAGAGATAGAAATACAAGATGGCGAAGATGAACTACAACGACTTAACATCAAAGAACAACCGGATGAATTTCGGTTGCCAACACAAGAGATTTGGGGCTATCTTTTTTCAATTATATCTACTTTGCGTAGTGTGGAGCATCTACTTAAGTACTTTTACATCTGTAGGAACTTGAAGAAGAGGCTCATGGACCTCCTGATCTCACTGGTCTCCAACAAATGATGTTCATAGCAGTGAAAGCACATATAATTACATAAAGGGGTTTACGGAGTGGGTTTTATGGATACGGGCTACTTGGCGAACCAAATGATGTTCATAGCAGTGATATTCATTAAAGACTGTTGCAAATGACGTTCATAGCAGTCATATTCATAGTTCATTGAGGAATATTACGTATGAGACCATAAATGAAGTTGGTAAGTGTTCCACAGATGAAACAACTGCCATGGTTTTGCAGCTTGTTCATGTCATCATGTTGGAACGTATGTATTAACAAGTGTGGGTTCCTAATTGGAAAGGAGGTTTTTTAGATTTTTTTTCTTCAATATCATGGTTTGATTCAAGAATATTCATGGTTTGATTCAAGAAAGGATATAAAGGCGTTTTCATGGTTTGATTCAATAAATGATGAAATGGGTTTGAACTAAAAAACTTAGAAGTGTTTGGATTCTAGATCTGTGTTTGGAAATGAAATGAGATTTCATGGTTTGATTCTAAATATGTGTTTGAACTTTGTTTTAAGAAGAAATTAGATAAAGAAGATGAAGTATGATGAATTGACTACATTGGCCCCACTTAACGGATCATTAAATTGTTAATCTGTGTCACATCATAGACTCCTCGTAATATGGATACAATAGAAAGATTAAGAGAGTTTTTGAATTTAATAAGAAAATTAAAAGTTGAGTGCTTACAAAAGAAAAATCTGACAAGTTGGATGCTTTTTTCAAACCAATATCCTTAAAAAAATTATACATAGTGTCAATATCTTACATAATAAGACAGCAGAACAGAACCTATAAAGTATAAAGAAATCGTGTTTGATACAATAAATATATAGAGAACATACATATGGATAGTCCAACAATCGTCAAATAAGATTAAAAAAAAGTACTAATATGTTGTAGTATATTGTGTTGCCCGTTTAGACTTGTTGATGTAACACAAAGAACTGTTAATAATTTGAGCAACTCCATTTAAAGCATCTTGATATGAAACTGCTAAAACAAGTTGGACATATGTAAATCATATATCTTGTAGCAGTTGTTGATGATACACAAAAGCATTTTCTTCGTGGCTTAGATTTTATTCATCTGCATACAGTAGCATAAGATTCGATAAAAAAAAGTGCCATTCTCATTTACTTGGTTACTAACTATTAAGAAGTATAACAACCATGTAACATGCCTAATAATATGAGTTTACACTTTAACATTTATATGATAACACAATAAAGTAATTTTTGACGTTTAACTATTTATTGATGTATATCAAAGAATTATACTCATTTATTTGCAGAATAACTACCGAGATTGAATGACAACGTGTGTATGGTGATCTCGTCACTAAACGCAAACACAAACAAAGTTAGTGTTTGAGTAAGAACTACGCTTAACCAACATATTCTAAGATCTGGGACTTAGTTTTATTTTGGAGGAATATGAGATCTTGAAAGTGTTAATAACTTTTAATACAAGAGATACATATTCCTACTTTACAACATCATAGGAAAAGGCCATATGAAAACCCGTGAGGTAAAAGTTACATGTCAACATTTGATAGGCAAAAGTACACTTTGTAGTGTACTTTTGCTTCTATTCCTAGTATGCTACCAGAAATACTTTAAGGAACAGTATTGATAACTGTTTGCACATTTTTACCAACTATAGCACATTATGACTTTTGATAAGTACTTTACACTTATCTTCCCAAGATGTTTCTTGCCTATATATCAGTGACTTAAACATCCTACCAAAATATCTAAGTCATCAGAATGTCTTCAGTTTGTTGAGAAGATCTTAAGAGAGTCAGTGAGTTATTATCATCACTCAATGACTTCATCATCTTGATCTTGGTTCTTGTCTTCACTCTCTGAGATCCGCCTCAGGTTGTACGAGTCTTTCTTTCAAACTCTAAAGAACATCTTGAAGATGACTGTCTGAATGTTCACTTTCATTCAGGGACTTGTTTTTCTACTTAGATTATTTTTCATTCAAATCTATACTAGGGATCAGTTGACACTGAATTGGTCCAACAATGTCTTCTTATTTGGATAGAAAAATTGTCTTAGTGTTTTTTAGTGTAAGTAAGCAAAAGAACTTTTCATACTACTGGATTAATGAAAAGTAAATATTGGACGGATACTAATACATAAAAGATAGATATTATTATTCAAGATAATATATTACAAAAGATTACAATATCTATCTATTCATGAACTTCTTCCATTCTAATCAGTTCCAGTTTAGCTTTCTTTGACAAGAAGATGTAAATATCCTCTCTTTGATGAAATTGTTGCCAAGTATTTGAATAAACCTATTTGATTCTGGGGACCTGTTAGCAGCAACTTGTAGGGTTCTGGTGGTTCTCGCATGGCCAACAAAACATGCAACAACGGAAGTAAACACATATTTGGACATACAGCCAGACAAACCCTAACTAGCAAAATATTTCTTAATTAATGATATAACCTAATCCTAAACACATATACAGGGTGTTTATAGAATACTTACTTGTTTTCTGCAGTTGTGTAAGCTTCTAAATCAAACTGATGCGCGGATCTTCCTTCTTGTTCCTTGATCGACCAGGTTACGGTTTTCAAGAGGAAAACCACTCTTTGGGTTACGTTAGGTATCCACTGATGCTACACATGTAGACTTTGGTCGACTTTGTAATTCGGTCCAAGGGTAAAAACCCTTTGGATCGACTGAATTATGGAGTCAGAAAGAAAGGAGATGATTTTAGAGATTATATGTTAGTTATGAGAATGACTAGGAAATCCTTTGTATTTATAGGCTTCTTAGGAACATTTTAGAATACTTGTAGAACAAGTATCGATGTTTGTTTAGTAAACAAACTCATCTCTTTGTGGGATTCGGCCGAACGACCAACAACAACCCTTAGGGGTTTGTTGTTTTGTCTTTTGTCAATTTATTACCCTCTAACATTTACCACGGATAAATATTAAGATTCGGGTAATTACCTGTAATAACCGGGAATTTTACAATAAGTTTTACCATTAAACTTGAACGTATTATCCAAAATCGCGTAAATTTTTACTTTACATATGACCAAAAGGTTATCCCATGCATAAAAAAACCACATATAGACATTTTATATCACATTAGAATAATGTTTAATATACTCAAAATTATTTAAATGATCATTTCATTCAAATTCAATGTTTTCAAGTAACTTGCGTCTTACACGTTTTAACTCACATTTAAAGCATTTTAATTTATAAGCGTACATTAAAATACTATAACAACTTGTATATTTCAGGTTATTATTTAACCACTCACTGTCACTAATTATTTTAATTTTGCTAAAATTAACTTTTACGAGTATCTGGATAAGTTCACTCGCGTACGTCGTTAAACGTACATTTAACTAAAACCGACCATAGACTATGTTCGGTATACATGTTTTATACATTTTAATTTCCATACGTACATATATTATATGTCACATTTTTACTTTTCAATTTTTACATAAACTTTGCACATTTTATGTTTTACGCTTTACGATCTACGCTTCTAGTTTTAACAACATTTAAACACCCCGACAAGCTCGTGTCACATCTAAAATACAAAAATTAGTTATTTTTACAAATTATATATTTTTATAAGTTTCATATTTTTATGTTACTCGGTATTGCATTTTTCGCGTTTTTAAAGCTCTACGTTTAATTTAAATACCCCACTAGTACATAAACGCATACAATAACAAAATACTTACAAAATCATCATTGTTGCTTCCCTCTTTTCTTTTGTTTCCCCCTCTCTCACTAATTATAATGCATGGAATTTGACTCTTGTCTCCTACACATCCCACTCTACACTCCATCCTCTTTTATATTTAATTTATCTCTCATTTCTTCTCACTAAAAATCAAAACTTTCTCTCCTTGTTCTTCCTTGTGGTTGATCTTACCACCCAACACCACCAAAACGATCATCCAAAATCTTGATTTGTTGCTAGTTTAATGATCTCTAGTTAAGGTTATTGTTCCTTAATAAATCCTAGTTCATTTCGCCATCAAACAACACCAAATCTCATCATTTCTTAGGTTTTTATGGAAGTCTTGAAAGGGTTTTGTGTGTGTTTAGATTGGTTAGATCGAGTGTTCTAGTTAATAGATCTAAGGTTTCCAAGAGTTGGGTTATTGATTTGGAAGCAAGGATTTGATTGGTTGAGATTTTTAGTTAGTGTGTTCTTGGGTTCTTGATCTTATTTCTTTTCTCATCACCAATCCTTGTAAGGAATCCATTTTTCATGTTTACTTATGTGATTTATGCATATTTTCTCATTTTCATACTTTATAACGATTGATTATACCTTGTAATTAGTGGAAACACATTAGAAACATGATTTGAGCACTTATTTTCTGAGTTGGAATAGATCAGTAGGAAAAACGTGTTTGGTTACAAAAATTAGTGACTTTTTGGTTTGACATAAAAATATATGGTTGTAGATCTATGTCTTATCTTCGATTTTCCGGGTGGCTCGTTTCGTGACGACACACCATGATGTAACTAGAAATTATTTCGTAAAAGTGTTCCAGTTTTGAGTAACTGATTTGAAACATTAAAAATTCCAAAACTTTGTAAAGAACCCACTGTTGATGTTCAAATAGAAAATGTAAAGGACACTTTAACTTAAACGCGGCTTTTTGAACGAGTTCAAACGGAGTTATAGATTGTAAAATGGAGTCATTGTCGTGGGACTGATTGTTGTTGTTAATTACCAGATTTTACACATAAGAGTATTTTAGTCATTCAACACAGGTTATGAAACTTTTTGGATAGTGGGACCCAAAAATCTTTTAGTACATTCAATTACCTTTCCGTGAGCATAAAAACTGAGTCATAACTCTTTACGGTTTAGCAGAACCGAGCTTGACAAGTCGGGTAATCACACTTAAAACCTAATAGCTTTCTATCTAGGGCTTGTAACACTTGATAAACTTGTCAAAACTAGTCCTTATACTTTTAGAAACTTCAAAAATGATAAGTACAATTGTATAATCAATGTGGAAACTTTATAAAGCCCAATTGCATACATACGCATATTGTTCACAACCTAAATTGTGTCATTATATTTAGGTTTCTTCTAGGGTTTTCTTGGCCTTTAGTCGTCTTATATATCATCACGTGATATCACATTGCTTAAGATGAGTTCATGGCCCCTATTTTCTTGTTTTGAAATACTTTTGGGGTGAGAATACATGCTCGTTTTACTTATATACTTTGCTTATTTATTGAAACACTTTACTTGGTTAATAGAAACACCTTACTCTTTTACTGAAATACTTTACTTGTTTATCTAAAACACTTTACTCGTTTACTTTTACTATAGATTGGTATTATAGCTTCGGCTATAGCAAACTAGGTTGCGTTATAAGACTTGGACTATAGCCATTTCATGAGAAACATTCCACTGCATACCACGCGCATAATCACTAAACTGTTTTCACATGCTCTTACATTTTAATGATCTATACAACCTTCTTAGACATTCTAAGTTACATAATGGTCTCATCTACTTCTCAAACATTATGAGTGATACAATGGTCTCTTAAATATTTTCATAACCTTACATTATATCATTTTACATGATATCGAAACCTGTCACAGTCTATCGATTACACTGGCTATCTTCCTATCTGTCTTCAAAGAGGAGTTTGAACACTCGTCTCATACTTTTGGAACACCTACGTCGTCTCGTAACGCACTGTCTAGTAACATACCAGCTGAGTATGAGTGTCGTGCTGGAAATTTATAAGTAACGTGATTTATAATATCCTTATTTGAATGGATTGAGACGCCTCTTCATTTAGATATTGTAAGAAATTGTAAATCGTCAAACCATAAGTTTATAATTCTTAATTTACATAGATTTGAATGCTTCTGTATGTTAGTAACGAATTATAAACAAGTGGGCTTATTTTTAGCCGATATAACATGAGTACGAACTCGAGCCCGAGGATCACCAATATTCTTTAACAAGGTCTAGAAACATATAATAGTGTAGGGCTAAGTAAACCACCCAAACGGACTGAACCGATCGACAGACCGACCGAGTCCGGACCAGACCGGACTGGACCGACCACATTCGGTCTGGTCCTCGGTCTTGGCTTTTAGGCTAATTCGGTCTCGGTCTTGGTCGGTCTGGTCCGGACCACAAATCGACTATTTTTCCTTGTTAGACGGCGACTGACCGAGATCGGACCGGACTGGACCGACCACATACGGTCCGGTCCTCGGTCTCGGCTTTTTGGCTAATTTGGTCTCAGTCTTAGTCGGTCTGGTCCGGTCCGGGACCATTGCTCACCCTTATGATAATGTCTTACAACCCAGCAGAAGTCTTAAGACCTTATTTGAATTACCTAATTTCATTCTTATGTTATCATACATAAGTTGATCCGAACTATTATCTCTGGAACAGTCGTCTATTCTTTTACCATATCCCTTAGAAGTACTAGCTTGTTTAGGTCTTAAGAGTAATCAGAATACCATTGATCACCGAACAAAACTTTAGAAGAGTTCCTGATTTCACCCAGGAGAGTGAAGATCAAAATTCGCAACAAATTGCCACACCTTTTCCCGACATCTCAACATCAGATAACACACTCTGATTTCCAGGAAAAAATTATTTTAACACGCGTAGAATGTAACAACAAAAAGTTTACGATAACTTTTACCATTAAACTTGAACGCTTTATCCAAAATTGCGTAAATTTTTAACTTTACATATAACTGTAAAGTTATCCCGTGCATAACAAAAACCATATTTAGACATTTATATCACACTAGACTAATGTATGGTCTACTCAAATTTATTTAAATAATCATTTCATTCAATTTCAATGTTTTCAAGTAAGTTGCGTCTTACGCGTTTTAACTCACCTCTAAAGCATTTTAATTTATAAGTATACTTTAAACTACTGTAACAATTCGTATATTTCAGGTTATTATTTAACCACTTGCTGATGAGGTGTAAAACAAGCATTTTTTAGAGATCATTTAACCTCTAAACTCGTACATATTTGACCATTTATTTCCCTAAATCATTTCTATTTGAGTTTTAGGTACTTGGGAAGCAAATGTTGGAAATTGAAGTATTTTTGGCTCATTTGGACAAGAAAATGAAGAAAACGACCAAGTCAAGAAAACGTCCCTGAAAAGGAGGTGGGACGGCGTCGCAACAACAACGTGACGCCATCACTTGAAGAATCACGAAGATGACCCAATTTTAAATTTTACAAGTGACACTTCAAAGGATGGTGGCGGTCTAGAGCAGATGACGTAATGACAAGAAAAGTGAAGAGCGAAGGCGTTACAACCCCTAAGGTGACGCCGTGACAACTAAGTCGGTGCAGTTTATGAAACCCTAATGACGGCGAGCTGACGACGTCACACTTGTAAAGTGACGTTGTCACAATTGTAATACTATATATATTTTTCGTAGGATTTTCATTATGGGTGACACGTATTAGTAAGACTTTGCAGAGACATTTTGGTGCATGATGTTCACATCGTTTTTAAGGGTTGTTAATACAAATAAACCGTAAAAACGTTTATTCATATTTAGCGATCTCTTTGTGTTATGTTGATAAAAAACATAATGTTATCATAAGTAAAATTGTAAGAATACATTTATTTTTGTAAAGTATTTACATTTGGTCATTTACATAAAATGTTGTAATAATTCATTTGTTATAATAGTTTAATAGGATGGGTAATATCCAAGACCCATGGAGCTAACCCATGACCCAAGACCCATGACCCATGACCCGTGACCCAATTTCTAGATACATTGCATCTTGTTGGGTACCCAAGGATCATACCCATGACCCATGACCCGGTTAGCAACCCAAAACCTGGACTGGTACAACCCAGTTTGCCGGATCCCTTGGATTGCACTGGACGGATCCCTCAAGTGAGGGATCCGCGGAAACCGGGCTATAGTAGAGATTTTTGCTTATAAATAGTGAGCCATTTCTTCATTGTTACTCACCCCTCTTCTTACAAACTCTCTCATATATTCTCTATCTCTTCTAATCTCAGATCTCTTGATCTATCTAAGCAAGGGGTCCTTGATTGATTTGTTCCTCCACAAGATTTCTGTAGCAAGATCTTGTATTTCATATTTCACATAGTTGTTGTGTTGGTTCGGTCCGCCGTGCTAAGGACTCGGTATTTAGCTTTGTACCGGAAAAAGTGTAAGCGACGTTGTGAGGCTTCTCTGCCGTGTTGAAGGAGCTTGTTGACATAGTTCTTGAACTCTTGAGTGGGGAACTCGGGGAGTGGAGTAGGGAAAGGAAGGTGTCCTTGTAGTCGAACCACTATAAATCACTTGTGTCACTACTCTCTATCATTTACTTTACTTGCTTTCATTATTTATGATGCGCGTACAACGCGTTCGGGGTCAAAGGAACTTCCTTTTAGTCTAGCAAGTTTTTCAACACCCTAGGCAGTGAACCTGTCACATATTGGTTTTCACTAATACATAATCACACATACAAATGGGTCGAATGAAGTGAGTTTTAGAGATAGAAAGTGGAAGAGAGTTGGGAACTTTAGTGAGACAAATAAAAATATATTATGAAAGCTCTAACCCTTTGCCTTGATAGGCAAAGGGTATTTATAGTTACATGCATGGGACGCCCTCCTTCGGGTTGTGGATCAGGCATACAGTGGGTAAAGACCCGTCCGTCCTCCACGGTGTTACTTAACAAACTACTTACTAACACTAAATGATTACGACTACAAGCCTTCTAATGAATACATATACTTGAGGTGACCGACTCTTTAACTACCGGATTTTCTAAATCCTAAAAATCTCCCCCTAAGGGAGGTCACCTCAATTACATCAATTAAAAACAGATATTACATTTTGGTGTTCTTGGATTCTTGATTAAGTTCTTTGCTCTGTAGCTCGTAGTCTTTGATTCTTCATGTTTCGCATGTTTTGTCATTCAAGTGGAGGTCTTTAACTGATCCACGTGTTGGTGATTCTTTGAGCCAGCTTTGTGTCCATCAGCCACAGGAAATCTCTGACTCATCCTTTGTTGTATCGCCATTATGTGAACTTGTGACTTTTGGACCGACATGCTCACATTTTGGATCCTGATATCTTCTCATCAGAGTAGCGGAAGCATTGTTGATTCATGATATTTGCAGCAGCGTAGCAGAAGCATGGATTGAAAATATCAGAGGCAGTTGATGAAGATATGCATTTATCATGATTTCTTTAGAAGTGAGTGTGCTGTGTGAGCATGCGGTTATGGATTGACTCCTCAATTTTGATCAGCTGCAACCGTCGAGTGTCCCTGCAAACAACAATTAGCAATAAAGCGCACGAAGGTGTCTTTGATCACTTTTGTTGAATGGGGTTACAAGAACCACGGTTCCCGTTGATCAGTACAAGTACTGCCTGTGATCAGGTAGAATTCCGAAGAACCTCCTTGACAGGGTTTCACAGCTAATCAAGTCGTTCTCAAACCGGAACATCTCAAAGAAGACAGCACGGGGTGAGTGAACTAGCGAATTGAGATTCATTGATTGATGAAAATGATTTGAAAAACAATCGTGTATTGCTTAATGGAAAGTGTTTTGCAATACAATGAAGGTTTTATGAAAAATCAGTTATCAATCATGAATACCCTTTTAATTTTGAAAGCTTAATACACAGTCGATGTGCTAGAAAAAGGAGTTGTTGAGCACAACGACCGGTTTTTCAAAGGTATCCGTCAATCCATTTCCTGGACCAAGGTTGATTCAAGAGTGAATCGCCTCATAGTTTCTATCCAGTTGTCACAAGTTTGATCTTTCGAGAAGATCTCACATGTCACCCACCAAGAGCTTGTTTGATGTTGGCTCTAGAAGGATTTCCATCTTCATCGTGAATACTTTTACATATCACTCGGATGTTCTGGCAATACTGCAAGGATAATTGTTGGAATCACTCCTAAACTAGAATTCAAGTGTTAGTAATTAATATGTAATAGTTAGCTTAATTATGGCTTTTATGTTAGTAATCAAGGCTGGGCTCATGTAGAAAGCCCATGAGCCTATCCAAAGCCCAATAAGGGAAAGGATGGGAACTTGCATGTTGCCCTAGTTCCTTCCTATAAATACCCATGTAAACTCTCATTTGAGAGTTGGTTGTTCATCTTATCTCAATACCTACGCATAAACCTTTCTCATTCATTCGTGTATTGTGTTTTCTTGTTCAACCGATCTATCTCTTATCTCATTTCTTCATATTGATGCTTGTGTTACAAATATGGGAACCTAACAGTGGTATCAATCGCCAAATAGTTGGGTGAAAAGGTTTTTTTTTGAAGTATTTGTGCTACGCGTAAAGCTCTCGGTTTCAAAACTTTCATACGCATAAAAACTCATCTTTTTTCACTTTCAAATCCAAGATTCTTGTACTTTCAAGGTTATTAGGTGTTAAAGGTTAAGTTTTTGGCAAAAAGTTTCAAACTTTACGTGTAGATCATTGGTTTTAAGCTTGGTTTTAAACGTGTGGATATTTCTACGCATAACGTGTTTAAGAGTTTTGGATCATCAAATTTCATACTTTTGTGATATTTTGGTGATAGTGAAGCTGTTTCATCACAAAAATCTGGTTTAGTAACACTTTGGGCAGAAAACTCACTTTTGGAAAATCCTACGCGTAAGCAAACCCTAATCTTACGCGTAAGTTATCCGTGGTTTGATCTTCAGTTTTCTTGGTTTAATCAGTGTTTTCTTGCTTGGATAAGCCTGAAAACACTTCGACTTTGGATATCTTTTACACTGAGATTAGTGTAAAGGATTTTTTGGGCAAAACCCTAGTTTTACGCCTAAGCATAAAAACTTACGAGTAAAATATCTTACGCCTAAGCTTTTCCTACGCATAAGCACGTCTTACGCCTAAGGAAAAATTACGCATAAGTTTCTTACTTCTAAGTCTTTAGTTTACGCATAACCTAAGGTTTAACTCACCGTACGCGTAAGCTAATCCTATGCGTAAACTGACATTTTACGCATAAGTTTGGTGTTTTTACGCCTAAGGTTTTCTTTGCCTACGCTTGGTTTCTACGCCTAAGGAATCTTCATCAACAAAGTTTCATTCGACTATAAAGATCCGTTATACAACACAAGTTTTCAAGATGTCTCAACCACCATACTCTAACTACTTTCCTCATGTGTATCCTCAACAACAACAACAACAACAACTCAGTCAACAACAACAACAATTCAATCTACAACAACAGATTTATCAACAACAATTTTAACAACAACATTTTCCTCAAGGAGCAATTCAACCACAAATGATTCAACCACCACCTAGTCTTCAAGTACAACCTTACACAAAATTTAACAATCAACATCCATCCAAGAATACTATGAAGGAACCGTCTTGGTTTGCAAAGATGTGTGAAGCTTTAAGTAGCCAACAATCCATTCATGAGGCTGGATCACTTGATAGACCTCCAATGCTCACTCCCGAAAACTACGATCAATGGGTAATTAGGTTCTTTAGGTTTTGTGATCTAAAGAAGCCACATGGAAAGTTCTTAAAGAAGGTCATCCTGGAAGGTCCATTTCAGATGCCTACTGTTGTTACACCCGGAGATCCAAATGCCAATCCACCAAGAGGTGACGTCACCAACATTGCAAGTCTTACTGACCTCACTGCCGATGAACTTCTACATTTTGAAGCCGATGAACTAGCAATGCAATACATCCTTTTGGGATTACCCAATCCGATCCTTCGAAGTGTTGATGCTCAAAAGACTGCTAAAGCAATGTGGGAGCATATTCATCTTCTCATGGAAGGCACATAACTCAATCAAGAAGACATGGAATCAAAAATCTACTTGGCTTATGAACACTTCATGATTGAACCTGGGAAGACATTAGAGTCATATCATCATCGATTTTTAGACATCATCAATGACTTGGACAAACACAACATAATTATGCCAAGAATTGCAGTCAACACTAAGTTCCTGAGTAGTCTTGGTCCTGACTGGGAAAAGTATGTCATCTTCATCCGTCAAGCAAAGAATCTTCATCATGCTACATACGAATTGTTGTATGACTATTTGAAGCCTCATAAAAAAGAAGTTGACAAAGAAAGGGTTATCCGTGGACAAAATGTTTCACCTTCACTTCCGGATAATCAACAATTAGCTTTGTGGGCTCAAGCTTGTTATCCTCAATTCCCGACCTTACAAACTGTATTCAAAAATCATCCACAACCCACTGCTCAACCAACTGCGACAATCACACCATATGATCCATCAAAGCAACAATCTCAAGACACTCAATTGGTTCCATACAACAACAACAATGATCAAGCACTTTACAGTGAATCAATGAAGATGCAGAAGCTTTCGATGCATTGCAACAAGGGTTTGTCATGATTGCTAGAGCCTTCGGCCGATACTCTAACAAATCCAACAATCGCATTCGTACCTCATCTAACACAAGGAATCAGGTTGTTGTTAACAATGGACGTGTTGAACTTTAGAATCGTGGTAATGTTCGTCAGATGGGTGGTGGTCAAGGGTTTAATCCAATGGGAATGAATAACATGGGTGCTCCACAACAACAAAGGGCTCAAGTGGTTGAATAGGGTAACGCTCAGAATAGGGTTAATGGTCTTCGTTGTTATAACTGTAATGAGAAGGGTCATCTGGCTAATGCATGCCCAAAGCCGAGGACAAGAGGCAACGCTTATCACAAAGAGGCTTTACTCTTGGCTCTCAAGGATGAAGCTGGTGGAACTCTTACCAACAAGGAACACAGCTTTATGGCCAATGCAGATTCTGATGATGATATGGAGGACTTGCAGGCTAATGCAGTTGTGATGTTAATGGCAAACATGCAAGAACTCTACATGAGTGACACAAGCCCAGTGTATGACACTGACGGCGTGTCTCAGGTACCGGATCAAACCATATTCATCACTGATCTAATATCTCTGTCAACATCTGAATCCGACGAGGCTCAGAATGTTCAACATGAGCCGTCCACATCTCATTCTGATGATACTCAACTAGATCCAGTAGTTACATTTGACGATCAAGATGACCTCCTGGTTTCCATTGGTAATCAAGTTGACTCCGTGGTTATACTTGAGGATCTGAATAATGATCTTGTTGAGACTCACGTTGAACACGCTGAACCTTTGCCTAATCCAGATATTGACCTCTTACTTAAAGACCAACGATCCCGAATGGAACAATGTTGTGAACTCAATCAGCAATTAGAAAACAAAAATGCACTGTTAACCAGGATATTGAATGCTTAAAAAAACAACTCAACGTTTTTAAAACTCAAGAAAAATGTGAACAAGGTTTTGAAGTCGCTTTTGCTAAATCTTTCCAAAACGAAAAATCATTAGAACGACAGATACGTGATCTAGTCGCATCCAAGAATGCTTTATTGCCTAAAAGAGAACAACTGAAATATGATCATAAACAACAACTTAACGCTCTTACTTTGGAAACTCAAAAAGCCAAAGCTGAGTTGTTAACTTGTCAAAAACAGTTCTTTGAGTACAAAAAGCATTCCACGAAACGAATAGATAACTATCTTGAAGAAATTTTTGACTTATAGAATAAAATCAAAGAGTTTAAAACTGTTGTTTATAAACATGGTGAATCAATCACAACGATTCAAAAGTTTACTTTCAAACCAAATCCAAATGGATATGGACCGAATCTTGCTGATTACAAACCTAAGTTTTCAAATAGAACATTCAAACCAAATCCAGAAGTTTACAGTGCAAAACATAGAATTGATGATTCCATTATGAGTGTTGTTGAATATAATCGTCAAGAGGAATTAGATGCAGAAGACGAGAGTTGATCAAAATTAGAAAATGTTGTTTATAACAAACCATTTAACTATTCAAAAGCTGTCACTTTCGTCGCACAAAAGGATACTTCTAACACACCTTGGGTTATCACACCTATGTCTGAGTCTTCTAATGTTGGTCCCCAACCTAATTCTGCACAAATTAATGGTCCTTTACCTTCACTCAGTGAAGTAAAATCAATACCCGAAAGTCGTCAAATTCTTAGATATTTTGACACTTTCCTATCTGGCATCAAACTTTTAGAACGTGAGATTGAATTTCATTCTGAAATAAAAGTTGAACATTTTCAATCGCCTCAGGCGCGACAACAAAGAGATATTTTTCAGAAAAGAATTTTACCCCATGTTTAAAATTTGAAAAATTGTGCATTGTATTGGGAAAGGGAATTTCATAAGGAACTTGGACTGATGAAAATAGTTTTCGAGAAAACAGAAACATCTATTTCAAATACTAAACGCAAAAAGAAAATGTTGAGAAAAGATGTTGATCGACTCTTGGAAGATGTTATCTGTGCTGATATCCATAATGTTGTGTTACTTCATTATGTTGCATATGCATTTGATTATATCTCCGCTGATTCTGTTGCAAATGTTAAGAATACTGATTTTGTGTCTCAAATCAAGTCTTTAAAAGTTGAAAATGAACGAGTGACAAACGAGCTTTCAAATGCAAAACGTCGTCTTCAATGGTGTCAAAAATATTGTCATACTCGTGAACTCGCTTGGCAAAACAAACTCCACCAGTTGCATACAAAAGATCTTACTCCAAAAATTGAGCAACTGGTTGATGAAAATGTGTCTTTGAAGTGTCAAATCTCAAAATATGAACAAGAACTTTCAAAAATTAAAAATGCACATAGTGTCATATCTGATTCACTCAAAAAGACTCGTGCTAAAGCGTCAAAAGACCTTGATGATCATCTTGCATACATGAAAGATGTCTTACGACGAGATGGTCTCACTCGTACTGAAAATCTAGATTTGTTACACAAAATTCATGATCTTAAAGCAGAGTTGGTGAAACTTAAGCAAGATAGGAATAGTAACACTGTAGTATCAGCATCTACATAGATTCAAAATGACTCTAAAACATCTAATGCCATACCACAAGAAACTAATATGTTTCCCTCTACTAAAACAGGAATAGTTGCCTCTTTTCCCCACGCCCGCACTTCACAGCCTAGGAGCAATACAAGGAAGAATAGGAAGTTGCGACGAAAGAAAAGAACAATTAAGAATGCTGAAGTAGAAGAACACCCTAGGACTTTGAATAAAACTAAAGTTGCACCCACTTTAGATATGGCGTCTGACAAATGTAATGAACAAAGTGATGTAACGAATGCTGAATGTTTAAGTACTCTTAATGTTTTGTTCGAAGCCTCTTGTGTTGGTTTTCGTAGAAGCATGTTTTCTGGATGTCATGATAAATGTGTTGCTAAGACTATATTGAATCATAAGCGGAATAATAGAAAACGGAATACATCTAGGCCCACTAATGCTTCTAAGTCTGTGCTAGGTAAACCACCTTCTACTATTCGGGGCTAAGATCATTGATGTACCCATAGAACCACCTTCACCTCCTTGGAAGACCTTATCACCTAGTGCATTCACTAAGACCAAAGCTAAGACTAGTTGGAGATGGCAGAAATGGTTACATAATACACTTGAATTTAAATAGATACCTAAAATCATGAACATGTGTGTTTCATCTATATCTGCTTCGGAACCCTCTAACTCTTTGGATTCCACATCTACTTCTATTCCATCTGTGTCGTCTGTGTGTAATGCAGGTGATACAGATCATCCTATGGGTTGTTGATAGCGGATGTTCCCGGCACATGACAGGAAATCTCAAACTGTTATCAAACTTTATTTCAAAGTTCATTGGCACTGTCAGGTTCGGGAATGATCACTTCGCAGCTATCATGGGCTACGGAAATTACATCAATGGCAACATCGAAATTGGCAGGGTTTATTATGTGGAAGGCCTCGGTCACAATCTCTTCTCTGTTGGTCAGTTCTGTGATAGAGATTTGGAAGTTTCATTTAGGGAGAAAACTTGTTTCATTCGTGATCTACAAGGAAATGATCTTATGTCTGGTCAACGCACATCAAGTCTCTACACTATCTCAATGCAAGACATGATTGCTTCATCTCCCATATGTCTACTTTCTAAGGCTACATCTACAAAATCCTGGCTATGGCACCGTCGTCTCTCACATTTAAACTTTCAAATCATAACCAATCTTGCACGATACAAACTTGTTGAAGGTCTCCCATGATTTCGGTATTCTAAAGATCACCTATGCTCAGCCTGTGAACAAGGGAAAAGCACTAGTGCTCACTTTCCTTCAAAGGTGGAACACAGCTCACAACATGTGCTTCATCTTCTTCACATGCATTTGTGTGGCCCGATGCGCGTGCAGACGATTAATGGTAAATGCTACATCTTGGTAATTGTAGATGACTACTTAAGATGGAATTGGGTTTATTTTCTTCGAAGTAAAGATCAAGCTCCACATATGATCATCACCTTTCTCACGAAAATTCAAGTTCAGCTTCGGAACACAGTCAGATAAATCAGAACAGACAAAGGAACTGAATTTGTGAATCAAACTCTTCGTGCATTTTATGAGAAAGCGGGAATTGAGCGTCAAACATCTATTGCATGTACACCAGAACAAAACGGGGTTGTTGAAAGACGAAACCGCACGTTAGTGGAAGCTGCAAGAACGATGTTAATCAATGCTAAACTTCCGGATTACTTATGGGCTGAAGCCGTGTCAACTGCATGCTACACTCATAATCGTTCAATGATTACCAAACGCCACAACAAAACACCTTTTGAGCTTATCCACAACCGAAAACCGAATCTCAAACACTTTCATGTATTTGGATCTCTTTGCTACCCGAATAATGATCGTGATGACTTTGGAAAGCTCAAAGCAAAAGCTGACATTGGAGTCTTTATTGGATACTGTGAGAATTCTAAAGGTTACCGGATCTGGAATCGTCGTACAAAACAGGTTATGGAAATGATTCATGCAAATTTCGATGAGCTTACTGAGATGGCTTCTGAGCATAACAGCTTGGAACCCGGTCATAACCGTTTAAACTTCCCTCAAACCCCATCATCAGCTGAACCTAGTTTACAACTAACTCGACGTCAAATGGAACAGCTATTTGCTCCTCTGTTTAGTGATGATATTGATGCACGTGCACCAGGTGTATCCAATGTTTCCGTTGCTCAACCTGATCAAAATCTAATACCTGATACACCTGCTACAATAACTACTGTTGAGGAAGCACCACCAGTTGATTCTACAACAACAGTTGAACAAACCGCATCCAACGACGCTGAACCAGCTGATGATGTTCTGAACAATGAAGTACCCCCACCTGCAGATTATGATCCAAATGTGTTCTTCAACCTGTTTGCTAATGAAACTGCAGCATCTGATGTTGTGGAATCATCTACAAGCCATTTGAATCCTCCCAATCTTCAGAATGTGTATCAACATCAACCTTCCACACATCGTTGGACGAAAGACCATCCTCTTGAGAACATTATTGGTAACCCGAATCAACCAGTCGTAACTAGACAACGTCTTCACACAGACGGTGAACATTGCATTTATGCACTCACTGTCTGCCAATCTGAACCTAAAAACATTAAAGATGCAATGACAAAAGACAACTGGATTAAATCCATGCAAGAAGAACTCAATCAGTTTAAACGTCTTGAAGTATGGGAATTGGTTGAAAGACCAACTGGGGTCTTCGTCATTGGTCTCAAATGGATTTAGAAAAACAAATTGGATGCTGAAGGAACCGTAATCAGAAATAAGTTACGTCTGGTGGCTAAGGGTTATAGACAGTAAGAGGGTATTGATTTTGAAGAATCATTCGCTTCGGTTGCTCGTCTTGAGGCTGTACGGATTTTTCTGGCATTTGCGGCTCTCATGAACATCACGGTCTTTCAGATAGATGTCAAAACTGCTTTTCTCAATGGACAACTGAAAGAAACGGTCTATGTTAGCCAGCCAGAAGGATTTGTTGATCCAGAGTTCCCTAATCATGTCTACAAACTGAAGAAGGCTCTTTACGGTGTCAAACAAGCCCCTCGGGCGTGGTATGATAAGTTATCATCCTTTCTGATCGCTAATAACTTCGTCAAAGGCTCGGTCGACCCTACACTTTTCATACAATATCACGGGGCACACATTTTAATCGTTCAAATTTATGTGGATGACATCATTTTTGGGTCAACACATCTAAAGTACTCAAATGCTTTTTCAAAACTAATGAAAAAACATTTTGAAATGTCCATGATGGGTGAGCTTACGTTCTTTCTAGGATTGCAAGTTCATCAATCATCCCGTGGTATTCTCCTAAGTCAGTCCAAATATGCCCTTGAAATTTTAAACAAACATGGAATGACAAGTTGTGATACCTATGCCACCCCAATGGCACATACCAAAAAGCTGGATGCTGATTTGCATGGGAAATTAGTTGACCCTACCAAATACCGTAGTATCATTGGGTCTCTTATGTATCTAACAGCAAGCATGCCTGATATTGTTTTTTCCGTATATCTTTGCTCCCGTTATCAGTTGAGACCAACTGAAACCCACCTCTCAGAGGCTAAAAGAATCCTCCGATACATCAAGGGAACCATTAACTTGGGGATCTGGTATCCGAAGGATTCTGGTTTTGAACTAATAGCTTTTTCAGACGCTGATCACACAGGATGCTTAGATTCACGGAAAAGTACCTCAGGAACATTACAATTTCTTGGTGATAAACTGGTATCATGGCAGTCGAAGAAGCAGGATTGTACATCGCTGTCCTCAACAGAAGCTGAATATGTAGCCATGTCGGCGTGTTGTGCTCAAGTCATTTGGATGCGAACACAACTCAAAGACTATGGTTATGTATTTGACAGAATCCCGATGTAATGCGACAATCGAAGTGCCATTGCGATCTCGTGCAACTCTATTCAACATTAAATATCAAAGCACATCGATCTTCGATATCATTTCATTAAGGAGCACGTGGAAAAGGGTACCGTTGAATTATACTTTGTGGGTACTGAACACCAACTGGCAGATCTTCTCACCAAAGCCTTAGCTCCTGCTAGGTTTAATCAGTTGGTCCACCGGATTGGTATGCGGTGTTTGACTCCAGAGGAACTGGAACCAGTCAAACACCGAAATCTCTTTTGTAAATATTTTCAAAAACAAAATACAAAATTATAAAATCTGATAAAACAACAAAAATATTCTTCTATCTATATTTCTTTTATCATGGCAAGTACAAATCTTCCGTCAACACTTTACTCTTTCAAAATTCAGTATTTTCTCGGTCAAGTGTTGAGGGGGAGGAAGTAAATATTTTTCGGTTTCATAAAACCTTGTACTTGCATGTTACCTCATCCCGGTTGTTTCTTTGATAATGGTGGTCTCAATTCTGGTTTACTGACACTCCCCGGACCAAAATTTATAAAATTTCATTATTTCTTAAGTCGAGGGGGAGTGTCGTCAAGTTTCTTTCCAAATATCATTCGTTTGGTAACCAAAATGGAAGTTATGGGCGTTGGATGAAAATGGTTAAGGTGGAGAGACTGAAATTGTCAAAAGCTTAAAGTATTTTTTAACAAAACCTTCACCTAATTTTTCTTATCATTTATTTCACTACATTTATTACTCATCTACCCAAATCCTATGCCTAAGAACCCATCTTCAAATATGTGCTTTGTAATCATAATTTGTAAGTGTTTTCATGATCCTTGTGGTAAAACAAACATTGGTTTTGATTTGTTTTAAATCCAACGGTTCGTTTTGTCCCTAGGCTTGATTTTGTGTTCTACGCATAAGCGTAAGAACATGAAATCATGTTTGGGTGTTTATTGATAAAATGGATATGTTAAAATGCTTAAAAGATCATTCTTAAACCATCTCTATCAACAAAATCAACCCAGAAATCGTTATTAATCATTTTTCGAATTTAGGGTTCATGGGTAAATTTGGGTGTTTTCTTTTGGGAAAGTTTCTGGCTAAAAAGATGGTTGTGTGTTGTTGTTTACATGTTTAATTGATCGTATCTAGGCTTAGATCATTCCCAGAAACATCAATTGTGTGAAAACTAAGATTTAGGGTTTATGTTCTTAAGAATTAGGTACTTTTGATTCACAAGTCTTTTTGTGTTAAAACTTGTTTAGGACAACTCACTAGGCCTCTAAGATAACCCAGAAAAGATTTGGTGCAAATTCCATGGTTAAATCTCTTATTCGTAAAAATTGAATCCTAGGGTTTATGTTTTACGCGTAAGCAGCATTCTACGCATAACTGTTTATTGTGACTTCATGATTAGAACTGAAAGGGATTGAATGTATGTGTTAATATTGGTGTTATGATGAACTTATTTCAGGTTATTACGCGTGAAAATTCAGAATCAAGGTTAATTGAACACCTACGCATAAGGATCACCTTACGCGTAGAATGTTATGCGTAAGAGAAATCTTACGCGTAACCTTTACGCGTAAGGTTCTACAAAGGGACTACGCGTATCCTGTGAAGGATATGCGTAAACAGTAACCTTTACGCATAAGGTTCACTCTTACGAGTAAGCCTTCTAAGGCCATCTTTTCCTACGGGTAACATTTCTTAAGCGTAAGTCAAGATCCTACGCATAAGCTTATGCTTACGCGTATAACCACTCCTGTTTACGCATAAGCTTGCAACACCTACGCCTTAGCCTTGTTTTAACCAAAATTGTGAATTGTTACGCGTGCAAACTTGTAAATAAATAAATCATAACGTCACGAAACCAAAATGTCACTAATAAGCTTAAATGTTTAATAAGTTGTGAAAAATAAGTGAAAACTTGGACTTTAAAACTCAAAGTTAATCTACTCACGTAACTTATCACGACGTCTTTGGACTATTGGACTAACAAGTGACATTGGACTCGTAACAATCATTGACATATCACATTCAATAAATAGACAATAAAATCAACTGTTGACTAACGTAATGTCTTTCGATATGTTGGTTCTTTTGGCTAAATATCTTTCAGATCATGATATGGACGTTCAAATGCAAAATGTGGATGCACCAAATGTTCTCACTGTTGAAGATATCTTCCCTAATGGTTACCCAATGAAGATCGGAAAGAACAACCTCAAAGTTGATTTTGATAGCTTCACCTATTCTGAGTCTTCGTGTCAGATTGCAGTGGATATTCTGAAGACTCACCCTTACCAGAACATGCTTACAAATTCTGCTACTGTGCCAGAGATCTACATTCACCAATTCTGGCATACAATACATAAGGTCAAAGGTCAAAATGCTGTGACGGTGACGCTTAACAACAAACAAGTCACCATCACACCAGCAGATTTTAGGGCTACTCTTCTTATTCCTGTCATCGAGCCTACTGAATACAATGCTACTCCAACGGAAGAGGTCGTTCTCCAGTTCATGGTCGACATCGGCTATGATGAAGCTACCTGGGTAATCACAAAGCACTCATCTGTGGATCTCAAGAACATTCCCCAACCATGGAGAATCCTCTACATAATGATTGCCAAATCCATTTCCGGACGTGATAGTGGTCATGAGCATCCCAAGCTCATGGAACTACAAATATTTTGGGCTATGGTCAACATGAAACACATAAAAGTTGAAGCTCTGATATGGGAGGACATGATGTCTTACCTTAAAAAGCCTGGCACCAAGATCCCGTATATCAGATATACCAAACTGTTGATCCAAAGAGCTTTAGGGTATAATCCTGATATTCCCTTAAGACTTGATGAACCCAACCAACACTCCATGTTGTATGAGCCCACACTCACTGTCAGATTTAAGGACTCAACAACAAAGAAACAAGGTGCAGTGTTACCAGATCATCTTCTTACTGATGCTATCAAAGAACTTTATTCGTACAAACGATATCTGGCAGCAGTTGAAGCTGGCAAAGTAGGTTTCCTTGATGAAAAGTCCTCCGGTACACCTACTAGGAAAACCAGGAGAGGCAGTGCAGGAAGTATCTCGAGCACTGAGAGTACGAGAAAGTATCCTAAGAGGTCTCATGTTCTCAAAAGGAAAGTTCCATTAAAGGAGGCAATCCCTATTCCCAAACCTGAACCGCAACAAAAGCTAATGGATGAAGACTCAGAGGACACTGAAACGGACGAAGAGGTCATCTACTCTGAAACTCCAATCGATGACACTCAAACAGTTGCAAAACCTCCTAGTCCAAAAGCTGATAAAGGCAAAGGTAAAACCCCAGTTGCTGAGCCAGAACAAGAGGAGAGCTCGGATGAAGAACAACTGGACAGAGACTACAGGAAAAAGGTGAAGAATCTAAGACTCCAACACGTTGCCAAAGAGTTCGTACAACAACAAACTCGTGGCCCCAGAGGGTCAAGTGGTGGTGCACTATCTACACCAGTTCCTGATGCGGTTAATCAACCCGATAAGGGAACTGGTACCACCACCCATGAACAACAACAAAGGCAACTGGAGGACTCTATCACTTATGAATTTGAGGAACCAGATATGGAGAAGTCTGAGAAAATTTCTGATGAAGATGCTGAGGTTGCAGCTAAAGAAAAAGCAGATAAAGAAGCTCAAGCTCAAGCAGATGAAGAAGCCAGGATTAAGGCTGAAGAAATGGCTAAGTCTGGAAAAGATGACGAAGTTGATTATGATGATTTTCTTCTAGATAGCCCAGCACGTTCCAAGGAACTAACTTCTGATCCACCAAAAGACCCTGAGTCTCCTCATGTCTCATCATCATCAAACTCGTCTTTTCACTCTTCACCTCCACCATCCAAAGGCACAACCAGATCCACATCCAAGTCTGTAAAGAAACCAACCGACTCTTGGGTATCCCGAGCTAAGACAAAGATTGTCAATGCTGTCAAGCAAGTCAGGAAGAAAGACGTGACCAACTAAAAGCTGAATCAACTCGCTGACAGAATCAACTTTCTTCAAAACGGGATAAACGAGATGTTGAAAGAAAGGGAGCATATCCAGAAGCTTCTCAAAGGAGATTTCCAAAAGGAAATGGAGAAGACGGCAAGAGAATATACTCACAAGTTTCTTCTCGACACTGTCCCTGGAGTGACAAGGGAGATATTTTCCAGACAACTTACTCCAAATATCGTCGCATTGGTTAAACATACAATGGCCAACGAACCTGATCTCTCTGAAGCTGAGTTAATTTCGAAATTGGTGATGCAAATGTCTAAACGATCTGCAACCTTTACTTCGGATGAAGCTAAATTTTTTGAGACTCTACTTGATTATCAACTCAGATCTTCATGCAAAGAGTCAGCAGGTCAACCTAAACGACCAAGAGATGACGATGATAAGGACAAGGATTCTGCACCTAAACGTCCAAAGAAGTCTGGTGAATCTTCCTCTATGCCACCACCAACCCAAAGGAATCCAACAGAAAGACGATCTCCTCCACGTTCTACTGCTGATAAACCTCAGGACTCTGAGTTACCACCTTCCACAGAGAAAACCGGTGATCATTTCGAATACACTGGTGGTGACGATGAAGAGTTCCTTGAGCCCTAACAACAACCCACCTCTCCCGAAACAACAAAGAAACCAGCATCCTCATCAAAGCCAAAGAAGAAGAAGAAGACGACTATGATTGATGTTGTCTCATGGCTAGATGACGATTCAACCACTGAATACGACTAGTTTTCTCAACTTTGTGATGCTACTCCCTCACTACCTGAAGGTCAAGAAATGGTAGATGGTTGTACCATGGAGCATGTCAAGCTATTAAAAGAAAATTTTAAAGTGAAGAAGATGACGAAGGCTGAGCTCAAGCGAATCAAGAATGATGCCTTCCAACTGCTCAAAGATAGCTCCGAAAGTGCAATTGAAGTGGAATACCACCTTGACAGCATTGCACGAGCCATGTCGAACAACATCGATTGGCTCAATCCCGAAGCTAACATCGACTTCACTCGACAAGACAAAGCTCCATACTACACAGATTGGACAAGACCTCTACCCACAATTGGCCGACCGGATCAACCAAAGATTCCATTCCGCTACTTCTTCAAAAAAGACCTAGAATTTCTTCTACACGGTAGCGATGTCTCCAAGAAATACGCTACATCACTTACACTTCCATTCCCGGCAGCAATATACTCCAAAAGCATAGCAATCGAGGAAGATGCCACCCACATGTTCTCTGACAAAGTGGAAAAGTATGATATTGATGCAATGTATGGGATTCATCATTAGCCAGAACGCCGAAGAATCTACTACAAGAGCTGCCAGGTACTTACATCAAAGAAGGAGGTGTTTAGTGATAAAGGGATCGTTGCTATTAAACATGTTACTCTTTCTTCAAAATGGGACTACACATTTCTCAAGAAAATAGTGGTCAAACGACAAGATGAAGAGGACTATGACTTCTGTGAAGCAGACTTTTAGAGATTGTCTCTCAACAACATTGAAGATATGTATCTTGCCAAGGTACAGGGACGAATGCGACATTTCTCTACAGAAATCCAATGTGAGTACATCAAGTCCTTGTTAATCTTCATCAGAAGCATAGTGATCTAGGAACGTGTAGAAGACATTCAACTTGCCGTGGAATCGTATCAGACGCGTGTTAACCTCACTAAACCACAGCTAGACCTTCCCGACATCAACCAACTTCCTCAATACACCCTCATCAGCAAACCATTTGGCGTAGTCTACCGTAGTGAACTACACCAAAATTGCTTGATGGCGTGCAAAGAGTTTCATAAGTTTGGACATCATACACTAAAGAAAGTCAGGGACGGGTTAGCTTATCGGTTAAAGGCGATACAAGAAGGCATTGGGTCACCTAAGGATGGAATTCTAGGAAGAGACGGGATGTTAAGAAGATCATCACTCGCATTGATGAAAGGTTGTTCAGAAGGGACCAGTTCAAAACATTGGAGAGTTTCGTAGGTGGTCGTCCCAGCATATCTCTCACAGGCTGTCAATGTCCAGAACGCATTCCTGGAGTTATTGCTGGACTACATGAATCTCCTCGTAACCCTTGAGTTGTTTCATTATCATTACTTGGTTGTGTGATTTATATTTATCAATGTCTTATGCACACATAACAGTGTACAACCCGTACTTGTAATGAAAGGACCCTGTGGTACGCATCAGTGCCACAATCCTATAAAAGGAGCGAAAGCTTCTTACTTTTGAGTAAAACTTATCAAAACTTTCATTTTTCAAAGTTTTGCTCAAAAGGACAAGTACTTCCCTTTATGATTTTCAAAAGCTCAAAAGTTTATATCACTTGTTGAGGGGGAGTATTTGATTAAAAACTTTGTTCACAAAAAAATTTCTTCGTGGTAATCTTCCCATAAAACTTGAAATGGTCATATTCGAGATCAAAATTTTGACAAAAATAACATTTAATATGCCATTTTTGAGGGGGAGAAAAATTATGTGATAAGAAATATGTTGTGAATTGTAAATGAATCGTTGTGCTAAAAGACTTAACCAATGAATTGACGAGATCTTAAATGTTAGTAACTCGAAAAGACTTGTCCGGGACGGGTAATAATTTCAAACTAGTTCGCTAGTGATGTAAACGTGTCTCGCAAAGGACTTGTCCGAGTAGAATGTACCATTCGAGAAACTCTTGGTAGACATGAACTTTGACGGGTTTGACGACCTTTCGAGGTTTATCCACACCTTCAAGGTAGTTATTAGAGCTAGTTGTCACCTAAAAGCTGACAATGTATCTCTTTAACTATGCAACGTAACCGTGTCTCGCGGGGAATTGTCTATCTAGAGTTAATCAATTCAAAAGTGCGCGCTCTTCTCTCACCGTGCAGATTTCTGTCAAAACACTTAAGCACGTGTGGAGGGGGATTATTTCTGCAAAATCTTACACTCTCAAACAGTGGTATAAAATACTTTTACACATAACCACTTTGAGAGATTTTCAAGATAATGGTTTTATGGCAACATAGGTTAGTCATGGAGTTATAAGGTGACTAAGGTTAGGAATAACCGTCCTATGATCCGCCAGAGCCGGAGG
>OU343220.1:167326605-167416311 GCA_910596185.1 Chrysanthemum makinoi
TCATTCTTCTCCCTTAACCTCGAAATGGTCATATTTATTCTCAAACGTTTCTAAAAATAACACTTTAATATGCCATTTTTGAGGGGGAGAAAATCGTGATAAGAAATATGTTGTGTAAAATGCAAATGAATCTGTGTGCCGGACTTAACCAATGAATTGGCGATGCTTAGCATTGGTAACTTTCGAAAAGACTTGTCACGGGCCGAATAATTTCAAGCTAGTTAGCTAGTGATGTAATAGCGTGTCACCATGAAGGACTTGTCCGAGTAGAATGTACCATTAGAAACTCTTGATAAACATGAACTCGGCGGGTTTGGCGACCTTTTCGAGATTGTCTACACCTTCAAGGTAGTTATTAGAGCTAGTTGTCACCTAAAGGCTGACAATGCAACTCTTTAACTATGCCAATGCTTAGTGTCTGGCGGGAATGTCTATCTTGAGTTAATCAATTCAAAAGAATGGCTCTTCCTCACATGCATTTTAACGTTAAAACTATTAAGCACATGTGGTATTTATGCAAAATCTTATCTCAGCGATTGATACTAAAATGTTTTCATTCATAAACATTGTGAGAGATTTTTCATATCGATGGTTTTATGGGCATAGGTTTAGTCATGGAGTTATAAGGTGACTAAGGTTAGGAATAACTGTCAATGATCACTTGAGCGGATGGATCTACCGAGGACATCACAAATAGTTAGTATTTAGAAGTCCTTAGGTATGATTAGTAAAAAAAGGAAATGAGAATCGGAGAAAGAAGGAGTTGAAGAATTAAAAGAAATGCAAAGAAAAGGGTGAAAAGAAATAGCCCTCAGTTATTCAACTTAGACGGGACAGGGTTCAATTCATATATACTTGGTTGTCACTTAGTGGCACCGGTATTGAAGATTAAAAGTCGTCATGGACCCGGTGGCGCATGCACTAAACCTTCTTATCCTCAAGTTTCTCTCAACGAGCTTGTTTCACTCTCGCGGGAACCCTCGTAAACTATCGGCTTTCTAGCGAGATTGTGTATTGAAGAAGGAGACTCTCTCCCTAGTCTCCGCTCAGGAAAACCAAAACGCACTATTGAGTCTAGAGCCGAGGATTCATCAAAAGATCTCTTAGGTATACTTGACATTTAATCACTTGATGATCAACAATAAGGTTATCGATGGTTCATATTTGAGTCCTTGGTCTTAGCAATCTGTCGAACATTTATGAGAGGTTCACATTTGTGATCCTCGATGATTGAATGGAAACTCCGCGGGGTCAACATCAAACGACCACGGCGTGGTAAAGCCGGCCTCTCAGGTGGATTAGCGCAGTGGTCTCAAACGGTCTACCGATGCGAAGTGATGCTTCGTACCATTGACTCATCAATCGTAGGTGTACCCGATTTTGTAAGTGTTTATCACTTGTGGACTCGATTCAGAACGGCCTTTAAAGAATTAGAGTTGTGATTTCACACTATCTTTGTACTCGAAGTTCAAACTTGTAAGTGCCGGAATCCGCTTATTAACCGCTTAAATGTTTTCTTATGGAAGCTAAGGCCGGAATGATCGTGCATATTATTCTCATGCTCACGCCAACATCATCACTAATGGAAGTTCTATCCAAAAGCAACACTTGATCGAAATGATTCTTCATCAATACGAGAGAATCTACAAAGTTAAAGACTTAAAGAACTCCATCGATTGAATTCCAACGTCAAAGGGCGTGTGAGCATGTTGAAGAACGACGTGGAGACATAGCAGGCCAGAAGCGGGCGAGGCGGACTTGATGCAGACAACAACATACTATCACTTTCACCACAAAGAACAATGATCAAAGAACAAAGTTAATGATGACGATCCAAGCATAACCGCTTTCAAAATAAACTATCTCTACACCGTGGGAGATTGTTTAAATCAAGGCAATTCTTCTCGCAAGAAAGAAGAATGGAAAAGGCGTCCAAAGCTACTATTACATCAACGCCTTCACCATTTTCATCACCAACACTTAAGTGTTTGTTACTCATATGTAATAACACTTGAGGGGAGATTGTTGGAATCACTCCTAAACCTTATTCAAGTGTTAGTTACTCATATGTAATAGTTAGCTTATTATGGCCTTTATGTTTGTAATTAGCCTGGAGGCTTGTAGAAGGCCCATAAGCCTAGGCTAACCCAATAAGGAAAGGAAGGGAGCTAGAGGTGTTGCCCTAGCTTCCCTCCTATATATACTCTTGTAAACCTTCATTTGAAGGTTGGTTGTTCAATTATTCCTTTCATATACTCTGCTCATACTTAGTGTTCACTATATCGTGCGTGTGTGTTTAGTATCTTGTTCAATCGCCTCTCTATCTCTTATATAAGCTTGTGTGGTAAAAATAGTGACCTAACAATTCCTACCCACAGCATTAAACCCGTGACCACCGCCCATCTGACGACCATATCCACAATTCTGAACTTCAACTCGTCCATTGTTCACAAGAGCTTGATTCCTTGTATTAGATGAGGAACGAATACGGTTGTTGGATTTGTTGGTATAACGGCTAAAGGCATTAGCAATCATAGCAAATCCTTGTTGCGATCTTTGAGCGGATCGATTCCTCATTAGCTTGAGCATTGTTGTTGTTGTATGGAACCAATTGAGTTTGTTGAGATGGAGGTTGTGAAGGATCATGTGGTGTGATTGTAGCAGTTGGTTGAGTTCCTGGTTGAGGAGAATAACTGTTTTGAGCATATAAGGCAAGTTGTTGATTTTCGGATGTGTCGGTGGAGCAATTTGAGCACGGAGAATCCTTTCCCTATCAACTTCCTTTCATGAGGCTTCAAGTAATCGTGCAGTGATAATCCATATGTAGATTGATGCATGTTTTAAACTGACGTAGAAAAATGACATACATCTCCCATTAGACCAAGACTACTTAGGAACTTAGTATTCACAGCAATTCTTGGCATGATGATGTTGTGTTTATCCAAATCATTGATGATGTCTGAAAAACGGTGATGATAGGACTCTAGTGTCTCTCCAGGTTCAATCATTAAGAGTTCATAAGCCAAGTAAATTTTGGATTCCAAATCTTCCTACGATTGATTACGATCCTTCCATAAGAAGACGAATATGATCCCACATTTTCTTTGTAGTCTTTTGAGCATCAACACTATGAAGAATTGGGTTTGGTAATCCTAAGAGGATATATTCCATTGCAAGCTCATCTCCTTCATAGTGTAGAAGTTCTTGAGGATTCAAGTCTGCAACAGTAGCAATGTTCGTTTGTTCATCTCTTGGTGGAATGGCATTTGGATCTCCGGGTACAATGACAATAGGCATCTCAAATGGACCTTCCAAGATAACCTGCTTTAAGAACTTTGCATGTGGCTTCTTTAGATCACAAAACCTAAAGAACCTTATCACCCATTGATCATAGTTTCCTGGAGTGAGCATTGGAGGTCTATCAGTGATCGGCCCTCATGAATTGATTGTTGGCCGCTTAAAGCTTCAAACATCTTTGCAAACCAAGTGGGTTCCTTCATAATGGTCCTTGATGGATGTTGATTGAAGTCATTTGTGTGCATTGAACTTGAAGACTTGGTGGTGGTTGAACCATTTGAGGTTGTGAATTTGACAAGTTGTGGAGTATCTTGTTGGTTAAATTGTTGTTGATAAATTGCTTGTTGTTGATTCCATTGTTGATGTTGTGGAGTTAGTTGTTGTTGGCGTTGAGGATGAGGATAAGTGTAAGGGAAATAGTTAGAGTATGGTGGTTGTGACATGTTGATAAACTTGTGTTGGTAAAATGGATCTTTGTAGTCGAATGAACCTTTGTTGATGAGGTATCCTTAGGCGTAGAAATCACAATAGCCAAGTAGCACTTATGCGTAAAAACACCAAAGTTCTGCGTAACAATTAGAGGTTACGCGTAGAATTTAGCTTATCGTAAGTAAGGAAAAGTCGCTAAAGTTATGCGTAGACAAAAGTTAGGCGTAGAAAGTTAGGCGTAGGATTATCTTAGGTGTAAGACTAGGCTTAGGCGTAAAGAAAAATCTTATCGTGGGATTTCTGGCGTAAACTTATGCTTATGCGTAATTTAGGGTTTTATCCCAAGTGATCTTTTACACTTCACAGTGCAAAAGATATCCAAAGTCGGCGTATTTTCAGACTTATCCAAGTAAGAAAACACGGAATAAACCACGAAAATGAAGATCAAACCAAGGAGATACTTTGCAGTAGTTTTAGGGTTTCACTGCGCGTAGATCTACTCGTAAATTGGATATTGCTCAAAGATGTTTCTAAACTAGTTTTTGTGTAATGAAATAGCTTCAAGATCACCAAATAACACAAGGATGTGAAATTTGTTGAACCAAACCTTCTAAAACAGTTACGCGTAGAACTATATCCACGAACAAAAACAAGCTTAAAATCTTAGATCCACACGTAAAGTTCGAAACATTTTGCCAAAAACACGTATTTTAACACCTTAAAACGTTGAAAGTACAAGAATCTTGGATTCAAAAGTGTAAAAAAGACGTTTTTAAGCGAACCAAAGTATCACCCACTTTTACGCGTAAGACCAAGAACAAAAAGCTTCAAAAACAAAACGTTTCACCCAAGTATTTGGCGATTGATACCACTGTTAGGTCACAAGGTTTACCACACAAGCTTATTAGAAAGAGATAAGGCGATTGAACAAGTAAAACCCACACATACACCGATATACTATAGGCGGTTAGGCGTAGGTATGTGAAAGAGAGAATAACTTGAACAACCAACCCTCAAGTGAGGGTTTACATACGGTATTTATAGAAGGGAAGCTAGGGCAACACTCCTAGTTCCCTTCCTTTCACCTATGGGCTTGGGCCTAAGCTCATGGGCCTTCTACATAAGCTTAAGGCTAATAACAAACATAAAGGCCATAATAAGCTAACTATTACATATGAGTAACTAACACTTGAATAAGGTTTAGGAGTGATTCCAACATAGTTGTTGATGACTACTCTCGATTTACTTGGATAAAGTTTTTGAGGACGAAGGATGAAACTCCAGATGTCATCATCAAACTAATCAAACAGCTTCAGGTTCGACTCAACAATACGAAGAATTGTTCGAGCAGACAATGGCACGAGTTTGTTAACAAAGACTTAATTCATTTTATGAAAATGTTGGAATCAGTCATCAAAGAAGTGTTCCACGAACTCCTCAACAGAGCGGTGTAGTTGAAAGATGAAATCGAACTCTTGTCGAAGCCGCAAGAACAATGCTAATTTATTGAAGGTTCCAATGTTTCTTTGGTGAAGCCATTGCCCTTTACTTGCTACACCCAAAAACGTTCCCTTATACACACCTCTCATGGAAAAACTCCATATGAACTTGTTCATAAACGAAAACATGATCTCTCCTACCTTCGTGTGTTTGGTGCTTTATGCTATCCAACGAATGATGGTCAAGACTTAGGTAAATTAAGAGCAAAGGAAGATATTGGAGTTTTTTGGTTATGCACCAAACAAGAAGGGTTACCGAATCTACAACAAGAGAACGAAATATCTTGGAAACAATTCACGTTACGTTCGATGGTGACGGTCAAATGGCTCTGTGACAATCCAGTTCTGGACCCGTACTTCAAAACAGTCCCATTGGTTCATCACTTGTACCAAACTCATCTCCAGCAACTCCATATGTACCTCCATCGGAAGATGATTTAAAGAAATTGTTTGATCCAATGTTTGATGAACACTATGAACCAAATCCTGATGAAATGTCAATTCGGTAGGCTCCTATCCCACGAATAAAGTCAACCCTTCAGTCTCAATATCATTAAGTCAAGAAGCTGGCTGCTTGATCACTCTGTCTCATCTACAAATCATCAATCATCAAATGTACATCATGGAATTGTTTCTGGCATCAATGAAGAAGTTAATCCCTTTGCTACTCCTGAAGATGCTCCATTTGAAAATATCTTTGCTCTGAATCATCATCGAACCTTCTTCATCGGAGATATCGACTCTGCTACTTCATTACCACAACAACAATACGTGAACACCTTAGAAAATGGACACATGACCACCCATTGGACAACATCATTGGAAACCCCTCAAGCCCAGTATCCACACGGAAACAACTCAGCATGCCTTATGGTGCTTCTTCAACTCCGTACTCTCTAAGTCGAACCAAAAGACATTAAAACCGCCATGAATGAAGACTGCCGGTTCAATGCCATGCAAGAAGAAATTCATGAGTTTGATCGACTTGATGTATGGGAATTAGTACCTGCTCCAGATTTTGCTATGATCATTGCTCTAAAATGGATCTTCAAAGTGAAACTTGATGAGCATATTGATGTCTTAAAGAACAAGGCTCGATTGGTCGCAAAAGGATACCGTCAAGAGGAGGGTATTGACTTTGAAGAATCATTTGCTCAAGTTGCTCGTATTGAAGCAATCAAAATCTTCTTGGCTAATGCGGCTAGCAAGAATATGGTTGTGTATCAGATGGATGTTAAAACCGCCTTTCTGAATGGAGATTTAAAAGAGGTGGTTTACGTCATTGCCGAGGGTTTTGTGAATCCAGAGCATCCTACTCATGTCTATCGCTTAAAAAAATCCCTTTACGGTTTGAAGCAAGCTCCTAGAGCATGGTATGATACGCTATCTAGGTTTCTTCTATCTTCGTTCAGCAAAGGAGCGATTGATCCGACATTGTTCACAGAAGTCGGAAAACATTTAATTCACATTCAAATTTATGTTGATGATATTATATTTGCCTCGACTGACCCCAAAGAATGTGATCGTTTTTCAAATGAAATGGGTTCCAAATTTCAAATGTCAATAATGGGACAAATGTCATTTTTCTTGGGATTACAAATTTCACAAAGTCCAGGAGGCATTTTTATAAATCAATCTAAATATGCAAATGAGATTTTAAAGAAATTTGGATTTGTATCATGTGACACAGTTGACACTCCCATGATTGAACATACTAAGATGGATGAGGACAACTCAGGGATCATGGTAGATCAAACGAAATATCGAAGTATGATTGGATCCATGATGTACCTCACAGCTAGCGAGACCGGACATCTTGTTCGCTGTGTGCATATGTGCCAGATATCAGGCAAAGCCTACTAAAAAGCACCTTGAAGCGGTTAAACGGGTCTTTCGGTATCTCCAAGGAACCATCAATATGGAACTATGGTACCCGAAGGACACCGGTATGTCACTAACAGCCTATGCAGATGCTGATCATGCAGGATGTCAAGATACACGTCGAAGTACGTCAGGAGGTGCTCAGTTTTTGGGTAATAAGCTTGTGAGCTGGTCTTCAAAGAAGAAAATGAGTACTTCAATATTTCCTCTACAGAGGCTGAATACATAGCCATGTCATCTTGTTGTGCTCAAATCCTTTGGATGAGATCCCAATTATCTGACTATGGCTTTGAATTCAACAAAATCCCTACTCTTTGTGATAATAAAAGTGTCGTTGCTCTCTCATGCAACAACGTACAACACTCAAGAGCAAAGCACATTGACATCCGACATCATTTCATCAGGGAGCAAGTGGAAAACGATGTGGTGGAACTCTATTTTGTGAAGTCAGAATACCAGCTAGCAGACATCTCCACCAAAGCTCTTCCAAGAGAAAGTTTTGAGTTTATTCTTCCACGACTTGGCTTGAAGAGCCTTCAACCAGAAACACTCAAACGTCTTCGGGAGGAAGACGAGGAGTAAAGGTCTTTCCTTCATCTATATTTTGTATATATTTATTCAAAAAGCAAAATACAAAATTATAAAACCAACTAAAAGCAAATAGAAAAATATAAAACTTTCAAAAATTCATAAAAATCTAAAAATCTCGAAAAATCTCAAAAATATTGTCCTTTCTGTCTTTTCTTTTTTGATTCGATATATATCTACGTCTTTGTGCTTTGTCATCAAAGTGACACGGGACTTTAGATATTGTTCGAATGTTTAAAAAAAAATCAAAAAATCAAAAAATCAAAATATATTTTTGGGAGAAAGTAAAATAATGGTTTATTGTCATTTCAGGCAGTAACCCGCTTTTCAAAGAAAGAACAGAGCATTGCTTTATCTCATGTTTCAAACCTAATGCTCTGATTCTAAAAACAAATGTTTGTCATCAACAAGACAAATGTTTAATTTCAAATATTTTTCCTTCTAATAATTCCTCTGAAAATTATTTGCAATGTTATGAAAACTCAATTGTTTTGAAAACACTTCGGACTCTATTTTTGAAAATCAAAAGAACTTATCAAGTGTCAAAATCTCAATTCATCAATCAACGACTTTCGTCATTGATTGAGGGGGAGAATGATTTTTCAATTAAATCAAAAAGTATTCTTTTCAAACAATTTGCACTTAAATGAGTAAGGTCTACTCTAAATATTTTACAAAATGTTACACAATTGGTTCCAGACCTTGGTTATTATTATGTTTTCAAAAGATAATTATGCATGTTTAATCAAGTCACAATTCTCCTTAAAAGCTTTCAAAATCAATTTAAATCTACAGAGATCACAAATCTCAAATGATTTGATAATTGTGATCGGGGGAGAATTTGTGATTTAAATTGGATTTAAACTGATAATTCGATAAATGGTTTCATAAGTGTTTAGCATGTTTTCCTCCCCTCAAGTGACAAACGATTTCAAATTTTCCATGCACATGTTGAGGGGAGCATCTATTTTAAACCTCAAATTATTGAAACGTGAGTGAATTGTCTCTAAGTGCAGGTTCCCTCTAATATGTGCAAAACTCTTTCAAAATTCGAGGCACATATTGAGGGGGAGCAAACTTGCGAAAACCTCATCCTTCCTCAAAATGTTTTATCTACTCAAATTGATTGGGAAGTGATGATGATCATTTTAGAAAATGTTAATCAAAAGATTGGACCTTTCATTCTTAATCTAACGATTTCAAAGATCTCTTGCCTCCATGTGCTAAACAAATTATGAATTTTTATGCATATGTTGAGGGGGAGCATTTCTAAAATATCAAAAAAATTAAGATACAAAATGCTTTGATTCTATATCACAAGTATCTTGATTGATTTTCAAATGGTTTTCAATTGGTTTCAAGCGGAAGAACTACACCAAAAGACCGACCAACTCTACTTTATGCATGGTGATATAAGGATGATATGGTTAGATTAAGGTCCCATGATCCGCCAAAACCGGAGGGATCTACCCAGGGACAATCCACTAGATAGTATAGAAGTCCTTAGGTATGATGAAAAAAAGGAGAAAAGCGAGATATGGGAAGAGTGCGGACTGAGACAAAGCTAGTACTGGAATAAACCCAACAAGGTTCTAGTAATGAAGTCTCGGTAAGAACTGAAGGGGTTGAAGAATGAAAAAGAATTTGATGTGAAAAAGGGTGAAAAGAAATAGCCCTCCATTTATTCAACCTTTGGGCAGAAACCGGGTTCAATTCATATACTACTGGTTGTTACCAAGGTAACATCGGTATTGAAGACAAGACGTCATGGACCCAGTGACGCACGAAACTTCAACTTTCCAAACCACTCAAGTTCCTCTTAAAAGGTCTTGTTTCATTCTCATAGGGAACCGACATAATCTATCGACTTTCTCTTAGAGATTGTTGATATTGAAGAAGGAGACCCTCTCCCTAGTCTCCGGCATAGGAACCAAATATGCACAATTGAGTCTAGAGCCACGAGATCATCATATAAATCTCTTTAGGATACTTTCAATGAAGACTCTCTGTTTCACACAATGTGGAAAGAGAGATTATATCTTATGAGTCCTACGCATTATCCTTGTGGTATTGCCAGAACATCTAAGTGATATGCATACATATTCACGATGAAGATGGAAAGCTTTCTGGAGCCAACATCAAACAAGCTCCTAGTAGGTGGCATGTGAGATCTATCCAATAGATCAACCATGTGACAACTGGACAGAAACAATGGAGCGATTCAATCTATTGAAAAAATGGATTGATTCAAGTGGTTCAGGTTATGGATTGACGGATACCTTTGAAAAACCAGTCGTTGTGCTTAAAAACTCTTTTTTTTAGCACATCGACTGTGTACTTATTTCTCAAAATAAAAGGTGTTTATGATTGATAATTGATTTTCATTAAAACCTTCGTTGTATTGCAAAAACAATTTCTATTGAGCAATACACGATTGTTTTTCAAATCTCTTTTCATCAATCAGTGAATCTCATTTATTTGGTTCACTCACTCCGTGTTGTCTTCTTTGAGACGTTCGGTTTGAGAAACGACTAGAAGCATGCGAAACCCTCAAGGAAATTCTTTGGAATTTTACCTGATCACAGGCGGTACTTAGCGATCAGCGAACCGTGGGCGTGTACCTCAATTCAATGAAAGTAATCAAAGACACTTTCGTATGCTTTATTGCTAACTGTCTTATGCGAGTACACCCGGCGTTTGCGGTGATCGAATGGGCGGTCAATCCATAGCCACATGCTCACACAACACATTCATATCTAAATAAATCATGATTATTGCATCGATAACTCTGATATTTTCACTCCATGCTTCGCTTCTGCTGCGCCAATATCATGAATCAACGAAAGTTTTCGCAACTCTGATAAGAAGATATCATGATCCAGAATGTGAGCATGTCGGTCCAAAAGTCACAACATCACATAATACCAACACCACAATGGATGAGTCAGAGATTAATGTGAATGATGATCTCAAAGCTGGCTCATAATTCATTATCACGTGGATCAATTAAAGACCTCCACTCAGATTATCCAAACATGCGTAAATGAAGAATCAAAGACTATGAGCTACAGAACAAGAATCCAAGAACAATCTCAATGTAATATCTGTTTGTTTTCTATGTAATTTAATGTGTGTTTGAGGTGACCTCCCTTAGGGGGAGATTGTTAGGATATGGAAAATCCAGTAGTTAAAGTGTCGGTCACCTCAAGTATATGTAATCGTTAGAAAGCTCGTAGTCGTAGTTATTTAATGTTAAGTAGTATTTAACTTTGTAACACCGTGGAGGACGGACGGGTCTTTACCCACTGTATGCTTGATCCACAGTCCGTCAGGTGACGTTTTATGTAAAGAATATAAATACTCTCTACCTCCCAAGGTAGAGAGTTGGAGCTCATAATAAGATTTTTCTTTCTCTCACTAAAGTTCCCTAAACCTCTAAATTTCTCTCTCTAGAACTCATCTTGTACGCCTACTTTGGTTATGGTTTGATGTGTATGTGAAATCCAATATGTTACAGTCCCATCATTGACATTTGAAATTTGGAGCCCATCTCTTAGAAAAACGGTCACATTCATTGGGGTCAGTCGAGGAAAAGATAATATCATCAACATAGATTTGAACGTGAATTAAATGTTTTGAATTTCGGTGAACAATGTGGATCAACTGCTCCTTTGCTGAATCCGGTAGATAGAAGAAAGTTTGATAGCGTATCATACCATGCCCTTGGAGCTTGCTTCAAGCAGTAAAGAGCCTTCTTCAAGCGATAGACATGAGTAGGATGCTCTGGATTCACAAAACCTTCGGTTGGCGGCGTATCGACTTCTTTAAGATATCCGTTAATAAAAGCCGTCTTTACATCCATCGATGAACAATCATGTTCTTACTTGCATCATTAGCCAGGAAGATTCTGATTGCCTCGACGCGTGCCACTGGAGCAAATGATTCTTCAAAGTCAATACCTTCCTCTTGATGGTATCCTTTTGCAACCAATCTAGCCTTGATCTTTAGTACATCGCCATGCTCATCAAGCTTTACTTTGAAGATCCACTTTAGAGCAATGATCATGGCATAAACAGGAGCATGTACTAATTCCCATACATCTAGTCGATCAAACTCATGAATTTCTTCTTGCATGGCATTGAACCAGCTGTCTTCATTCATTGCAGTTTTAACGTCTTTTGGTTCGACCTTGGATAGTACAGAGTTGAAAAAGCACCATAAGGCATCAGTTGCAAGTTGTTTGCGAGTGGATACAGGATGAGAGGGATTTCCAATGATGTTGTCCAATGGATGATCATGTGTCCATTTTCTAAGGTGTTCGTGTGGTTGTTGTTGAGGAACTAAAGTAGCAGATGAGTCGATTTCTCCGATGAAGATGGTTCGATGATGATTCGAGGAGCAAATATGTTTTCAAATGGTGCATCTTCAGGAGTAGCAAAGGGATTCTCTCCATCAATGGTGCCAGGAACAATTCCATGATGTACACTTGATGATTGATGATTTGTTGACGAGACAGAGTGATCAGCAGCAGGCACTTCTTGACTTAATGACATAGAAACTGAAGGGTTATCTTCATTGATAGGGATAGGAGCAGCCTTTGTTGATGGAATTGACAAATCATTAGCAGTTGGCTCATATTGTTCATCAAACATTGGATCAAACAGTTTCTTCAAGTCATCTTCTGAAGGAGGTACATAAGGAGTTGTTGGCGAAGAATCGTATACAAGAGTAGAACTGATGGGACTAATTGATGATGCGGGTCCAGAACTGGGTTGTCCTGGAGCCATTGGACCGGTCAGCTCATCAAACGTAACGTGAATTGTTTCCATGATATTTCGGGTTCTTTTGTTGTAGATTCGGTATCCTTTTCTGTTTGGTGCATATCCTACAAAAAATCCAATGTCCGCTTTAGCTTTAAGTTTGCCTAAGTCTTGTCCCTCATTAGTTGGATAACACAATGCACCAAACACACGAAGGAATGAGAGATTAGGTTTTCTATTTTGGACAAGTTCATATGGAGTTTTTCCATGAGCAGTGTGAATTAGGGATCGATTTTGAGTGTAGCATGCAGTGGCAATGGCTTCAGCCCAAAGAAACATTGGAACCTTTGAGTAAATTAGCATTGTTCTTGCGGCTTCCATAAGAGTTCGATTTCGTCTTTCAACTATACCATTCTGTTGAGGAGTTCGTGGAACACTTCTTTGATGACTGATTCCAACACTTTCATAAAACCCACTAAGTTGTTTATTAACAAACTCAGTTCCATTGTATGTTGGATGATTCGATAGTTTTGTTAAGTCGAACCTCACAGTGTTTGATAAGTTTGATGATGATATCAAGTTTCATCCTTTGTCCTAAGAACTTAACCGGTGAATCGAGTAATCATCAACCACAACTAACACATATTTCTTCCCAAAGATATACTCTCATGGGTCCACATAAATCCATGTGAATTGTATGAAGAACTTCTGTAACTGAGTTTGTAGGTTTGGGTTTGTGGGCATACTTCTTGCTTTTTCCCAATTGGCATGCTAAACAAAGATGATCCTTTTCATACTTTAGTCTAGGTAAACCTACAACTAAGTCCTTTCTGGAGAGATCATTGATGGTGCCGAAGTTCAAGTGATTGAGACGACGATGCCATAACCATGACTTTCTTTTCTAAGCCTTTGACAACAAGCAAATTGGAGAAGACTTCATCATATCTTCGATAGAGATGGTGTATAGATTTGAACCGCGTGTTCCTCTTAAAAGTTCTTTACCATCAAGTTCTCTAACGAAACAAGTATGTTTTAGAGGCCACTTCTAGATCAGAATCATAGAATTGACCGACCGAGAATAAGTTATGACCAAGACCTTCTACAAATATACCCGGAGATAACACTATCACCGACAACATAATCTCCATAACCCATAATTGCACGGAAATGATCGTTCCCGAATCTAACAGGTCCGATGAATTTACTCACGAAGTTCATGAGCGTGACCGGTCTCTAGTCATATGCTTGGAACGCTGAGTCCGGTACCACGAGCGATTTGAATGATCTTCAGTTGAACACAGACAAGAATGGATAACTGGATAATTGGGAACCCCATGCAATAATGGGTTCCACTTGGTTAGTAACTATGATTGGAACACCCACATCAGAAGTAGAAACAATGGAATCATCAAAAATGGATGCAGTGCTAATGTCCGTATTTGACCTATTCAAAGTATGTTCACTTCTTAAGGGAATAGTTCTACCAGTAGGCATCCATTTTCTAGTGGGCATTGTCTTAGAAAATTGAGGGCATAACTCATTATCCTTATGGCCAGAAGGTATCCATTGATAACCTATTTTACTAAATATTCTTCCTGTGGGTTTCCCTTTGTTTTCTAACTTTCTTTCGCCTTTGCCTTTTAGCCTTCTTAGCTTGATTTTTGCATTAACAGTTTTAACAGGGTATTTGACAGCATTAGACAAAACATTCACACCACATTCATGATTAGTAACAGAAATCAGGCAGTCATCATTACATGGTTTTGCGGTAGTATCAGAATTCGAACTAATTACAATACGCTTGTAGCTAATACTAGAATCAACACGATTCGTTTTATTCAACTCAAACTTAATATTCCTAGGGTGATCTTCTACTCTCTTCCAATGCACATTCTTAGCTTTCGAGGTCCTATCTTGCTTGGTATTGCCCGGAGGCTTTGACCCGCTTGCTTTTATGTCATTGATTACTCTGTAGAGGAATTATGGGAACATTAGTTGGTTGATCAACTTTTGCATTCTGAACTAGAAGTGCAGGGATCTGAACTACTTGAAGGCACATTAGTGTTCACTTTCTTAAGGCTGGGCATAGAATGATTTGTATGCTTGGCACTAGGCATAGAACAAGGCATCACGGCTTTACCTTTCGCACCTAAGGATTTAGGACATGTTGCAATTAAACATTCTAGCAGCTCATGAGATCGTTTGGCTTGAATGCAAGCAAACCTAATTTCTCTATCAAGAGGTTTATTAATGAAATCCTCTTCCACAATCTCACGGAGACATTCTAGACTATCCTTAAGGTGAGCACAATAGTTATGAAACACATGTTCATTATTCCTAAGATGAGGAGGAATGTATTTACAGATCCAGTATATTTGACAGTCTTAGGATGACTTTGATGCAACATTCTCATTAAAACAAGTGGCGGTTCCCTTTTTCCACGACTCCTCAGATTCTTAATTTCTTTTTGTAAAGACGTTATTTTTTCGTTGTTTTTGTCACGAGTGACTTTCATTGAATCATATAACTCTTTAAAGTGTCGTTTAACTTTTTCATTTTCTTCTAGAAAACTCTCATTTTCCTTTTGTAAAGCATTAACCAAGTTTTGAAGATGAAAAGTTTTAGAATACTGAGAATCTAAAGGAGGAGGCATTTGGGATCCAGTCACATTGTTCTTTTCACCCTTTAATTGAGAGATTTGGGCTTTCAACTTTCGGATCGTGTTACAATGAGCTTGAATCATTTCGTCACGTTTGTTTATCTGAAAACTGCATCAAACTCTGGAACATCTGAGGATGTCTTGATATTTGAGGTTTTGACATTTTCTTTAAGATGTTGATATTTTAGTTGTAAATTAAAATGTTCAACTTCTAGTTTAGAAAGATGTTTTACCAAATTATCGTGATCATCGTGATCAATTTTCTCATTTAGTTCTGATTTTTTTGTTTTCAAGCTCAATGACACGATCATGGGAAACTTTCAATGCAATAGATAATTCATGAAATCGAGAAGCAGTAATAGAGTGCTTAGTAATAGTACAAAACACATCTTGAGCAACACAACTCAAAATCAAATTCTCATTTAAGATATGCAAGTTCTTCCTTTCAACCTCATTATATTTGAGTTCCTATTCATAATCATTGACCTCAACTATCATTGCATCAAATTCCTTTTCCATTTCTTTAATATCTGAATTTATCCCTTTTTGAAAACTCTTAAATTGACCTTTTAACAGTTTAAAGAAAGGCATGACCTCAGTTAAATAGCATTCTTTAGTTTCCTCAAAACCCTTTTCCCCCTCAGTTATCCCTGTAGGTGTGATTCTCTTCTTACACGTTTTCTCAAAATCAACAAACAGCTGATAAACAACATACAGGCTGATTAAGGTTTTGCTATTAGTGGCAATAGATCTATGAACTAAATGCATTGGTGTATTAGGAGGATACATAGTTGCTTTATGGAATTTCCTACAAGGGGGATTGTTTTCAACAAGATTTTCAGCTTTTTGCATATCCATATCTTTCTTCCAAAAAATCTGTTCTGGGGTTAATTGAGTTTGAGGCTTAGACATATTAAGGGAGATCCAATTTTTCTTAGTGTAATCATGAGGTTTGATCGTTATGTTTTTCTTTTTACATGCAAGATTGTTAAGTTTCTTATCCATTTTCTCTCTAGAGACTTCATCTGATTTCTTATCTTCCTCAGTGCACTCAGCGCAACTAAGTTTCTGCCTAGGCTTAAGGATTTCATTACCATCATAAGGTACCTTATGAGCAGTTCTATCCTTTTTAACTACCTCAGGATTTGGTTCCTCAACAAGGGGAATACTGTGCTTATCACTTAAGACTCTATGCTTAGTGATCAAGTGAGCTGTCTAAATGGTATTCCCTTGTACGTACAACTTATTTTCATGCTTGTTTTTCAAAGTTTTTAGATTGGAAAAATCATTCAAAAGTTTTGATTCCTTAGCATTGAATTCTTGCTTAAGCATTTTAACATTTTCTTGAAGTTCTTGTTTTTGCTTAGCAATTTTAGAAAGCTTTTCTTGTAAAGGAGTTTAACTCTTGTTTTAATACTTCTTCTCTAAAATTACTTTTCTAATAATTGTACGCATTTGGTCATCCATTTCCTGCTCACATGTAGTTAACTCAAACTTAGCACGTTGTTCATAAATACCAACTTGTTCTTTATAGGCATTCAGTTCAGAGATAACAGAATCATCAGGGGCACATGCAGTGTATTCATCAAAAGCATAATCATCATTGACTGCAAAAGATGCATTACTTGATACAACCTCACTTTCACTTTTCTTCACATATTGATCATATGGGACAATATTGCTATTACCCTCATCATCAATATCTTATTCATAAGTTTCAAGAGATTGTACTTTATTATGCATCTTTTGCTCATCAACATCATCATATATTTTTAATACCTCTGAAATGATTTTGTCTTTGGATGGACCAGCTTGTGGTGGTGGAGAGACCATAGGTGAGATGCTGGCCATGAAGATTGTTTGGGCAGTAGGTTCATCATCAACGTCAGAGTCAAATGCATCACAGTCAACTACTTGAAAGGCATTTTGATGATTATGACCTATCTCCTGAATTGGCTGTTCATCAACATCAACATCATAGGTTCGGGCATTTCCCTCAGCAAGAAACAACAACTCCTCTTCATCCAAAGCGGCTCCATTATCCTGAGCTTGCACAAGCAACATCTTGTCTCTGAAGTATTCTGCATTCTGTTGACGTTTTGGAGATGTGCAGTTTCTAGCAATATGTCCCTCACCACCACAGTTGTAGCATTTGATTAGATTTGCTTGTCCTTGATTCCCATTCCTTCCCCTATCCTGATTTGCCACATATCCTCTATCAACTCCAGCATTCCCATAACCTGCTCCAACCATCCCTTGTTCGTATCGTCTTCCTTGAAGTGGTTGCCCCATAACCTTTCCATCTCTGACAACAACATGATTGTGTAGATTGGATGCAGTTCTGATCTCGTTGTTAGTGTGAAGACTGTTGGTATGTGGACTAAGTGTCGAGTTTTGTTTAACCATAAGAGCCAGTTGATTAATGAAATGTCCCATAAGCGTATCGACATCACTTGCTTGAACCTCAGATTAGGAATGAATTTGTGATTACCATTACACGTGGGTATGACTTGAGATGCTTTGGTAGTAATACCAACATTGGTGTAGAAGTCAGTTGAGTCATTTGACGAACTGGTTTCTCCCTACTTAGATTTGAACTCATTAAGAATCCTTTTTTCAAACATAGCATGTCTCTCATTTTGAAGAAGAAAGGCATACAATTGCTCATAGTTTGTATTCTTCAATCCTTTGGTTAGCTTCACAACGGTGACAAATTTGTGCCATTCGGGATTCATGTTGTTCACAAACTTTGAGTTCAGCTGGATGTTTGGCATGGTCATTTTGATGTTCCTCATGTCATTCACAAGCTTATGGAATCTCATCTGGTTTCATCTTGAAGTGCTCAAACTAATCATACAGTTGTGATTCTCTGTCTTCCTTAGTTAATTCAGAACCTGAGAGAAGCATCTTGACATTATCCCAAACTGCCTTTGCTTCAGTGTTGTGATTGATAAGCTTGTAGATATCTTTTGGAAGACCCTTGAGTATAATGTTAGAAGCCCTGATATCAGCATCGAAACTCTTTTTCTCCTTATCACTGAGCTCATCATACGTTTTTGGTCTGTCCAATCCAAAGATCATTGTTCCATCAGCAGCAGTATCAATTATGTCTCTTGTAGTCTCAATCTGATAAGGTCCTTCATCGATTGACTTGAGAATGTTGACCCCATTTTCTTTTCCCAAATAGTACAATCGGATTCGTTGAGCCCATGAGTCATAATCAGTTCTGTCAAGCATAGGTGGGCGAGTATCTGATCCAGCTGCTTGAAAGTCCTCAGCTACAGAAGAAACAATAGTAGGTATGATGTTTGACATGATTACCAGTTCTACGGGATTTTACTATTCTTTGATTAAACCGGGAAATTGATTCTTTCACGGGATTTTACTAAACCAAAAGAACAACCGTAAAAATGTAGCACGAAGAAGTAACAAGTCTCAATAGACAAGTAGCTAAACAATCAACTTGCTTAGTTATCAACTCGCTAAACAGACAACTCGCTTAAAGAAACAAGTCGCTTAAAGAACCAACTCACTTAATAGCCAAGTCGCAAACAAAGACAACTTGTTTAATAGCCAAGTCGCAAACAGAGACAACTCGCTTAACCACCAAGTCGCTTAAACTAACTCGCTAGTTGTACAACTCGCTTAATAGCCAAGTCGCTTTAGAACTCAAGTTGCTTAAAGAAACAACTCGCTTAGAACCCAAGTCGCACAAGGAGTCAACTCACTAAATAGCCAAGTCGCATATACCAACTCGCTTCCAATAACAAAGCAACTCGCGAAAGAAACACAACTCCGATACTCAACTCGCTTCGTACAACTTTCACAAACAACCACTTTATCAATCAAAAACAACCAAACCACAATGATTTAAGTCTACCAATTCCAAACCTAAACACATATGATGATCCTAAACACAAAAGTACAAACAAAATTCAAACTTTAACACTAGAATTTGTCCAAATGATTCAAACTCTCCTAAACACTTAAAACCCCAAAAACCTTATGAAATCCACCAAAACAAAGAGCATGAAAGATGAGTGAACAAACCATGGCTCTTGATACCAATTGTAAGATATAGGATTTCACAAACACATTAAACCATAATCACAAGTGGCGTTCAAGATGTTTAGAGAGAGAAAGTTCTAGAGAGAGAAAGGGAAGAGAGTTGGGAACTATGTGAAACAAAGAAAAATGGTATTGAAGCTCCAACCCTCTACCTTGGGAGGTAGAGGGTATTTATAGTGTCTTACAAATAAACGCCACCTACGGGCTGTGGATCAGGCATACAGTGGGTAAAGACCCGTCCGTCCTCCACGGTGTTACTTAACAAACTACTTACTAACATATCTTGACTACGACTATGAGCTTTCTATCGAATACATATACTTGAGGTGACTGACTCTTTAACGACTGAATTTTCTAATTCCTAACATATCTCCTAGGAAATTGGCCTCTATCGCCATTCAAAACTACCGAATCAAGGGTGAATCCAAAGAACTATGCATGCATACACTTAGAAATAATTGTACGGAAGTAAAGGTAAACGCAAAAAAAACAATTAAGGAATCATAACTAGGCTAGCACCAAAGGGTGCTTAGCGGCTCATATTAATCAAGCAAATCAATTCAATATTCAAAGGTACAAAATACATGAATTGAAAGTAAAAGAAATAATAAACGCTAAAGCTTATCGTAATGGTGTGACTTCTCCCTTGGAAACAGCTCTGTATGCTTCCCTAGACCTCCCTTGAGATTTTTCACACGTTCTCAGAGTGTTGTGTGTGGAATGGGATGCTTTGAAATGCTGGAATTCGTGAGGTATTTATAGGCGTGCTGGTTACGGCGTAACCAATAGAGGAGTTACGCCATAACCTTCTATTTCTCCGTAAATGCACTAGATCTGCTAATTACGGCGTAACCTTATAAGTGGTTACGCCGTAGTCTTCAATAAATTCGGTTACATCGTAAGTGATGCAGTAGTTACGGCATAAGTATTAGTGGCGTGGAACCTCTTTTGACCTAATGGAGTTACGTCGTAACCTTTGGGAAGAGTTACGACATAACCTCTTGATAAGTTGGACTTCTGGGTCACGCAATAGTTACCGCGTAATGTGAGAGATGAGTTACGCCGTCACTTCTTCAAAATAAGCATACTGTGATAAATGTTTAGTAATATTTCCATTTCCGCGTCTCTTTAGCTCCAATGCTCGTAATTTACCTGAAAGTAGAAAACAATGGAAAACAAGCGTAAATCCATATAAATGATATACATAACAAGCATTATCGGGGGAAATTGACACTTAATATTCAGGACTATTTGATGTTATCAAATATCCCCCCACTTGAACTCTACTTGCCCTCAAGTAGACCTTATTAGATAGATTCCTAATAAGGTCATCGATGTTAACAACTTCCATGGTACCTGAAAACTTGAAATATGATCGTGAGAAAAGTTTAAAAATGAAATGAAAGACTTAATATTAATCCTAATATAGCTCACGGCGCCAAAAACTTAATGCAGGTTTTACTGACCAGGTCTTAATATTTATAGTGTCTCGCTATACATATGGTCTACCCTAATGCACTAACGGGCAGTGTACCCGGTCGGGTGTAGTGTAGTAAATGGTAAAGTCGAGGTCGTCCCAAGAGCTATGTGTGTCGGATAATTACTAAGTCTAATTGTCACATAATATTAATGGTTTGATAGGGTTTTAATTAATTAAACTACTAACGCAGAAAATAAAATAAAAGAAAATAAATGTGTGAAGGGGAATCAATAGAGGAATAGTGGTCCTAACCTAGTTAATCTTACTATCTAGTTATGTCTACGTCTACCTACTTCCAATTACTTCAGGTGGGGTCAAATTCGAGAGGACAACATTTGGTCAATTCGCCCTAACCTATCAGCAAAGATGCCACCACAGGAGAAATCGGCCTTAGTCATAAGTCCTGTTGTTCCTGGTCCCTAAGCCAAGTCATTAAGTACCGCTACATGCTAGATTCTAAATAGTGAGTGCCGGCAGTTAGGAACTTAGACACTACACCCCCCAATTCTTAAGTTCATCCAAACGATAGGTGATCAGGTGGTCAAATCGCACAAGTAGAAAGGGTCGTCAGTTGGTCATATCTTACCCTTCCCGTCTCAGTCCGCTCACCTAGGGTCAGTTGGTCATATCTCCTAGGCAATTGGCCTCTATCGCCATTCAAAACTACCGAACCAAGGGTGACTACCAAAGAACTATGCATGCATACACTTAGAAATAATTGTACGGAAGTAAAGGTAAACGCAAACAAAACAATTAAGGAATCGTAACTAGGCTAGCACCAAAGGGTGCTTAGCCGCTCATATTAATCAAGCAAATCAATTCAATATTCAAAGGTACGAAATACATGAATTGAAAGTAAAAGAAATAATAAACGCTAAAGCTTATCGTAATGGTGTGACTTCTCCCTTGGAAACAGACTCGTATACTTCCCTAGACCTCCCTTGAGCTTTTCCCACATTCTCGAGTGTTGTGTGTGGAATGGGATGCTTTGAAATGTTGGAATTAGTTGGGTATTTATAGGCCAGTGCAGGGTTACGGCAGTAACAAATAGAGGAGTTACGCCGTAACCTTCTATTTCTCCGTAAATGCACTAGATCTGCTAGTTACGGCGTAACCTTATAAGTGGTTACGCCATAGTCTTTAATAAACTCGGTTACGTCGTAAGTGATGCAGTAGTTACGGCGTAAGTATCAGCGGCGTGGAACCACGTTTGACCTAATGGAGTTATGTCGTAACCTTTGGGAAGAGTTACGCCGTAACCTCTTGATAATTTGGACTTCTGGGTCACGCAATAGTTACGGCGTAATGTGAGAGATGAGTTACGCCATAACTTCTTCAAAATAAGCATACTGTGATAAATCTTTAGTAATATTTCTATTTCCGCATCTCTTTAGCTCCAATACTCGTAATTTACCTGAAAGTGGAAAACAATGAAAAAAAAGCGTAAATCCATATAAATGATATAAATAACGAGAATTATCGGGGGAAATTGACACTTAATATTCAGGACTATTTGATGTTATCAGTGCTATAAAAGGAGGTCCTAGGTCATTGTTCTTTGTACGTATTAAAACCCTAGAGAGCTTCAAAGTGTAACCCTAGTGATAAGCAAGATTACTCGTATTATTCTTAATAATATTGAAGCTTTGTGTTATACTGTTCTCACTTACATTACATCATACAATCCATCTTCTAAATATTACTAAGTATATTCCGCGTACTTATTAATATAACTCAAAGTATCATTAACACAAGGTGTGTGTTTAGACCCATCAAGTGGTATCAGAGTGAGGTTTTGATACTTTGATTCAGAAGATCCAAGGAATAAGCTTAACCAACTCACTCAAATTAATGGAGATGGAAAACCAGTCCACCTCTGCTCCAAGGCTTCCTAAGCTCAAACTCAATGAGTTTGAGATGTGGAGGATAATGATTGAGCAATACTTTCTCATACAAGACTATGCTCTGTGGGAGATCATCTTAACTGGTGACTCCTTCGAGCCAAGGGAGCAGACTGAGAAAGTTGGTGACAAAGAAGTTGTAACAGTTTCTGCACCTTCTACTTCTGATGAAAGAACACAGAAGAAAAATGATATGAAGGCGAGAAGTTTGTTACTAATGACTCTTCCTAAAGAACAGATCATTGCTTTCAGCAAGTTCAAGACAACAAAAGGACTTTTTGAAGAGATTTGCTCAGTGTTTGGTGGCAATGATGCTACTAAGAAGACTCAAAAGACATTGTTGAAGCAAAGTTATGAAAACTTCTCTGCTTCAACTAATGAATCACTTGACAGCATCTTCACCAAACTCCAGAAGATTGTCACACAATTGACTGTGTTTGGAATTGAGGTAGAAAAGGAAGACCTCAATCTGAAGTTTCTAAGAAGTTTGCCTGCTGAGTTTCATACTAATGTTACAGTTTGGGAAAATAAACCAGAGATTGAAACTATGAAGCTCAATGATCTTTACAACAACTTCAAAGTCATTGAACAAAGATTGAAGAAGACAGGGAAACTTGGTACAAGCTCTAGCAGCTTGGCATTGATGTCAACCTCTGTTGACAGTGATGATTCTGAAGATGACAGTGATGATGATATTGCCACTGCTGGTTCTACAATTTACACTGGTAATGCTATTGTTACCACTGCAGGTTCAAAGAAGAAGGTTGCTGGTATTGGAGATCCTACCTTTTATGCCTTTATCTCCACTCAAGTTAATGGCTCTATATTAACTCATGAAGACATAGAGCAAATTGATGATGATGACTTGGAGGAGATAGACATAAAGTGGCAAATAGCTCTTCTTAGCATGAGGGCTAGGAAATTCTACAAGAAGACTAGCAAGCCAATTCACATCAATGGTAATGAAACTGCAGTGTTTGATAAAAAGAAAGTAGAGTGTTTCAACTGTCACAAGTTGGGGCATTTTGCTAGAGAATGCATAAGACCAAGGAAGATGGACAATAGGTCTACTTGGTACAAGCAAAAGAAAGAACCAATTATGGAGGAACCAAAGGCAATGCTGGCAATTGATGGTATAAGCTATGATTGGAGTTTCATGGCTGATGGACAAGAGGAACAACCTTCGGATGCTGCTTTTATTGCTACAGAACATGCTCTCATGGCCTTCTCGACTCGAGGTACAAAACTTTGAAAGTTGTTCTAAAACATGTAGGGCTTCTAGAGAGGTGAAAGGCTTAATGAATTATATGACAACCAATGAACAGAGTTGTTTCTTTGCTAATTATAATGTGTCAAACCTTAGAAGAGGCATATCTGTATTAGAAAAACAACTAGAACATTATAGAGCAAATGAGACAAAATATAATGATGATATGGTTGTTCTAAGAAGAGAGTTAGATCATAAGATAGCAGTGAATGAGACATTAAAAGAAGAGCTTGAAAGACTTAAAAAGATAAATGAGAATGTCAATTTATCTGTTGACACCTTATATTATCAGTCTATGTCAATTGATAAAATTTGGAATGCTCAAATTACTAGTAAAGTTAAGTCTGGTATGGGATACAATACAGTTCCTCCACCACTAAGGGGTGTTCCATCACCTCCTGGCATAGATTTAGCTTATACAGGCCTAGAAGAATTTCAGGAACCTAATCTTGAATATGGTCCTCCCAAATTTTTGAAAAGTGAGGAAGAGGTTAAGCATGAATCTGATGTTTTTGAAAGTGCAAGTGACTCATCTATTGTAGATGAAAATGTTAAAAAGAATGTAGAGGCTTCTATCCCACAAGTTGTAAATACTATTACAGAGGAACCTAGGAAACAAGTTAATAAACCTAGATCAACTGTAAGGTATGCTGAGATGTATAGAAACAAGTCATCAACTCCTAGGGGTAACCAGAGGAGTTGGAATCATGTAAAATCTCAACAACTAGGTAGTGAGTTTGTGATGAACAATAAAGCATGTTATATCTGTGGTAGCTTTGAACATTTACATGCTAATTGTGACTATCATGTTGGGAGAAGGGAAGTTTATGGGAATAAAAGGGTGGAGTCAAACAGGTTTCAAAACAAAATACACCCTAATTCACACAACAACATGATCCCAAGAGCAGTTCAACTAAGAAGTGGACTTAAAACTTTTGCCACTGCTAAAACTGTTAACACTGCTCACCCTAAAACACCTGTTACAAGTGCAAAATCCATAACACTTTTTTTTAAATCTGCACAAACAGGGAAAAAAGGTCTTTTTCTAATAAAAGGGTTCAATATAACCAACAGTGGGTACCAAAAACTAAACTAGCAGTTACCACTGCTCAGTCAAAAGTTCCCACTACAAGGGTTGTAAACAAGAACAGGGGTAACATGGGAAATGATGTAAAGGCCTCAGCACGTTGGGAATGGAAACCTAAAGGAATTACCACAACAACCAATCCCAATGGTGTATCAATGACCTTTGATAGATATAACTATATTGATACACGAGGCAAATCCAAGTCAATCATGGCTTGGGTCTCCTAAGGAAACTAACTCCTTTCTTATATGTGCAGGAACATCCAAGGACAAAGAGATCAGATCAAGGCTACACAGATAGTGGATGTTCAAGGCACATGACTGGCAACAAGTCCTATCTCTTCAATTTTGAATACTATGATGGAAAGTTTGTCAGCTTTTGAGGTGGAGTTAATGGAAAATTTACTGGTAAAGGGGTCATCAAAACTGGTAACTTGGATTTTGAACCTGTGTACTATGTAAAAGAGCTTAAGTATAATATTTTTAGTGTGTCACAAATGTGTGACAAGAAAAAAAATGGTCTTTTTACTGAAGATATGTGTTTTGTTCTCTCTAAGGATTTTAAGTTGCCTGATGAAAGTCGGATTCTTCTTAAGATTCCTAGAAAAGGCAACTTATATAGCTTTGATATGAATAACATTGTTGCTAAAGATGATTATGCTTGCTTGCTTGCAAAGGCCACAGTGGATGAATCCATGTTATGGCATAGAAGACTTGATCATATTAATTTCAAAACCATAAATAAGATTGTTAAAGATGGTTTGGTAAGAGGCTTGCCTCAGAAAAGATTTGAAAATGATCAAACCTGTGTTGCTTGTCTTAAAGGTAAACAACATAGAGCTTCTTGCATGTCAAAATTGGTTAACTCTATTGCTCACCCTCTTTATATGTTACATATGGACTTGTTTGGTCCTACATCTGTGAGTAGCTTAAATCTTAAGAAGTATTGTCTTGTTATGACTGATGATTTTAGTAGGTTTACATGGGTTTTCTTTCTTAGAACTAAGGATGAAACAACTGGCATCCTTAAGACCTTCATTACAGAAGTAGAAAACCAATATGATATGAAAGTTAAAATCATTAGGTGTGACAATGGGACAAAGTTTAAGAATAGAGTTATGGATGATTTTTGCAGAGATAAAGGTATTAAAATAGAATTTAGTGTAGCTAGAACTCCTCAACAAAACGGTGTTGCTGAGAGGAGAAATTGGACACTAATAGAGGCTGCTAGAACCATGTTGGCAGATTCAAAATTGCCAATCACTTTCTGGGCTGAAGCAGTTAACACTGCTTGTTATGTGCAAAACAGGGTTCTAGTAGTGAAAACAAAGAACAAGACACCTTATGAGTTATTTAGAGGTAGACCCCCTATCCTAGACTTCATGAGACCATTTGGATGTCATGTCACTATTCTCAATACCATAGATCATCTGGGCAAATTTGAAGAAAAATCAGATGAAGGGTATTTTGTTGGGTATTACATGGTTAGTAAAGCTTTTAGAGTTTTCAACTTAAGAACCCAAAAGATTGAAGAGAATCTGCATGTTGAGTTCCTAGAAAACAAAGTGAATGTCAAAGGAACTGGTCCAGAGAGGCTGTTTGATCTTGATACTCTAACCCATACCATGAACTATGTACCTATCTCTACAGGTACATCTACTTATGATTTTGCAGGTTCAGAAGAGTTTCTTGATGATGATGAACCAAGAAAAGATCAAGTAGATGATCAAGATGAATTCATTTTTCCACTTTGGGACTATGCAGATAATGATGATATTCCAAGGACTGGAGATGCTCAACCTTCTAATGATTCTAGAAAAGAAGGAGATAGCAATATGAACACTGTAAATCCTGAAAGCAGTGGAAATTCAGATTCCACTGCTATGCCGAAGTTTCCACTCTGCAACACCAGAAGTGGAAAATACAACTCCAGTTACAGAGGAAATCAAGCCAATGATGTTGAAATCTCAAATATGCCAAATGAGATTGCAGTTCCTCAAACTCCCCATACCTCAATTCATAAATCACATCTTCTTGAAAATGTGATTGGGGATGTAAATTCACCAGTGAAGACTAGAAGACAATCAAAATTGCCTGATATTCATGGATTTATTAGTGAAATCTATGAATCTAAGAATCACAAAGGCAAGAATGAATGTCTTTTCATGTGTTTTCTATCACAAATGGAGCCAAAGAATGTATACAAGGCACTTGAAGATGAAAGTTGGGTGGAAGGAATGCAAGAAGAGTTGCTCCAGTTCAAGATTCAAAAGGTTTGGGTGCTTTGCAATTTACCTCATGCCAAGAAGGTAATAGGTCCAAAATGGGTGTTCAGAAACAAAAAGGATGAAAGAGGAATTGTTATAAGAAACAAGGCTAGGATTGTGGCTCAAGGATACACTCAGGAGGAGGGTATTGACTATGAAAAAGTGTTTGCCCCTGTTGCAAGAATTGAAGCAATTAGGCTGTTCTTAGCCTATGCATCTTTTATGGGCTTTAAAGTCTATCAAATGGATGTAAAGAGTGATTTTCTATATGGTCAGATTGATGAGGAGGTATATGTTTCACAACCTCCAGGCTTTGAAGACCCGGACTATCCAAACAAAGTGTACAGGGTGGTTAAAGCTTTGTATGGCTTGCATCAGGCACTAAGAAAATGGTATGAGACCTTAATTACTTATCTTCTTAATAATGGGTTTCATAGAGGCAGAGTGGATCAGACTTTGTTGATCAAGAAAGACAAGAATGATACCTTGCTGGTTCAAGTATATGTTGATGATATTATTTTTGGATCTACAAAGACAGAGATGTGCAACGAGTTTGAGAAGCTAATGAAGGATGAGTTCAAGATGAGTTCTATGGTGAACTCACATTCTTTTTGGGACTTCAAGTACAACAAAGGCCAGATGGTATTTTCATCAATCAAGATATATATGTGGCTGAGATACTAAGGAAGTTCAAGTTCACTGATGCAAAGTCATCCATCACCCCTGCAGACAAGACTACACATCAAATTTTGAAGGAGAATAGTGGTGAAGCAGTTGATGTGCACATGTACAGATCTATGATTGGTTCTTTGATGTATCTTACATCATCTAGGCCAGACATTATGTTTGCAGTATGTGCTTGTGCAAGGTTTCAGGTCACTCCCAAGTTATCACACTTGACTGTTGTGAAGAATATTTTCAGATATCTTAAAGCATTTCCTAATCTGGGATTATGGTACCCTAGAGAATCACCTCTAGAATTGGTTACTTACTCAGATAGTGACTATGCTAGAGCTATTCTGGATAGAAAATCTACAACAGGTGGATGCCAATTTCTTGGAAATAGATTGGTGTCATGCCAGTGCAAGAAACAAACAATAATGGCAAATTCATCAACTGAGACAGAGTATGTGGCTGCTGCAAGTTGCTGTGCTCAAGTTCTATGGCTTCAAAATCAACTTTTGGACTATGGGTACAATTTTATGAATACTATCATTTATATTGACAATAGTAGTACCATTTTCATAATTAAGAATCCAGTTCAACACACAAAGACTAAACATATTGAAATTAGACACCATTTTATAAGAGATTGTTATGAGAAAAGGCTAATTCAAGTTGTCAAAATCCATACTAATGATAACTATGCTAATTTATTAACAAAAGGACTTGATGTGGGTAGATTTCAGTACTTGGTAACATGTATTGGAATGCTTAATCCATAAATTTTTTTTGTCTAATGGTCTTTGGTGTTGAGGGGAGGTTTTTTGTACTAAAATTGTTGTATAAGTTTGTATATGTTTGCTTGTCCATTAACTTTTATGCAGAGAATAAGGCTAATAGTGGAATCTAAAATGCAAGCAGTGGTAAAAGTTACTCTTACAGTGGAAAAAGTAAAACAGAGAAACTTCATTGCATTCAAACTAAAGAAGAAGTTCATTACATTCAACTGAGAGTACTAACAACCACCATCAAAACACAAAGTTAAAAACCTAAAACAACCTACACCCCTACATCCTACACAAGCTACTCCATTGGCTTCTTGCCCTTACCCTGATAGTTGTGCTTGGTCTTCTCTGTACTCTTCCTTTTGTTCTCAAAGGTTGACTGCATTTTTGGACAAGCAAGACCAAGAACTTGTGGAGGAGGCCTTGGTAGCATTGCAGGCTTCTTTGGTATGGAGATTTGCTTCATATTGGAGAGAGCTGCTCCCAAAACCTTTGTCAGAGCCCTTGGCAGCTCCTTGGACAAGGAATAGGTCTCATCATCATCTGATGAGCTGGAGTAGAACTCAAGAGAAGGTGCAGGCTTGGCAGTCTTCTTAGTTGGCTTCTTGGAAGAAGAGCTTGTAGCACAGGGTGGAAAGTAACCTGCCCACCCTGATGCCTCTGAAGATGACTCAATCTTTGTGTCAGAGGAGGAATCAGAAGAGATGTCAATAATGTTGGTAAGATTGCTCATGGTGATTTTTAGGGATCTTGTGCAAGTTAGAATGTGTTTTGATAAATATTATGATGAGCCGAGCCCCTTTATATAGGCAAAGTCGATCAAAAGGGTTCATTAAAGGAGATATTTATTTTTACCTATTTTGGTAGGTTGAAAAGTAAATATAGACATTATCGGGTTGACTATGAGAAGATATTTGTGAATAGTCGCTTGGTTAAAAGTAACTTTGGTTAAAACAAGTTGGTTATGAATATTCTTTGTATTATACTAACACTTGCAGGTACATAACCAATCTTTGCTGGGAGTTGTTCATAAAAGGTGTGTAACTGAGACACACAACAAATGGTTTTTGATTCACCATGTCTAATCCACATAAGAATCAACTAGTCCCGAGCAAACGGCTACTGGTAAAGACTTAACAAATCCGTTTTTGGTTGATAGTTTACCAAAAACTATATTGTTAGGAATTAGAAATTCCATAGTGAAGTGTCGGTCACCCCAACTATTATCTAGCATAAGTTAGCTCGTAGACATATAGTTATTTACTTATTATTAGTTAGTCATTTAGTTATTAGTTTAGCTTAGTGCAACACCGTGGAGGACGGACGGGTCTTTACCCACTGTATGCCTGATCCACAGCCCGACAGAGGGCGTATTATGTAAAACTATAAATACCCTCTACCTCCCAAGGTAGAGGGTTGGACCTTTCATTCTAATCTAACATTTTCTCTTTTGTTTACTTTCTCTCTCTAGAAAGGATCCCATCTTCTAATTTCTCTCTCTAAACTCATATTGTACGCCCCATACTTGTGATTGTTTGTGTGTTTGTGAAATCCAATATGTTACAATTGGTATCAAGAGTCATGGTTTGATCATCTCTCTTACATGTGCTTGGATTTCTAGTGGTTTTATATGGTTTTTGGGTTTGAAAAAGTTTAGTGGTTTTTGCACCATTTGGATCATTTCTTGTGTTAAAGTTTAAATTTTGATTGTACTTTTGTGTTTAGAATCATTGTAAGTTCTTGGGTTTTGATTTGGAAAGCTTGAATCACTGTAGTTGGGCATGTTTTGGATTGAAAAGGGTTGTGTTTAAGTTTTTCTAGCTAGCGACTTGCTTTTTTAGTTTTCAGCGACTTGTAGTTGAAGTGGTAGCGACTTGAGCTCTAGCGACTTGTCTATTGAGACAAGGAGACAAATAGTACAAAGTAGTGATGTACCACTTCGGCTAGCGACTTGTTCAATGTAGCGACTTGTCTTTACTATTCTCAGCGACTTGACTTTGTTGTGACTAGCGAGTTGCTCTTTAGCGACTTGGCCTCTTAGCGAGTTGTTCCTTAGCGACTTGCCCACTTAGCGAGTTGTTCTTTAGCGACTTTTCAGCTTAGCGAGTTGTTGCTTTAGCGACTTGTGTCTAGCGACTTGGTTCACAGCGACTTCAGCTTTTAGCGAGTTGTTACCTAGCGACTTGTAAATAGCAAGTTGTCTTCATAGAGGATTGTTAGAAGCGGTTTGACCATTTCATCAGTGCGTTTTGGTGACTTTTCCCGACAAAACTTCAAACGACCATAACTTTTGATCCTTAACTCCGTTTTCAGCGTTCTACCCATCAAAACAACCGTGAGAACAAGGAGAATGCTAATCCTACAAACAATCATAAGTCCTAACACACAATTTTCTATCATTGTGACGATCCATCAGTCATCTTAATACGTTTTATTGGTCATTGCTTAACGGTTTCTTCTTGATTTTGTAAAATCCCGCGAAAGAATCTATTTCTCGGTTTAAATCATAGATTTATAAAATCCCGTGTATACTACAACATCATATCTTACACTACTGACCCTGTGATTTCAGAAGTACTTAAATTGTATGATGTTGTGGACAACAATGATAATGTATGCTACACTGAACGATTAAAGATGATTGAATTAATCAATGACGATGTGAGATATTCATGTCTTGAGTACAATGAGAATGAATTACACATGCTAATGCTACAGAATGCCATGCAAAAGCAAAGCAACATTGAACCTTATCAACAACTTCACTCTCACCTCATGTTACTTCTACCCACATCAATGGAACGAACATGTATTGCCCTCTTCCGTCAGGACTTGTCCACATTAACAGGAACTTTGCTGTTTAATCTAGAGCAATTGGAGCTACAACTTGACAAAGAGAAGGTTCAAAAGGATAGTTCCAGTGCTGCACTTCAAGTCATCTACAAACATTTTCAGTCATTCATTAGAAGGGAATTCACATCAGATTATGATCAAGACATGGCTGAAATGTCTTTCAAGAGACACACTGGAATGGAAATTTGCGTGTTCATAGATACACTTATCCATCTCATGGATAATGTGGAAAAGTATATTGAGGAAGTTACTCAGAAAGATGATAAAATGGATGAGAGTCTGGTGAAGTTGACAGAAAGTTGTGATGAGTTGGTTAATGTATCAGTTGAAGAATCGGTGTTCTTTGAATGCAGAATGTCAGAGACGAAAAAAAATGATGTAACCAGTTGCTCAGTAACTCCTGTCACTCAAGAAGTGGATGCTGTGATCAGAAAGGTGAATGAATGTCGGGTACAATCAATAAATTGTAGTGTTGAGACCAGTAAGGCATCGGGTGATGGATCAGTTGACACTGAATACATAGGCTCAGAGACAGATAAGCTTGAAACAGCCAGTTGTTTAGTGACTCTTGTTACACATAATGTGGATGCAAGTATCAGACCGACAAATGAACAAGTGTCATGTGATGAGGTACCCTTAATAGAACAACAAAATGAATTTGCTAATGTTCTTAAACAAACTTATCACGTTGCTGAACATGATTCTAACAAATGTTCTTTGACTGAAGCTGAGTCTTATACTAGTGTTTTCAAAACTAACAATATGGTTGATAAGAAAACGTATGATGAACTTTCAAACAGATTTTTACAACTTGAAAAATATTGCATTTCACTTGAAATCGCAATGCAAAGTAAAGAAGAAAGTTTACAATCTCCTAAACCATGCAAAAATCCAGAATTTCCTGAAGTCTATGAATTTTTTGAAATAAACACTTTGAATGCTCAGCTTCAGGCCAAAAACCTGACTGTCAACAATTTGAAGAAACATATTTCTGATATGCATGTGAAAAGTAATTTGGTTACAAGCAATTCTGATGTTAATGCTATTGATGATTTTCAAATGAGAAATGATGAATTAGCGGTTTGTGTGGCCAAATTACTAAAGGAAAATGAGTCTTTGAGAAAGCATCACATAGAACTAAGCGACTCTGTCAATGAAACTAGAACTAAGTCAGTGGAACAAACAAAATCTTTGATAGCAAAAATTGATGAACTCAAAGCTCAACTTCAGGAAAAGAGTTTTGCAATAGTTGCCTTAAAGAATGAGCTTAGAAAAACTGTAGGGAAAATTGTGAACACTAAGTTTACAAAACCATCAACCTTGGGGAAGCTAGTTTCTCATTCCATTAGAGACCGGTCTGTTGTTAGGCAGCCTACTGCATTTAAATCTGAAAGAACAAAATTTTCAAAAACACGGTTTGCCTCCCAAGTTGATGTGAAACAAGTTTTTGTCAAAACCAGTCAATTCACCTTATTTGCCTAAGAATTAACATGATATGAATGACTTGTTCAAGAACTATGATCTATAAGAAGCTCGGAAAAAGGCACAGATTAAAAAATATGGAATTTTAGGTGCTAGACCTAGGGTGATGAATTCTACGAGATTTCAAGGCACTGCTAGTAGTTTTAAACCATTACCTAGGAACACTCAACTAAAGACTAGGGATTGGCTTGTATCTAAGAGTAGTTGCATTTCGAATAAAGCTATTCCCATAGCAAATCACTCTAACAACTCTAGATCATTTTTTGAATCCAAACTAGCTGTTTGCTCAAATTGTCTGAAATGCATCTTTAAGGAAAATCATGATAATTGTTTTTCTAAATCCCTAAAGAAAGTAAATTCTCATACAAAGGTTTAACCTGTTAAGTCTAGGATTTTCGCTAAGTCATCTACTATGCATATGAAGCAAAACAAACCGAAAACTTCACCTAGATGGATTCCAACTGCTAAATCTTTGGAAACTAGGAATAAGGATAAGTCTTCCACTATGCATAAGAAGCCTAACAATCCTAGACCTTGCCATAAGTGGATACCATCTGGTAGAATTTTTAAGAATGTTGGACTTAGGTGGATACCTACCGGTAAGTTGTTTACCGATGGCAAAATCAAGGTTGAATGTGAAACCCCAAAGGGTTTGGATACGAATGTCACTAACCAATATATATGCAATAAAGCTTGTAATGTTAGTGCAAGTAGTCCTTACTCAGTTGCAGATACCTTGATCCTTCAATACATGGACAGGCTTAAAGTATGGATAACAAAAGGATTGATATCTCATAACTCGCGGGTTCAAGTAACTCAACCTTGATATTTAATCGGCTATGACGTTTGAACACAACAGTTCAAGCCTCGTACTCTAAAGAAAAGAAAAGTGTACGCTTCAGTGCGCTTTATCTTATGAAGAAGAGAAATCTTCTCACTAATGACCATTCTCATCAACATGCTTCATGCCTTTTCCATGCGCTTTCAAACATCAAGTGAACCGGACTACTGTTGATTGTTTTCTTATTCCACTTGATCAACTATAATGACGATGGCGACATCATGTGCTAATTTTGCGGGGGTGAAGTGTGAATAGACTACATTTGGATGATATTCACTTAATCAATCAAGAATGGCATCTCCGTATGCAATTCTTGAGGGGGAGAAGAAGTGTGAATTTTCTGCATGATGATTTATATTAGAGAATAAATGGTCAAACGACTCCAAGCTCATGTAAGAACCGAGCTTCTTCTTATCGGATCACAATTCTACATGGAGTTTTTTCTAACAGCCGTTGGTTGACATCTTCACATGGGCTGATTTGATTAATGACAAAGTGCTTCTAGTTGCTGGGCTGATTTCTTTGATGAAAATCTTTCTGTTCTTGTTTGATTGGGAGGGATCTTAGTTAAGGAGATTTGCTATTTGTAAGTTAACGGGAATGCATTTGGTGAGTTGAAGATGTTTACTTTCTATTCCCCAATTGGACAATCTTGAAGAAGGTCGAGTCTACAGTCGGTTCTACATTCTCTGCTACATGTTAGAAGACTAAAGACGAGTTGCATTTAACGATCTAAAGACTTCTTCTTAATCCAGGAATTTATCAAACAGATTGTCGGTTTAGGGGAGAGCACTAATTAGGGAAGGGTGAAATGTCTGATTTAATCCCCAATTAGACTTGCTCACACTGTACTTCAGCAAGTTGATTCTCACAAAGACTTCAAGCGATCATCTCAAAAAGATTTCAAGTATTTGGGCTTATAATATGTTGCTGATTCTGAAGTGTCATAACCAGCAAAGGGGAAGGAGACATGCATCTAAATGCGAGTAAACTTGATGAGCTTAATACTTCTAAGTGATTGAAGAAATCCCAGGAAGACATATGTCATTACCGCAGAGAAACTCAAGGTTTGACTCATGGCGTTTAGTGTTCTTATTCCAAATATGTGAGGGAAGAGATGGAAGAATTAGTTTCTGGTGATAAAAAGAGGTACACAAGTGTGTGATGATTTCGATGCTATCGCAATCATCAGGGGAGAGAGATTGTGTACATTGGGGACGCTCAGCTGTTTCACTTGAGTGCTTAATCAGTGATTCAGAGATATAATCACTTATTCGGAGTTGAAATCCTTGAGAGATAGTCCTCCGTAGAGATAATCAGTGATTTGGCATGCTTCTTCAATGTTATCAGTTATTCTCTCTTTGGGCATTCGAGTACTTCGGGTTCTTGAGCTTCATACACTTTCTTAGGGGAGAGAAAAGTATACATCAGGGTTATTCTTTAGCTATTGGACTTAATCTGCTGCTTCGATGGTATAAGTTTCTTTGTCTTCGGGTATGTGTATTCGGGTTCGTGAGCTCCAGTCTAAGAGACTGACTGCATCAATTCATCCACTTGGGGGAAGTGGGCTCTTGACAACTTTTTGGGGATGCATCGCTTCAGACTTCAGTGGTAATGAAATATGAGAAGAATTTTAAAGAGTGGGATGATACGTTGCTGTTCTTATTGATGATATAACCCCGGACGGAGAATCGTCGATCTTTCTTAAAAGGAGCAGCAAACTCGATGATAATGGTGTGCTTCTCTGTGCACCTGGCTAAGGAAAGCTTGAAATAGAGCTTCGAATCTGCTCATCTAAAGGATTTTCGGTTTGAGGGGAAGCTGCCAAAGTCTCACTTTCAGATGGTTCAATTTCTCTCAACTCAGGAGCCTCGAAAGCTTTGGTGGTGAATGTTTAAGAGATAATGACTTCTATCTTCTACAACTGGGCTGCTCAATATCCTTATCTCGGTACTCGTATCATCATCTTCTTAAAAAACTATATCATCTAATCTATCTTTGTAAATATTTATCAGAAAATCAAAATACAAAAATATAAAACCAGCAAAAGAAAATAGAAAAATATAAAACCAACTAAAATCCATAAAAATTTGAAAAATCAGAAAATACCAAAAATATTGTTTTCTAAAGACATGTCTTCTGGTATCGATAACATCTGCGGTCTTAGAAATGTCATTCAACAATGGCACGAGACCATAGATTAAGTTCGAGCAGGAGGTGTAAATATTCTTTTTCCAAAACATGTCTCTAAATATGGCTTGCAGTTATTTCAGACTGTAACTCGCACTTAACCATGGCTTGCTATTATTTCAGATAGCAACCCGCTCTTCAAGAAAGGAAAGTGCTGCGCTAATCCAATTTTCTATAAATTTTGTGCACTTATCCAAAAACAAAATGAGGAAAGTATGTCGAAGGACTACTGTTCCTACTCAAATATTTTTCCTTCAAAAATTCTTCAGAAAAATATTTGTTTTAACAAAATGGTGGTAAATGAGTTGCTTGTAAATTAATCAAATTCAGAGTTTTCGTAAAAATTGAAAACTCAATCAATGACTTTAGCGCTTTTAAACTTTTCAAAGAAAGAGTCATTGATTGAGGGGGAGAATATTTTTCAAATTTACATCATCTAACGGGCTTTCTTAATCATCCTACGTGCTTATCTGATAAAATATAATTGCCTATGTTGAAGGACTAGGTTTCTAGGATGTGATTGTTAGGATTAGATGATTATAGATTGATGAACACATTATTCCCATACCTTTTATGATCTGATTGATTTGTTGAATTGACTTTTATTAGTCGATTGCTGTTTGGGTGTTGTCGACCACCATATATGTCCCTCTGTGTTCACTAACGTATGCAGATAACATGGTTTAAAAGAATGTTCCCGATCCGGATCCCACAATTGAAGAGGATTGGATGCCGAAAGGAAAGGGTAACTATATCTTGGGTTGACAAATGTAGAAACGGAGCTTAATTTGACTTGAATGGAGAGTTGGCATAAATGCAACGTAAGAGGTCTCACTGAATCAGCAGATGGTTTTCTTCATCATCAAATGAAGAAACGAAGCTTATTTGGACCTCTATGAAGAGTTGGCATGACAAATGCAACGTCAGAAGTCTCACTGCATCAGGAGATGGTTTTCTTCCAAACCTACAACATCAACGGAAGCAGCTCAACCACCTAACGTATCTTGTGCATGAAAAGTAGTGGATGATACCATTTTTCTTAAAACAATTTTGATTAAATTGTTTTGAAAATGGAAAATATTGTTTTGAAAATTAATTGGACTTAATTTTGAAAATCACCGGACTTCAATTTATCAAAACTTAAGTCACTCAATCATCGACTACGGTCATCGATTGAGGGGGAGAGTGATTTAAAATAAAATATTTTCAAACGATACCTCTTCATAAAAGTCAGTTTGTACGTATTAATGTGGTGATCTAAAGATTTAATGTTATGTCATGCTATGATTTTTTTTTAGAATCAAGATCTTTCAAAATGAAATTTTTTCAGTTCTTGTTTGATTGTGAAATTGTTTTATTTTCCTTAAAGATCTCTTAAAACAATCATACCTGACACTAACAATCTTTAATGTCTTAAATTGGTCCATTTCGATCATTTTTCAAAATTAAATCTTGCCACGTCTTTCCCTAAATTTTTCTAAAAGATTTAAATCAATTGGGATCACAAATCTCAAATGGTTTGAAATTTTTGATCGGGGGAGAGATCGTGATTAAAATCTCAAATCTGTTTTAACGGAATTGCTTTTAGTCCTTCAAAGGCCATCCTGCCTCCATGTGCCAAACGATCTCAATATACTTAATGCACATGTTGAGGGGGAGCATTTATCCAAAAACTAGATTAGTTTTTAAATCAGGCACATATTCGCCCATGATTACTAAACCGTATTAAATCACTTGATATTTTTGATCGGGGGAGAATTTGTGATTTAATAATGAAATTTGAGAAAAGGTGATCATTTTGATTCAGATGTGCATCTTTGCTCTCCCATATGTGATAAACACTTTCGAATCTCGAAGCATATATTGAGGGGGAGCATTTCAAAAAGAAAATAAACTTTCAAGGTACAATGATTTCTATGTTTCAACATAAAGTACCTTGATTGATTTTCTAAATGTTTTCTTATTGGCAAATGTGATCGTAAAAGTACTTCAAAGAACTCCTACCTCGATGTAAGGGTGAGCATACAACCCGAACGGACCGGACCGACCATCGGACCAACCGAGACCGGACCGGACCGACCACATTCCGTCCGGTCTGCGGTCTTGGCATTTGGTATAATTCGGTCCTCGGTCCGGACCAAAACCGACGAATTTGAACTAATTTGGACCGGACCGACCGAAGGACCGACCGGACCGGTCCGGACCGACACCGGACCGGTCCGGTCCGACACCGGACTGACCATATTCGGTCCGGTCTCGGTCTAAGGTTTATGCCGAAATTGGTTTTCGGTCCGGTCCGGTCCGGTTTTTGCACCATGCTCACCCTTACCTCGATGTGTTAAATGATTTCAAACAACCAACGCACATTTTGAGGGGGAGAATTTACCAAGAAAATCAAATGGCTTTTTCGTAGGAAATTGTGATAAGGAAATTATTTCAAAGAACTCTTGCCTCCATGTGCTAAACAGTTTACAAATCATATGCACATGTTGAGGGGGAGCATTTCTAAAATGATCAAAACAATTAAGGTACAAAATGCTTTGATTTTATATCACAAGTACCTTGATTGATTTTTCCAAATGATTTTTCAATTGGTTTCATGAAGGAAAGAACAATACCAAAAGACCGATCAATTTACTTTATGCATGGTGATATAAGGATGGTTAGGTTAGGTATTCGTTCCCACGATCCCTTGAGCCAGAGAGGGATCTACGAGGACAATCCACTAGATAGTGTAGAGTCCTTAGGTATGATGAAAAAGAAGAAAAATGAGAATATGGGAAGAGTGCGGTGAGAAGAGAGCTAGTCTTGGAACAAACCCAACATGGTTCTAGTAATGAAGTCTCGGTAAGCACTGAAGGGGTTGAAGAATGAAAAAGAAATTAATGTGAAAAGGGTGAAAAGAAATAGCCCTCCAATAATTCAACCTTAGGGCAGTAACCGGGTTCAATACATATACTCTTGGTTGTTACCAAGATAACACTGGTATTGAAGACAAGACGTCATGGACCCAGTGACGCACTGCACTAAACTTCCCAAGCTACTCAAGTTCCTCTTAAAAGGGCTTGTTTCATTCTCACGGGGAACCTACATTATCTATCGACTTTCTCTTAGAGATTGTTGATATTGAAAAAGGAGGCCCTCTCTCTAGTCTCCGGCATAGGAACCAAATGTGCACAATTGAGTCTAGAGCCAAGAGATCATCCACAATATCTCATTAGGACACAAAATTATTGAAGACTTACTGTTTCACATAATGTGGAAAGTGAGTATATATTAAGAGTCCTACGCATTATCCTTGTGATATTGCCAGAACATCCGAGTGATATGTTAAATATTCACGATGAAGATGGAAAGCCTTCTAGAGCCAACATCAAACAAGCTCTTGGTGGGTGACATGTGAGATCCTTTCAAAAGATCAAGCTTGTGACAACTGGATAGAAACGATAGGGCGATTCACTCGTGAATCAACCTTGGTCCAGGAAATGAATTGACAAATACTTTTGGAAAAATCGTTCGATGTGCAAATCTTCTTTTCTCTAGCGCATCGAATGTGTATTCATATTTCAAACTCAAAAAGTATCTCTGATTGAAAAAAATGCTTTTGGAAAAATGGTTCGATGTGCAAATTTCTTCTTTTCTCTAGCACATCGAATGTGTACTCTTTTCAGATACAAAAAGTATTTTTGCTTGAAAATTGATCTTTCTTATAAAACCTTCGTCGTATTGCCAAACTCTTTCTTCAAGCAATACCCGATTATTTTCAAATCATTTTGAATCAATCAGTAAATCTCAATTTGTTGGTTCACTCACTCCGTGTTGTCTTCTTTAAGAGGCGTTCGGTTTGAGAGCGGCTAGAACAGCTGCGAAACCTGTCAAGGAGATTCTTAGGAATCCTACGATCACAGGCGTGCTTATGCTTGATCAGCGAGGGAAAGTGGGCCGTGTACCTCAACTCAACGAAAGTGATCAAAGACACTTTAGTGCGCTTTATTGCTAACTGTTGTATGCAGGAACACCCGACGGTTGTAGCTGATCAGAATTGAGGAATCAATCCATAGCCGCATGCTCATACAAACACACTCACGTTTAAAGATATCATGATAAGTGCATATCTTCATCAACTGGCTCTGATATTTTCAAATCATGCTTCTGCTACGCTACTGGAAATATTATGAATCAACAAAAGCTTCCGCTACTCTGATGAGAAGATATCATGATCCCAAATGTAAGCATGTCGGTCCGAAAGTCACAACTTCACATGATGGCAACACAATAAAGGGTGATCCAGAGATTTGATGTGGTTGATGATCTCAAAGAAAGCTAGAAGATCATCAAAGATGTGGATCAGTTCAAAGACCTCCACTGAAAGTACAAAATAATCGGACTATGAAGAGTCACTACAAAAGCACAAAGAATGCGGACATTGAAGAATTGAAGTCTACGAGCTCAGAACAGAAGACAAAATAGAATGCTAGGATTTGAAATTTAAAACATGGGGTGACCTCCCTTAGGGGGAGATTGTTAGGAATTTGAAATTCCATAGTGAAGTGTTGGTCACCCCAACTATTATCTAGCATAAGTTAGCTCGTAGACATATCGTTATTTACTTATTATTAGTTAGTCATTTAGTTATTAGTTTAGCTTAGTGCAACACCGTGGAGGACAGACGGGTCTTTACCCACTGTATGCCTGATCAACAGCCCGACAGAGGGTGTATTATGTAAAACTATAAATACCCTATACCTCCCAAGGTAGAGGGTTGGACCTTTCATTCTAATCTAACCTTTTCTCTTTTGTTTACTTTCTCTCTCTAGAAGGGATCCCATCTTCCACTTTCTCTCTCTAAACTCATATTGTACGCCCCATACTTGTGATTGTTTGTGTGTTTGTGAAATCCAATATGTTACATATATGGTTATCAACTCACCATATTCTATATGATTAAGAGTTGGCTAGTCCATAGCAAATGGCTCATGGTAAAGACATATCAAATCCCTTGATAGCTGGTAGTTTGCTAAAAACTATAATAAGAGCAGTCCAATTTTCATATGCTTTACTTACCACTGCTCTTGAAAATTTTTGTGAAAAATTACCCTTTGCTAGTTCACGATTATCCCGCCAGTGTTATTTTTACCCTTGTTGAACTAGCCGTTCTGGGTTGTTGTGTCAGTAACAAAATTTTTACTAGCTATTGAGAGTAACTGCTTTCCATATTAATAGGGTAAAATTTTTAGAAGATTATCTACTTTCCTAATTGCAATTTATTCTCTTAAGATAAATCTTTACCTTAGATAATTTTTCTTGCGCAAAACTCTCAAACCCTAACAGTATATATCTTTTTCTCTCAATTGGCGAGTTCTTCATTCAATTCATACTCACACAACACATTTTTCATCAAAAGATACTATGGTACAAATCACTTTTGCAGATGAGCACAACCAAGTGGCCTATTTGAAAAAGTCAAACGACAAGAGTGACCCTGTTTTTCATCAGATTGTTGATTTTCTAAACACTACTCATGTAAGGTATGCTTTACTTCTTAATCCTACAATCTATATCTCTCAAATCAAGCAGTTTTGGAACTCTGTTAAGTCCATCACTATTGAAGATGGAGATACACATGAAACTGTGGATGATCTTATAGCCACAGTGGATGGGGTAACTATTGATGTTACTGGGTCATCCTTGAGGAGAATTCTCAAATTGGATGATCTCAATGGTATCATCACATTACCCATGCCAGGAATTCATGAACATCTTTCATCCATGGGGTATGATACCACTGACAAAAAGACTACTTTCAAAAAGAGTGGTTTCTGTTCTCATTGGAGATTTTTAATACATACTCTATTACATTGCCTAAGTCTTAAGAAAACATCTTATGAACAATTCAGTTCAACAATGGCTTACCCTTTGGTTTGTCTAGCCACATATAGGATTTTTAATTGGTCTAAATATATTTTTACAAGTATGCAAGGCAATGTAAGAGTTCAACAAATTTTTTGATGTATCCAAGGTTTGTGCAAGCAGTGTTAATGAATTTCCACTGCAACCCCATACAAGAGTTTATAAAATCCGTTGCCTTAAGCCCAAAGTTTTTCAAAACATGGATAAGGATGGTAATAAGGTTGTTAAAACTCTTTTTCCTCAAATGCTTGCAAAGATTGCACAAGTACAGGTGAAGATGCAACAATCCCAGTTGTATCCCAAAACACACCCACAATCATAGTTCCAATCATTAACTACACTCCACCAGTTACTCACACCTATGAGAGGAGGCAAAAACAACCAACTCCTCCCATTACAACACAGCATGTCCCTGATCCTTTTGGTTTAGGAACAAGCAGTGGTGGTTCCAGGCCTCAACCTAGTCCAACTAGGATGGAATTTGAGCCAATGCTCTATGATTCACCTCTCCCAACAGGTCACACAGTTGGAAGTGTTGAGGGCAGTGGGAAACCTATGGAATTGATGGAACTATGTACCAAGTTAACTAAGCAGGTTGAATCTCTGGAGAAATACTTGGCACAAGTAAAGGAGCAACATGCCAAGGATGTTACAAAATTGCAAGAAGAGATTCAGACTTTGAAGAAAGAGTTGCTGGGGTTGAAACAGAAAAGGAGAACTACAAAGATAGTGATTTCATCTCCATCCTCACCTCATGAAGGTGACTCAGAGGAATTCGGTGAAGATTTAGGAAATTCTCCCAACCAGGGGAGGAAAACAGATACTGAAACCAAGGGGAGGAAAATTGATTTTGGAGATGAAGGTGATTCAGGTGCAGATTTTGATTTTTGATTTGATGAGCCAATAGGTGAAAGCAAAGGTACTGAGGAAGTTGATACTCAAGAAGAAGTTCCTCAACAGCAACTTGATACAAGTCAACCAGAGCAAGCATCTTCCACTGCTGCAAATATTTCCACTGATACGATTCCCATTGTTACTGCTGCAGAGGAAGAACTTGAAAAGAAGAAGAAGGAAAAAGGTAAAGCAGTTATGCAGAGTGAAGAGCAACCATGAAGGAATGTTTCAAAGAGAGAACAAGCTCAAGTTGATCATGATGCAGAAGTTGCTAGAAAGCTCAGAGAAGATGAAGTTGCAAACAAGAAAAGGCTAGATGAAATTGAGATTGCAGACTTTATGGAGGCTAAAAGGCTGGACAGAATGGAAACCACTGCTCCAATGGATGTAAATCCACTTTCCACTATTCCACCCACAATTTTCAGAGAAAAGACTCTAGAGTTTACATATGTACCTACAGAACAAGAGATTGAGTTCTTGATTGCTAACGATCCAGTAGTCAAGAAGAAATCAATTAACCTAGTTGCAGATAAATCTTTAACTGAAGAACAAAGAACAGCACAGTTGAAAGACTTCATTCAAATGAATAATAGACAAGCACTTCAAGATGCAATTGGTTCAGTCAGAAAGGGTCAAAAGAAACCAAGACAACCGACCAAGGCAAAAGTTATCTCAATGATGAAAGCTTATTGTTGCAGTATTGGTGGCTGGAAAAAGAATCAATTCAAAGGGATGACTTATGATCAGATTGAAGGTGTCTACTACAGAATTAAAAGGAAAGATAATGAGTTTATTCCTATGAACTCTGAAGAAGAAGAAAGAAGACATCCTCATCTAAAGAGAAAAGCCAAAGATAGTGAACCTCAGACTCTTAAGAAAACAACATTTGCTAAATAGCAAGAAGTTCAATCTGAGAAACTCACAGAAGAACAACTGACTGGCATGATTTTGATTGAAGAAGGAGATTTTTATCCTGACCCACTGCAAGTCAAACATCCTATTTTTGATTGGGAAGTGTATACTGCTAGAAATTTTGCTCAAACATGGAAGATTACAAGGCTAGGTGGTGAAACTTCATCATTCATTCAGTTTGAAGAACTCATCAAAGCATCTGACAGAGATGATCTTGATACATTGTGGAGATTAGTTCAAGAAAGGTTTGATGCTGACAATCTTAAAAATATGAAGGAAATGCAGTTATGGATTGATCTAAGAAGGCTCTATGAACCAGATGCTAATGATAATTTCTGGAAGTTTGAAGCTTCATGTGTTGGTACTACATGGACTTACTATGATCATGTGAAGTTCATCATGTTTCTACAAAAGCTGGAGTGGATGCATTTATGTTTGCTGAGAAAGAATACCCACTCAGAGCTGGAACTCACACTGTGATGTTGTCTACAACAATAAGAGTTCATGAAGATACTGAGAAGGTCAGAGCTTTGTTACATAGGATTCAAGGTCAATGTTCAAGAGCTATTCTTGCTTTAAGAAGAAAGTTAAGTGTTTGGAAGAATTCCCCAAATCCTTACAGATGATGCAAATTGAAGAAACTTATTGATTTGCAGAGAAATCATAAGTTTAGGGGAGGATTGTTGTGAATAATGCTAATAGTTACCACTGATAAGCTTGTGGAAGACACTGCTGAAGAATGCAATAGCAGTGGAAACACATTACCACTGCTAGTATATATTATTACCACTGCTATTAGGATAATTGTTATTTATTCGTGTATAGATAAGTATAGAAAAGATCTTTTGTATATTCTCTATTGATAGCATTATACTTATCTTGTAAAGGACTCCTTGTGCTATAAAAGGAGGTCCTAGGTCATTGTTCTTTGTACGTATTAAAAACCTAGAGAGCTTCAAGGTGTAACCCTAGTGATAAGCAAGATCACTCGTATTATTCTTAATAATATTGAAGCTTTGTGTTATAATGTTCTCACTTACATTACATCATACAATCCATCTTCTAAGTATTACTAAGTATATTCCGCGTACTTATTAATATAACTCAAAGTATCACTAACACAAGGTGTGTGTTTAGACCCATCACCTTGGATCGAGTTTCGTGAAGCTTTCTACCTGCAGTATTTTCCAATGTCCGAACAACATAAGTTCGAAATAGAATATCACACCATCCGCCAGAAGGAAGGGGAAAGCTGCACATAGTTTATGAAGCAGTTCCTTAGGTTAGCTGGGTTCTTGGGAGCGAGAGCATTTACACAGGAAGATCAAGCGGAGCACTTCAAGTGGGCTCTTTGTGAACCAATATTGGATGGGATAGTGAACATGGACTTCACTAATGTGGCTCAGGTGGCCAATGCTGCAAGAAATATAGAGATTTTGTGAGAGATGTCGAAGAGTAACAAGAGGAGTAGGGATGGAGACAGGGCACGAAAAGTGGATAATCGAAAGAAGGATGAGCAGGGAAGTTATGACCGTCGTGGTTCAAGGGGTTATGACCATTATGGTTCAGATAAGCTGGGTAAGTATGAGCGGGGAAATTCTGATTGACGTGGTTCGGATAAGTGGGGTGACTACAATCAGAGGTCTAGGCATGATCGTAACCAACAGTCTTATCGTGATGTTGGATCATCTTACCAAAATAAGAACCCTGATGAAGCATTGTCTCCACCATGTGACACATGTGGGAAGCTTCACCCAAGGAAGCCTTGTCATAAAGTTACTGGAGCATGCTTCTTGTGTGGTTTGATGGAGCATAAGGCGCTCGATTGTCCTAAGAATAGTGGAAGGGGGAAGTGAGTCTGTGGTTCGTGGTTTATTTACTTCGTTTTCATTGTGCTTTGATACATTTTAATAACTCGCTTTATGCTTTTGGATTGTTTGTACATTTCGACCGATCATTTAGAAGTTGGGATTTATTTGACGAAGTTCTTATCGTTTAGCTTTACCTTTGATGACGTACCCTCTAATCAGGTCGAAGGACACCCCTTCGACCTCAGTCGAATTTGCATTACGAAGACCTAAGTCTTTCTTCATAAGTCATTGGTGGCGTAAAATCATTCATCATTGATATGGTTACCAGTTGGGAATTCGCGAGCCGAAGGCCTATGCCCTTCGGAGTCTTCTCTTGAAGGCACCAAGACAAAGGAGAACCTTGACTTGGTCTTCCCCACATTCCCACTATTTCCTTAGCTTCCCCGCCAAGACAAAGAGAGTGGGGATGAAGCCCTAGCGGTTACCACAAATCATGGGACGCCCCCATGATCTCCGAAATGTGTGCTAACACTCTCCAAGCTTATTTCCTCGTCTATAAATAGGTTGGATGAGTCATTTCAATGGTCTGTTCACTGAACACAGTATTTCACATACTCCATATTACTTACAACACATATCACGTACTTACTCTCACGCCGGAGGTGGTTCACAGGGTCCAACCCATGCGCAATCACTTAACAAAGTGTCTATTATTTCTTATTGCAGATTAGCTACAAGTTTGGCACAAGCATATCACCCCTCATACCCTTCGATCACCATCGAAGGCCTGGTCGTACGAATTATTATACAATCAGTGGCGCCATCCGTGGGACCCGCTACAATTGATCTCGTTATTCCAAACTTATAACCAGTCAATCACCCTCACTAGTTTTACGGTATGAATCAAGGAAGAGAGGATACACCCCCTCCGGGTTTCTCGACCTTGACACCAATACCAGTCAACGATCCTAACAACCTTCCCAACATAAGCGCGTCCACCTTTACCACACGATCTCACCCTGAAAAAACTCCCAACAACCATGCTTCAACTTTGGCTAACCCTGAACCGGTAATAAGTCTAGCGTTTGTCGAAGCTAACATCGAAGCACTAGAATCTTTACTAAGGGCTCGAAGGAGGCAAGCTCGGAACGTGGAGATGCGTAGAGAGTTGGAATACTCTAGCAATGATTATGACGAAGAGTTAGAAATGGAGGCTAGGCCCTTGGCTCCTGGGGCTACAAGCTCTGTGCTGAGGATAGGGTCTCCAAGGAGTCGAAGGCCGAGTGGAAGTTCGGTTGGTTTTGAAGATGTTCCGGAGAGGGCTCCGATGAGAAAGGAAGGAACAATGGAAGGCTCCAATGGAAGGAGTCACCGAAGGGAGACTACGGAGGTTAACTTGCCACCACTCTTTGTGACAACTCGTAATTTTAGGTCATTTTACAAAATTTGAAAATTTCACTATTCATCTCGGGAATTTACTATTCACCGGTTACTATTCAAAATTTTACTATTCACCGTTTTGGTCGAGTAATATTCTGAGAAAGTATTTCAAAATTTACTATTCACGAAACACTATTCATTCCCGGAGAAAAACACTATTCAAGTTTCACTATTTCATCATTTATCGTAAACTAAGTTTACGAGTATCAAATTCGCGTAACCTTAATGGTTTAGCTGCGAATTCAGGAACCATCATTCAAGGGCATTTCATATAGACTAGGTTTAGTCTACATATCATTAGTATCATTATCATTATATTAATTCATGCATGGTTTAGCATTTTACATTAAACGTTTTATTTCTATTAAATAAACGCTATCGGGTAAACATTATTTTGAATACTTGATTCAACAATTCCAAAAATTATCCTAATATATTTTTATACTCATTTTAAGACTATAAAAATTATATTATTAGTTTACCCGATGTTTTAGATTTATTTGGTATATAAATTGTTATATTTATAATTACGACGGTTTTCGTAAATACTACACGATAATTATTGTTTCACTCAAATTTTTGAAGGAATGTATTTTTATAATTTTTATGACTTCAATACATTTTATTTTGATCCATTAAAATCTATTTTTAGATAACGCTACAACTAATATCTAATCCTATTTACAAATTACACATTATACTTAACAAATAATACTTTTACTTAACAAAACTACTCAACCCTCCTCATTTCTATCCATAACCGGCCACCCCCCTCCATGACTCACAAAGTTTACAAAATATCTTGTTAAGTTAATGACACATATTCATTCATGACTAGGCTTAGTGTTTTTACTAGATATTTCACAATCCAAACACATAGCAAACACATAACTCAAGGTGAAAAACAAATCTTTTTCTCTCTACCTCTCCATGAAGGCCGGCCATAGCATGAAGATCAAGAGAAACCATCCAATTTTTCTAGCTCAAGTGATTATCAAGCTCATGTAGTGATCTAGTATAGGTTTTGAAATAAAAACCTCATGATTTATTTAAGTATACTTTGCTCAAAACTCCTCAATCATTCAAGTAAGCATTTCATGATCATCATAATTCTTTCATATTCATCTTTATGTTATTTCATCATTTTTGCAAGAATCATGCATGTTACATATGAGTTTATACCACTTTTGTTAGGAATTAGAAATTCCCGGTATTAAAGAGTCGGTCACCTCAAGTATATGTAATCGTTAGAAAGCTCGTAGTCATGGTAATATTTAGTTAAGTAGTATTTAGTTAAGTAACACCGTGGAGGACGGACGGGTCTTTACCCAATGTATGCCTGATCCACAGCCCGTTGTGTGGCGATTTATGTAAGACTATAAATACTCTCTACCTCCCAAGGTAGAGAGTTGGAGCTCATAATAATATCTTTCACTTTCTCTCACTAAGTTCCCTAAACCTCTAACTTTCTCTCTCTAGAATTCCATCTATATGCTACTTTGTGTTATGGTTTGATGTGTATGTGAAAAGTTATAACTTACAATTGGTATCAAGAGCCATGGTTAGATCATATCTTGCACATCTTTGGATTTATAGTGGTTTTTAGGTGGTTTTTGAGTTTGAAAAAGTTTAGTGGTTTTTGCATCATTTGTTGATTTCTGTGTTAAAGTTCGATTTTGTTAGTACTTTTATGTTTAGAATCATCACAAGTGTGTAGGTTATCATTTGGTAAGCTTAAATCATCTTGGTTGGGTTGTTTTTGGATTGAAAAGTGATGTTTATGTGGTTTTTCATGCTAGCGACTTACTTCACGGATTAGTTTCTTCGTAGCGACTTGCTTTACAAATTTGTAGCGAGTTACTGATTCTAAACCTAGCGATTTAGATCTAGCGATTTACAGTACAAGTAGTGGACTCTCCACTACGGGTAGCGACTTGGTGATAGCGACTTGGTCGATAGCGAGTTGCTCTTTAGCGACTTGTATCTTTAGCGACTTGAGTAGCGAATTCTTTGCCAAAATTTTGCTAACGACTTGAGGCTTAGCGAGTTACTACCTAGCGACTTGCATTTGTCTAGCGACTTGGAACTCTAGCGACTTAGTGGTGTAGCGAATTAAGCATTAGCGACTTAGTGCATTATCTTCTAGCGACTTAGTGCATTATCTTCTAGCGACTTAGTGCATTATCTTCTAGTGCATTATCTTCTAGCGACTTGAGTGATTTTTTACGGTTTTCTCTTGATTTAGTAAAATCCCGTGAAAGAATCTATTTCCGGTTTAATCATAGAGTTATAAAATCCCGTATAAGCTGTAAACATGTCTACCAACGTTCCTACTGTCATCTCCACTGCAGGATGTTCAAGCTACTGGCTCAGATACTCGTCCCACCCATGCTTGACAGGCCTGACTACGATTCTTGGGCTCAACGAATCAGATTGTATTGCCTTGGAAAGGAAAATGGTGTCAACATTCTCAAATCCATTGATGAAGGACCATATCGAGTTGAGGCGACTAGAGACATACTTGATACTAATGAAGATGGTACTCCTGTTTACGGAATGGACAGGCCTAAAATGTATGATGAGCTTGAGGATAAGGAGAAAAAGAGATTCGATGCTGATATCGGGGCTTCAAACATTGTTCTTCAAGGTCTTCCTAAAGACATCTACAAGTCGATCAATCATAACACTGATGCAAAGGCAGTATGGGATAATGTTAAGATGCTTCTCTCAGGTTTAGAATTAACTATGGAAGACAGAGAATCCCAACTCTATGACGAATTTGAACACTTCAAGATGAAACCAGGTGAGAGTGTCTATGAGTACTATGTGAGATTTCATAAGTTAGTGAATGACATGAGGAACATCAGAATGACTATGCCTAACATTCAGCTGAACTCAAAATTTGTGAACAACATGAATCCCGAATGGCACAAGTTTGTCACCGCTATGAAGCTCACTAAAGGATTGAAGAATACAAACTATGAGCAACTCTATGCCTTCCTCCTTGAGAATGAGAGACATGCTATGTTTGAAAAATTGATTCTCAATCGGTTCAAAACCAACCAGGGAGAGACAAGCTCGTCTAATGACTCAACTGCCTTCTACTCAAACATCGGAATCACAACCAAAGCATCACAAGTCATACCCTGGGTAATGGTAATCACAAACTCATTCCTGATCCTATGTTCAAACAAGGCGATCTTGATCCACACGTGGGAAACTTCATTAATCAACTAGCTCTTCTGATTAGTCAAAACATGAATTCTCTCCCACAAACCAACAACAACCTCGAACGCATCTAACCCACACAATCAAGCCACTATTAAAGATGGAAGGATCGTGGTGCAACGATTCAGGAAAGACGAGTATGATCGGGGAAGAGGTGGAGCTAGTAGAGGTTATGTTGGTAACCAGAATCGAGGAAGGAATGGTAACCAAGGTCAAGCTAAGCCAATCAAATGTTATAACTGTGGTGGTGAGGGACACATTGCAAGGAACGGTACATCTCCAAAGCGTCCACGAATCTGATTACTTCGAGAGATAAGATCTTTTGTACAAGCTCGGGACAATGGTGCTGCTTTGGATGAAGAGGAATTGTTGTTTCTAGCTGAGGGCAATGCCAAGACCTATGATGCGGATGTGGATGAGCAGCCTATTCAGGAGATAGGTCACAATCATCAGAATGCCTTTCAAGTCGCTGATTGTGATGCATACGACTCGGATGTGGATGATGGACCTACGGCACACACAATTTTTATGGCTAGCATTTCTCCAATGGTTTCTCCCAAGGTCTCTTCTTCACCACTAGTTGGCCCATCCCGAGACAAACTCATCTCAGAGGTATTAAAACTATACGATGATGTTGATGTGCAAAAGATGCATGACAAAGTACATTCAACTGAAACTATTGAATCAAATGTTGAAAATATGGGTAATATCGATATTATCCCATATGATCAATATGTGAAACAAAGTGAAAGTGAAGTTGTACCAAGTGATGCATCTTCTGCATTCAACAATGACTATGTTTTTGATGAATACACTGCATGTGCCCCTGATGATTCTGTAATTTCGGAACTAAATGCCTATAAAGAACGTGTTGCTATTTATGAACAACGTGCTAAATTTGAGTTGACCACTCGTGGCGGGAAATGGATGACCAAATGCGTACAGTCATTAGAAAAAGTAATTTTAGAGAAGAAGTATTGAAACAAGAATTAAATTCCTTGCAAGAAAAACTTTCTAAAACAGCTAAGCAAAAACAAGAACTTCAAGAAAATGTGAAAATGCTTAAGCAAGAATTTAATGCAAAGGAATCAAAACTCTTGAGAGATTTTTCTAATCTGAAAACTTTGAAAAACAAACTTGAAAACAAGTTGTACATACAAGGAAACACCATTCAATTTGCTCACATGGTTCACTAAACATAGAGTCCTAAGCGATAAGCATAGCGTTCCCATTATAGATAAACCCAACCACGAATGCGGAAGATTGCAAAAGCAGTTCAAAGTGTGATCTATGATGGCAATGAGATTCTTAAACCTAGACAGAAACCTAGTTGCGTTGAGTGCGCTGAGGAAGATAAGAAATCAGATGAAGTCACTAGGGAAAGGATGAACAAAAAATTAGATGATCCTAAATGCAAAGAAAAAAATAATAATTATCACTCCCCATGACTACAAAAAGGAAAACTGGATTTCCTTGAACATGTTTAAGCCTCGGACATTGTTGACTCCCGAACAAGTTTTCTGGAAAAAGGATTTAGATAAGCTAAAGTCGAAAATATTGTTGAAACAAACCTCCCCTATTGGAAAATGCCTAGAAGCGATGTGTATCCTCCTAATCCACCAATGCATCTTGTTCCTAGAAAAATTGCCACTAAAAGCAAGACCTTAATTAGCCAATATGTTATATTTCAACTATTTGTTGATTTTGAGAAAACTTGCAAGAAAAGGATCACACCTCGGTATAACGGAAGGAGATAGGGGTTTTGAGCAAATGAAAGAATGTTATTTAACTGAGGTCATGCCTTTCTTTAAACTTCTAAAGGATCACTTTGAGAGTCTTAAAAAGGGGATAGAAACTGATATCAAGGGAATGGAAAAGGAATTTGATGCAATGGTAGTTGAAGTTAGTGATTATGAGCGTGCACTAAAATATAATGAGATTGAGAGGAAGAACTTGCATACATTAAATGAGACTCTTATTCCTGAATGTGTTGCTCAAGATATCTTTTTTCCTTGCTTCAAATTGCTCTCTTAATGCTTCCAAATTTCATGAACTATCTGTGGCCCTGAAAGTCTCCCATGATCGTGTCATTGAGCTTGAAAAACTAATTCTAAACTAAACGAGAAAATTGAACTGGATGATCACGACAATTTGGTTAAACATTTTTCTAAACTGGAAGTTGAGCATTTTAATTTACAACTAAAATATCAACATCTTAAAGAAAATGTTAAAACTTCAAATATCAAGACATCGTCAGATGCTCCAGAGTTTGATGCAGCTTTTCAAATTAACAAACGTGATGAACATATTCAAGCTCATTGCAACACGATCAGAAAGTTGAAAGCCCAAATCTCTCAATTAAAGGGTCAAACGAACAATATGACAGGCTCCCAAATCCCTCCTCCTTTAGATTCTCGGAATTCTCAAACTTTTCATCTTCAAAACTTAGTTGATGCCTTACAAAAGGAAAGCGAGAGTTTTCTAGAAGAAAATGAAAAAGTTAAGCGACATTTTAAAGAGTTATATGATTCAATAAAAGTCACCCGTGACCAAAACAACGAAAAAATAACGTCTCTACAAAAGGAAATTGAGAATCTCGAGAAGTCGGAAATGGGAAACTACGACTTGTTTTCAATAAGAATGTTGTCTCAAAGTCACCCTTAGACTGCAAATACCTTTGTGACGATTAAATATATTCCTCCTCATCTTAGGAATAATGAACATGCTTTTCATGAATACTTTGCTCACCTTAAGGATAGTCTAGAATGTCTCCGTGAGATTTTCGAAGAGGATTTCATTAACAAACCTCTTGATAGTGAAATTAGGTTTGCTTGCCTCCAGGCCAAACGATCTCAAGAGTTGCTAGAATGTGTAATTGCCACATGTCCCAAATCCTTAACCTTAGGTGTAAAAGGCAAAGGCTGATGCCTTGTTCTATGCCTAGTGCCAAGCAAGAAATCCGTTCTATGCCCAGTCTTAAGAAAGGAAACACTAATGTGCCTTCAAGTAGTTCGATTCGGATATGTTAGTGCTAAGAAAGTGAACTTTAGTGTGCCTGAAAAAAGCTCAAATCACAGTCTTAAAGTATACACTAATGTGCCTTCTAGTACTTCAGATCCTTGCACATCAAGTTAGGAATGCAAAAATTTGATCAACCAACTAATGTTCCCATTCCCTCTACAGGAGTAATCAGTGACTTTAAAGCGAAGCGGTCAAAGTCTCAAGAAAACACAAGGAATGATAGGACCTTGCAAGCTAAGAATGTGCATTGGAAGAAAGTAGAAGACCAATCTAGGAACTTTAAGCTTGAGTTGAATAAAGCGAATCGTGTTGATTCTAGTATTAGCCTTAGGCGTCTTGTAATTAATTCGAATTCGATACTATCTGCAAACCTTGTAATGATGTCATGCTTGAATTCATTTGCTAATCATGAATGTGGTGTGAATGCTTTGTCTAATTCTGTCAAATGCCCAGTTAAAATTGTTAATGCTAATAATCGTGCAAATAAGGCAAAAGGCAAAAGCGAAGAATTGTTAGAAAAGTGGAAACCCACAGGTAGAACTTTTATAAAGATAGGTTATTATTGGATACCTTTTGGCCATAAGAATAATCGGTTTTGTTCTCAAACTGCTAAGATTATGCCCACTAGAAAATGGATGCCTACTTGTAGAACTATTCCCTTAAGAAGTAAACATACTTTGAATAGGTCAAATATAGACACCAGCATTGCATCTATTCCCAATGATTCCATTGCTTCTACTCCGATATGGATGTTTCATTTACGATGTGGGTGTTCCAATTACTGTTACTAACCAAGTGGAACCCATTCTTGCATGGGGATCCCAATTATCGTTATCCATTCTTGTGCGTGTTCAAGCTGCAGATCATTCAAATCGTTACGTGGTACCGGACTCAGTGTTCCAAGCATATGACCGGAGACCGGTCACGGCTCATGAACCGTGAGCAAATTCATCGGACTGTTAGATTCGGTAATGATCATTTCGTTGCAATTAAGGGTTATGGTGATTATGTTGTTGGTGATAGTGTTATCTCTAGAGTATACTATGTGGAAGGTTTGGGTCATAATCGTTCTCTGTTGGTCAATTCTGTGATTCGATCTAGAAGTAGCCTTGAAAAACATACTCTTTGTTAGAGATCTTAATGGTAAGGAACTGTTAAAAGGAACTCGTGGTTCAAATCTTTACACCATCTCTATAGAAGATATGATGAAGTCTTCTCCAATTTGCTTGTTGTCAAAGGCTTCTAAAACAAAGTCATGGTTATGGCATCGACGTCTCAATCACTTGAACTTCGGCACCATCAATGATCTCTCCGGAAAGGACTTAGTTGTAGGTTTACCTCGACTAAAGTATGAAAAGGATCATCTTTGTTCACCATGTCAATTGGGAAAAAGCAAGAAGTATGCCCATAAACCCAAACCTACTAACTCGTCACAGAAGTTCTTCATACAATTCATATGGATTTATGTGGACCAATGAGAGTGCGGAATATCTTTGGGAAGAAATATGTGTTAGTTGTGGTTGATGATTACTCTAGATTCACGTGGGTCAAGTTCTTAAGGACAAAGGATGAAACTCCAGATATCATCATCAAACTTATCAAGCAAATGCAGGTTCGACTTAACAAAACCGTCGAATTATCCGGACGGACAATGGGCCGAAGTTTGTTAACAAACAACTTAGTGAATTCTATGAAAGCATTGGAATCAACCATCAAAGAAGTGTTCCACGAACTCCTCAACAGAACGGTGTAGTTGAAAGACGAATCGAACTCTTGTAGAAGCCGCTAGAACAATGCTGATCGATTTACTCAAAAGTTCCAATGTTTCTCGGTTGAAGCTATTGCCATTGCATGCTACACACAAAATCGTTCCGATTCACACTGTTCATGGAAAGACACCATATGAACTTGTCCACAACAGAAAACCTAATCTCTCTTTCCTTCGTGTGTTTGGTGCATTGTGTTATCCAACTAATGAGGGTCAAGACTTAGGGAAACTTAGGGCTAAAGCGGACATTGGAGTATTTGTAGGATATGCACCAAACAAAAAGGGATACCGAATCTATAACAAAAGAACCCGAAATATCATGGAAACCATTCACGTTACGTTTGATGAGTTGACCGGTCAAATGGCTCCTGGACAATCCACTCGGGACCCGCACTTCAAATCAGTCCCATTGGTTCATCTCTTGTTCCAAACTCTTCTCAAGAAACTCCATATGTACCTCCATCTGAAGATGATTTAAAGAAATTGTTTGATCCTATGTTTGATGAACTGTATGATTCAATTACTAATGAGGTGTTGATCCCTACAACGAGAAAATGCTCATATTCCGTGAATGAAGTCAATCCTTCGGTCTCAATATCTTTAAGTCAAGAAGCACTGCTTGATCCTTCATCTCATCAACAAATCATCATTCTTCAAATGTACATCATGGAAATGTTTCGGGCATCAATGATGAAGTTAATCCCTTTGCTACTCCCGAAGATGCTCCATTTGAAAACATATTTGCTACTCTGAATCATCATCGAACCATCTTCTTGAAGACATCGACTCAGCTACCTCAGTTCCTCAACAACAGCCACATGAACACCTTAGAAAATGGACTCACGATCATCCATTAGACAACATCATTGGAAATCCTCTCGTCCTGTATCAACACGGAAACAACTTGCAACCGATGCCTTATGGTGTTTCTTCAACTCCGTACTATCTAAGATCGAACCAAAAGATGTTAAAACCGCCATGAATGAAGACAGCTGGTTCAATGCCATGCAAGATGAAATTCATGAGTTTGATCGACTTGATGTATGGGAGTTAGTACCGCTCCGACTGTGCTATGATTACTGCCCTTAAATGGATCTTCAAAGTGAAACTTGATGAGCATGGTGATGTGTTGAAAAACAAGGCCAGATTAGTTGCTAAAGGATATCGTCAAGAGGAGGGTATAGACTTTGAAGAATCTTTTGCTCCAGTTGCTCGAATCGAGGCAATCAGAATCTTTCGAGCTAATGCTGCTAGTAAGAACATGGTAGTATATCGATGGATGTGAAGACGGCATTTACGAGCGGAGATCTTAAAGAAGTTGTCTACGTCGACCAACCTGAAGGATTTATGAATCAAGAGCATCCTACTCACGTTTATCGTCTGAAGAAGGCTCTTTACGGTTTAAAGCAAGCTCCAGGGCATGGTATGATACACTGTCAAAGTTTCTTCTATCAACCGGATTCAAAGGAGCGATTGATCCTACCTTGTTCACCAGAAGTCGCAAACATTTAACTCATGTTCAAATTTATGTTGATGATATTATTTTTGCCTCGACCGACCCAATGGAATGTGATCGTTTTCAAATGAAATGAGTTCAAAGTTTCAAATGTCAATGATGGGACAAATGTCATTTTTCTTGGGATTACAAATTTCACAAAGTCCGGAGGCATTTTCATTAATCAATCTAAATATGCAACAGAGATTTTAAAGAAATTTGGATTTGATTCAAGTGACCCTGTTGACACCCCATGATTGATCGAACCAAACTAGATGAGGACCACTCAGGAATCATGATTGACCAAACGAAATATCGTAGTATGATTGGATCCCTGATGTACCTCACGGCTAGTAGACCAGACATCTTGTTCGCTGTTTGCATGTGTGCTAGATACAGGCTAAGCCTACTAAAAAGCACCTTGAAGCGGTTAAACGGGTCTTTCGGTATCTCCAAGGAACCATCAATATGGGACTATGGTACCCGAAGGACACCGGTATGTCACTAACGGCATATGCAGATGCTGATCATGCAGGTTGTCAAGATACACGTCGAAGTACATGCGGAGGTGCTCGTTTTTGGGTGATAAGCTTGTGAGCTGGTCTTCAAAGAAGCAAATGAGTACTTCTATTTCCTCTACAGAGGCTGAATACATATGGATGAGATCTCAATTATCGACTATGGCTTTGTATTCAACAAAATCCTCTGCATCTGTGATAATAAAAGTGCTATTGCTCTCTCATGCAACAACGCTCAACACTCAAGAGCAAAGCATATCGACATTCGACATCATTTCATCAGGGAACAAGTGAAAAAGGTGTGGTGGAACTCTATTTTGTGAGGTCTGAATATCAGTTAGCAGACATCTTCACCAAAGCTCTTCCAAGAGAACGTTTTGAGTTTATTCTTCCACGTCTTGGCTTGAAAAGCCTTCAACCAGATACTCTCAAACGTCTTCAGGAGGAAGACGAGGAGTAAAGGTCTATCTTCATCTATCTCTTGTAAATATTTTCTCAAAAATCAAATAGAAAATTATAAAAACCTTCAAAATCCATAAAAATCTGAAAAATTCGAAAAATCTTCAAAAAAAAAAATAAAATAAAAAAATAAAAAAATAATAAATAAAATTATTGTTAATTTGTCATGTTTTTTCAGTTCGATAATATCTACGGTCTTTGTGCTGTCATTCAAAGAATGACACGGGACTTTAGATGTTGTTCGAATTCTTAAAAAAAAAAAAAATGAGAGAAAGAGAAACAATGGTTTATTGTCATTTTCAGGCAATAACCCGGTTTTAAAAGAAAGAACGGAGCCATGTTTTACCATGTTTTCAAATTCCATGCTCGATTTATAAACATTTATTTCCTGAAAACTAAATGCTTTGAAAAATAACTCGGTCTCTATTTTTGATAATCATCGGGACTTATTTGTCAAAATCTCTATCTCTCAATCAACAACCTATGTCATTGATTGAGGGGAGAATGATTTCAATTAAATTAAAAAGTTATTTGGCATTAAATTGTTTTCAAAAGATGTACATGCATGTTTTATCAATGGAGTTTAAAAGTCTTAAAATCCGATCCTTATCAGTTAAAACGCTTTCATAATCAAGTCACAATTCTCCTTAAAAGCTTTCAAAATCAATTTAAATCTATAAGAGATCACAAATCTCAAATGATTTGATAATTGTGATCGGGGAGAATGTGTGATTTAAATTGGATTTAAACTGATGGTTTTATAAGGATGTACAACATGTCATCCTTCCCACATGTGAATAACGATTTCAAATTTTCCATGCACATGTTGAGGGGGAGCATCTATCTTAAACCTATGATTTGAAACGTGATCATTTATCTCAATGTGCAGGTTTCCTCTAGTATGTGCAAAACTCTTTTCAAATCTCGAGGCACATATTGAGGGGAGCAAAATCATGAAAACCTCATCCTTCCCCAAAATGCTTTATCTACCTGATTCGATTAGGGAAGTGATGTTGATATTTTTGAAAATGGTAATCAAAGAAGTTAATTCTTTCTCTTGCCTCCGTGTGGAAAACTATTTCAAATACTTGATTCACATGTTGAGGGGAGTTCTTCTTCTAAAAATATCAAAAACAATTCAGGTACAAAATGCTTTGATAAAATATCATAAGTATCTGGATTGATTTTCAAATGGTTTTCAATTGGTTCCTATGGCAGATGAACAATACCAAAAAGACCGACCAACTTTACATTATGTATGGTGATATAAGGACGATAAGGTTAGGTTTTTGTTCCCAAGATCCGCCAGAACCGGAGGGATCTACCCAGGAACTATCTGTTGGATCGATATACTTTAATCAAACTAACTTAACTAGCTTGTTAAGGTTTAATAACCTCGGATAAATCCTAAGTTATTAACAAAGAAACACTGAGTAATCTTTATTAAGTACGCGGAATTTACTTAACAAAGCTAAGAAGAATAACCTTTTATTATAAACTCTAAATCTGCTTATTATGCAGATACTCTAATACAACTCTAAGATAATCGAACTTTCTCTAAAACTCTAATTCTAAAATCGTAAGTCATCTCTAATGCCAATCTAGGAGTCCTTTTATAGGCTCAAGGATATCCTAGTCGGTTTATAATTGATAACCTTGTATGACAAGTAATCTAATACAGAATATTCTAGAGTTACCATACTTTCTATAAACGAATATAACAGTTCTTTGTTCTTGCAGTACTTTGACTTTATTGTGCAGTACTTTGACTTTATCTTTAGCAGTACTTTTACTCTTTGACTTTTCCAAGATTACTTTGAGCTTACAATACTTTGATATCTTCAGTACTTTGATATCTTCAGAACTTTCATATCCCAACAATCCTCCCCTAACTTGAATTCTACTTGCTTGACTTCAAGTTCCTTTGTGAATATATCTTTACAGACTTTATCTTTTAAAACGGATTGTTTCTTAGTCTTTAAGCTTTTATCTTCGTAACATCTGTTCTTGTCAAAGTATCTCTTAGAATTGTTCTCTTTACAAACATCCAGAAGCTCCATCTTTTCAGCAACACAGCAACATATGACAATTTTACATTAGTTTAAGTTGCATACTATTCTCATCACTTTCAAGTGAATCATTGAAAAATAATGGATTTAGAACTCTTTACCAAAGCCATTATCTCTGAAGTAGCCAAATGTTTTGGTGTGTAAGACCATGGTACATTGATAACCATATGATTTTTAGCAAACCACCAGCTATCAACAGATTTGTTTTGTCTTTACCAAAAGATGTACCCTTCTGGACTAGTTAGTTCTTCTATCTAATGGTGAACTAATTACCAATAATGGTTTTTCCACTGCCTTTACCACAAGCCATTTTCTTGTGGGCTAGCCAACTCTTCACATTACTGATATGGTGAGTTGATTACCATCCAACTTATTAGCAAGTTGTCAACTAAAAACGGATTTGATATATCTTTACCAGAGCCGTTTGCTCATGGATTAGTCAATCCTTTTGTAACCATGGTGGATTGATAACCTATTGATGTTATCATCATAAAAACCATTTATTCAACCTTTAGTTCAAAATATTTATTACTTAGCAAAAGAGGTTTCTTCTAAAATTTATTTAACTGGTTTAGTTCAGCAAACAGTACTTTGATGAAAGTACTGTCGATCAGCATGTACTTTGAATAAAAAATACTGATATATCAAAAAGTATTTATTCAAATAAAATTCATACCAGTTATTGATCATTCTCATCAATGGTAGTCCAGTTTATAAACAAGTTGATAACCATGCAAGCAGTTTCATTATCCTCTTCTACTTCCAATCCATGCTCTAGCATTCTTCTCATGAGCTCAACTGTGAGAGGATATCTTTTTTCTGCAAACATGTGTATCATTGTTCCATTTTCTAGCTCCAAAACAAGAACTCCAGATTCTTCAAAGAATCTCCAGCAAACTATTTCCCAGTTTTCTTGATTCTTCCAGACATCATCATTGCTTTTCTTCATTGTTTCCCACATAGTTATGAGATCACCGTGTAAAACCAAACCAATCCCTTCCAATGGATGATCTTCAAAATAAGCCTTCACAACATGATATAAATAGAATAGATCTACTCTATCAATAACATGCAACAAATCCCATAACCTCTTGAAAACTTTAAAACCTTCATCTTCCTTATAAAAAACCATGTAATCTCCATTCTTAGATTTCTCAACTTTGAAAACACTGATCTTTGATCTGTTCATCTTCATATCATCATCTTCCTTTGTATAATCAAAATCTACTACTCTGAGATAATTCTTCAATTCATCACTAGTCTCAGATCTTAATTCTACCTTTTCTTTCTTTGAAAACTGAACATCTGTAACTTCAGTTTTTCTTTTTCTCTTTAAACTTTTCTTCCTTTCAGTTTCAGTCCAGGTAGCTTCTTCTCTAAAATATTTGATGCCTGCAACATTCTTCTTATAATCCTCCCTAGCAGCATCATATAATCTTTTCATCTCAAGATAATTATACTTCTGTAATCCTTTATACCCTTGACTTTTCAGATAAGCCATCATAACATTCCTGTCCTTAGCTAAATTAGGTCTTCTTGGCATAAATCTAACAGGTGTAGGGAACTGTAAAGGTTCAGTAGTTTCAGCATCTAATTCATCTTGCACCTCTTGAGCTGCTTTTCTATTTAGAGCCTCTTGAGCTTCTTGTTCTTTTCTATCTTGAGCATCTAACTCTTCTTGAACTTTTCTAGCAGCAGCTTCATTCCTAGCAACTTCAATTGCTCTAAGTTACGCCAAGAGTTTCTTTTCTTTGTTTCAACCACAATACCTTTCCCTTTGTCTTTAGGATCAATGACTGGTTGAGAAGCTCTTGGTTGTTCTTCTTCTTGTACATCTCTAATAGTAACTCCTCCTCTTGGTTGTGATAAATCTAATATTGTAGCAATTACTTCATCATCACTAGCAGAATGAATAGGTATGAATGTGAATTCCTCTTCTTCTTCTATAACAAATGTAGAAGGACCAGTTTCTTCTTCAAAATTCAATACCCTTGGAGTTATTACTTCTTGTCTAGATGTATCATGAAAATCAGTACTTTGATGATCAGTACTTTGATGTTCAGTACCTTGAACATCAGTACCTTGAACATTAGTACCTTGATGTTCAGTACTTTGAACTTGCACTTCTTCAGAATCTGAAATAATCTTTTCTGCAGTACTTACAGATTCTTTCTTTCTTCTTGTGTAACATCTTCTTTCAAATTTTCCTTTGCTAAATTCCTCCCAAGTTGACAGAAGATGACTTAGGAACCTTCTTTCCGTTTGAATTCCTTTTGCTTACGACGTTTGTTTTCCTCTTTAACCCATAAATTGAAACCTTGAATATAGGGTTTAATAAAATTCCTCAACCAAACATACCTACGTCTCAACTTCCTAAGTGCTTTAGCTTGAGACTCAACAGTCTTGTTCAATCAAACTAGCTCCTTTGTCAAAGCATAGTTATCCAAAGTTAATCCTTCACGAGGTATTGTATGATCAGTACGTGGAGGATGTGAATGTTCCTCCGAAACAGGAATAGAATGTTGTGGAGATGGAGTAGATGTTCTTTCAATATCAGCTTGAACCTCAGGACTTGGAGAAACAGTACCCTGTAATGATGCAGTATCTTCAAGAGAAGCGTACTATTCAGATGCAGCACTTTGCGAAGCAAGTACTTGTACGTGATCAACACCTTCACTTTCTTCATCCTCTCCAGCGTTATTACGTACAGCTTGAACAACTTCCATCATTGTAGAAGTTAATGGAATATCTCCACCTCTGAACAAAGCACTTCTCCTAGCCATAAATGTAAAGATTTTGGCTTGTTGCACAATAACAGGTAACAAAAGTAGGTGTTTTGGAACATCAGTCAATTGCTTGTTTAAGAAAACCTGTACAAACCTTGGGTACATCAACCATTTTGACCCAGAAGAAATATGTGATAGCATCCCATCCAAAATAAGCTTTGAAAAATTAAACACTCTGTCAGTAGCTAAACCACCCATCAAGGATGCTATATTCGACCTAAACTGCTCCCAAGAAGTACTTTTAGAACTTATGCAATGAAGCAGTACATGAATCAAAAACTTCCATTGAGGACAGAATAATGCTTTCTTGAATGTTTGTTCTGTTAAAGACCCTTCATAACCAAGATTCCTAAAAGTATCCCAAATCAGTTGCTTGTCAAATCGAATAGCCCCATCTTCATCTCCAAATAATAAATCTTCTCGAATAGAGGCTTCTGTATTCTTGATAGTCCTTCCAGCAACTGTAGATCTAATATAATATTCATCCTCCTCCATGTTATCTCTAGCATTAGCCCAAAATTCTTGAATCCAAGGTTCAATTATATCCGGCTCAACTAAAAGAGAATAACTAATAGGCGACCCAATAAGATAATCAACAATATCATAAAAAGATATATTTGCCTCAGTCTTGTCCAAATTAGCCACCATATTGTGTTTTGAAACAGTTAAACGATTCGCCATTGTTGAATAAGTGAGCACAAGAATGAGTTAATCGAAGAATAAAGAGATGATGATTGGGAGATAAGAATGGAAATGATGTAAAGTAATAATATGAGAGGGAAATTCGGAAAGTAGTTATTTATAGGTAGAATTTGAAAAATCACAGCCTATAATAACAAAGTTACCGTTATTATCAATTACCCATCAATATTACCGTTGAACAAGTACTTTAATATGACAAACAATACTTTCCACATAAGCAGTACTTTCCCATGCAGTACTTTCTAAGCAGTACTTTCAGGAAAAACAGTACTTTGCCAAAATTTCTTCATATAAACTAAGTAGCAACAAACATCCTCCCCTCAAGCAATACACAGGACTATACTAACACCTTATAGTCCTCCCTTTAAACAAAGCTTAGTAGTTAATCATTCCAATGCTCATCACACCAAGTGATTGAATTGTGACACATCAAAACCTTTTGTGAGTAAATCAGCTACATTGTCATCCGTGTGAACCTTAACTACATTGATGAGTCTATGCTCATAACAATCTCTGATAAAGTGATGCCTAATCTGAATATGCTTTGTCTTGGAATGATACACAGGATTCTTAACAATACAAATTGTACTCTCATTATCAATATTGATAGGAGTATTTTTGAAATTGAACCCATAGTCCAAGAGTTGATTCTGCATCCACAAAACTTGTCCACAACAACTTGCAGCAGCTACATATTCAGCTTCAGTAGATGATGTTGCTGCAATTGTCTGCTTTTTGCATTGCCAGGAGACTAACCTTCTTCCAAGATATTGACATCCACCAGTTGTGGATCTTCTATCATAATTATCACCAGCATAGTCACTATCTGAAAAAGCTTCTAAGTGAAAAGGTGACTCTTTAGGATACCACAACCCCAACTTAGGTTGTTGTTTCAAATAACAGAAAAAATTCTTTTAACTGAATTCATGTGAGAGATCTTCGGTGAGACTTGATATCTTGCACATAGACAAACTGCAAACATGATATCAGGCCTTGATGCAGTAAGATACATAAGAGAGCCAATCATTGATCTATAAAGCTTGACTTCAACAGGGTGTCCATCTTCATCTTTACCCAATGAATTTATAGATTTAATAGGTGTAGTAACAGCCTTCATATCATCAAAATTGAATTTCTTAAGTATGTCAGTAATATACTTGTCTTGACTGATAAAAATACCTTCCTTTGACTGCTTAACCTGAAGTCCTAAAAAGAAAGTCAACTCTCCCATGGAACTCATTTGAAATTCGTTCTGCATCAGCTGCTCAAACTCCTTAACCATGGACTGTTTGGTAGCCCCAAAAATGATATCATCAACATAAACTTGAACTATCATGATATCTTTCTTGTCTCTCTTGATAAACAAAGTCTTTTCAATAGCTCCCCTTCTATATCCATGTTGCAATAAGAATGTGGAGAGTCTCTCATACCAAGCTCTAGGTGCCCGATGAAGGCCATAAAGAGCTTTAACAACCTTGTAGACTTTGTTTGGATGTTTAGGATCTTCAAAACCAGGAGGTTTTTTGACATAAACTTCCTCTGTAATCTTGCCATATAAAAAGGCACTTTTAACATCCATCTGGTAAACTTGAAAGCCCATATAAGAAGCAAAGGCAAGAAATATTCTAATAGCTTCTATTCTTGCTACAGAGCAAATACCTCATCATAATCTACCCTCTTCCTCCGTCTATAACCCTGAGTAACTAACCTTGCCTTGTTTTTAATAACATTGCCTCTTTCATCTCTTTTAACTCTAAAACCCACTGTTCCAATAACTCTCTTTCAATCTGGAAGATCACATAAAACCCAAACTTCTTGAAGTTTAAATTAAAGAAGTTCTTCCTGCATAGCTTCAACCCAGCTTTCTTTAGTCAAAGCTTGAGCAATATTCTTGGGTTCCTCTTGAGAGATGAAACAAGTAAATAAACAGTTTTGATGGTCCTTATGATTCAAATTGCTGTTTGTTTATACACAAAACTAAGTAAAGCATTTTGAGGTTTTGTGAAACCCTTAGCTTTGTGTCTAGTCAAGACTCCGTAAGTAGAAGGACCAATGATTTGATCAGAAGGATGATCCTTATGAGTTCTTAAGTTTGGAGACTCAGGAACATCATAATTATCATCTAAATTAGTAACATCAGCACCTTCATTGGAATTAGGAAAAATACCTTCATCTTCAAATTCATCATCAGATCTTCTAATCCGTGCATGGTATGATCATCTAGATCATCTAAAGTACTGGCAACAGTGCAGCATACTTTGTTCAAAAGTACTATCCAAAGTACTGTAAGAGAACTCTGCAGTCTTGTTCTTCTTCTTTGCCTCTTCATAAGCTCTCCTTTGTTCATCGTGTAAGAATGTGCTAAAACATCTTGAAGAAGCATCTGATTAAGTTCCTCTTGAATAGATTGATCCTCAGCAGATAATGAGGATTGTGGTGCAACAGTACTTTGTTTTGAAGAAACAGTACTTTGCTTAGGAACAGCAGCAGTACTTTTGGTTTGAACTTACAGAATCTTTAGCAGAACAAAGATCGATCTAATATGAACATCATGAACAACATATATTGATATCTTCTTCATTGTGCACAGGTTGATTTTCTTCTCTCACAGGAATATAATTCATTGAAGGAGATAAAATCTCAAGATCAAACATCCAATCGTGACCTTTACCTTTTCATTGTCTTGATATTCTAAAAACTCAACATGAAGACAATCTTGAACCTTCTTAGTAACTTTGTTGTATACTCTAAAGCCTTTACTGTTAGTGCAATAACCCAATAAGTATCCTTCTTCTGACTTGCCATCAAACTTCCCCAGATTATCAATAGTGTTTAAAATAGTAAGAGGGCAACCAAAAGGTTTCATAAAACGAATGTTGGGTTTAGTGCCCATCAGCAATTCATAGGGTGTCTTCATCTGTGGTTTAGTGACAGAGACTCTGTTAAGTACATAACAAGAAGTAAAAGTACTTACAGCTTCTGCCCGAATGAATAGGTAGGTGAGAATCTGCTAACATTGTTCTTGCCGCTTCAATCAAAGTCCTATTCTTCCTTTCTGCAACACCATTCTGTTGTGGTGTTCTTGCAATACTAAACTCCCTTTTATGCCTTTGTTTGCACAAAATTCATCCATAAGTTTGTTCTTGAATTCAGTCCCATTGTCATATCTAATACCTCTAACCTTGAGTCTCAATTGGTTTTCAAGAGCAATAATCAGTGTCCGGATAGCATCAAAAGTATCATCTTTAAAACCCAAAAAGAAAACCCAACTGAATCTACTACAATCATCAGTAACAACCAAACAGAACTTTTTCTTATTTAAACTTGCCACAGAGACAGGTTCAAATAAATCCATATGTAACAGCTCCAATGGTTCTCTAATAGTTCTTTCCTCAAGCTTCTTGCAGGAAGCTTTGTGTTGTTTACCCTTCTTGCATGCCAAACATGATTGATCATTCTTGTAAGTCTTTGAAGGTAGACCTCTAACTAAATTGCCTTTGACCAGTTTGTTGATATTCTTGAAATTAACATGGCCCAATCTTCTATGCCATTGATGTGCCTCTTCAGATGTTGCTTTAGCCACCAAACATGTGGCTCGTACCATATGAATGTAGAATCTTCATGTCTAAACTATACACATCATTTGTCCTTGGTACTCTAAGTACTACCAAGTCTTCATCAACAGTTTTAAAGTCAGAGGAAAGAATGAGACATTCTGTGTCAGTGAATAACACAGGATGCTTTTATCACAAATTTGAGAGACTGACAACAAGTTGAACTTAAGCTCCTTCACATATCTGACATTTTCAAAATCAATTCTTCCAGCTTTAATTGTTCCTTTCCCAGTAATCCTTCCTCCATTGGGATCATTCCCAAATGCAACTTTTCCTCCACTAATCTTCCTAAAATCAGACAGATCTCTTTGTCTCCTGTCATACTTCCAGAGCAACCACTATCCACAATAAGATGATCTTTAAGCTCCTCTTCTGGCCAGTTGCCTGCACACAAAGAAAAGAGTTAGAAACTTTTAGGAACCCAAGCCATTACTGACTTGTGTTCCCTTGTGGAGTTACAAACTCAAATTCTTTGAGTATGTAATTTCCACTATCTTTCAAGTGATGATCCAAAATTATCTTTTGAGTTTTAGCATGTGGATTTTCAAATCTTTCTGGTTTTTCAACATAAATCTCTTTCACCAGTTGATTAGCATTTTCTTGTGTCACACAAACATCTGATTCACTTTTGTTGAACGTATCGTGTGTCCCTACCAAGACTTCCCTTTTGACCCATTCAGTTTTAACAAGTGGTTCCTGTGATCTAGATCCCCTATATGAATTGTGATACATTCTAGGTTGATAGTGAGATCTCCTAGAATACCTATTCCAAGCAGTTGTATCAGTACCTTGTCTCGAAAGCAAAGTACTTTGGAAAGTACCGTGAGATACTAAAGATCTTCTCTGATGTGGGTAGCTATGATCCGGTGTGAAGTTTCTGTGATTAACCCTATTTGAATTAGTCCACACTGGTTTGTGCTCTCTAGGTTTCTGATTTGTAGACTTATTCCTTGAAAACTTGCTTAGATATTCTGAGTGTTTGTCACAATCTTTGATTAAGTGAGTAGGACTATAACACACAAAACACAGTTTTTGACCCATATGACTAAAGTGATTTCTTCTATGTCTATGCCCAAAATTATTTTGCCTTCTTGGTGAGTGATTAAACTTGTTTTGACCAAAATTATCACAAAAAGGTTTAGCAAGATCTTTTTGAAAAAGAAGGTACTGTGTGAAGCAAAGACTTTGAGTTAAAGGTACTGCTTGGTTTTGAACATCGTTTCCAACAGTTTCTTTGGGTGATTCAGACCTAGATTTAGCAACTAGCTTTTTCCTAAACTCTAGACTGTCTATTCCAAAACGAGAAACATCAGGCCTAAGGGGTTGATGAATGCCAGAGGATGTGGAACATGCATGATAATCATTAGCTTTCTTATATGCAGGAGGTGAGTCACTTAATGAACAATCATTACTAGATGTATCTACATAATTAATGAGTTCTTCATCACTAGTGGTTATATCCTCATACTCACCTTCATCCCGATTACTAGATTGGTTTTCTTCTATCTTACTAAAATCCATTCCAAAACCTAATCCAGCTTTTAAGATAAGCTCTTGTGCTGTTTTGAACATAAGAAACATGTGACAGACCAGCTTCACCCCAAGAAGCAAACTTAGCTAACAAATCATCTCTTTCCTTAGTTAATTTCTCAATTTCAGCAATTTTACAGCTTAATTTCCATTCACTAAGCTTTAACTGTAATCCTCAGTTGTGCATATTTTTCAGTCCAAGCTACTTCATTAGTTTCATGTGCTAAAATTTTGGCTTCCATAGATTCTAAGGTTATTTGATAACCTCGCTACCTCAGCCCTATCCTTAACACAATTATCTCTCTCAATCACATAACTGCTAAGCAATTTATGATAAAAATCATAGCAATTTGAGCATACCTCAGAGATAGAAGATTGATTTGGTGAAGTAGCCACCAATGCGAAGTTGAACAGATCATCTTCACTTTCCTTGCTCCAAATCTCCAAAGCCATCATCGATTCCAAGCAGCATGTTCAGAGACTTCATTAAAAGCAGTACTCCAGTCCAATGCTTCCACTGTGTCTTCAACTGCATCTTCCACTGCTATCATACAGTAAGTCACCAGTTCATCATCAAACTCTTCACTCCAGTCAACTTCTGATAACTTCTCTTGAGCAACCAAAGCCTTTGTTTCAAGAATGGGAATTTCCTTAAGCTCAAGTTTTGTCTCGATGTCATGTTTGCTTGATACTTAGCAAACCCGCACTCTCTTGCAAAGTGACCAGTCTTTTGACAATTGAAGCATTCAATTTGAGATTTGTCAAAAGTTATGCCCTGTTTGGGTTTGAAATCAATGCTTTTGCCTCTCTTCTTCATGTACTTTTTGATTCTTGCAGTGATCATAGCAACTTGCCACCAGATATCAATTTCTTCAAGTGCATCTTCTTCAATCTGTGCGAGATCTTCTTCATAAGTGACAGGTAAACTAGCTTGTTGTGCAAAGAAGGAGCACATAACTTCATCTGAGGCCATAGTGGTAGTTGGTGGACCTCGTTGAACATATGAGGGGGTGTATAGACAGCAGACTTTGAGAAACAGTTTTGAGGAGAAGCAGTACTTTTGGAAGTACTGGCCTTCTTCTCAGATGATAGAAAAGCAATAATGTGAGACTTAGAACTTGTTTGACCACTCATCTCATGCTCATACACCTTAAGTTGATGATATAGATCATCAAAGTCCATGACATCCAAACCTTGTTGTCCTCGGATCATTGTAGCAATCACATGCCATGAGGATGGCAAACTCCTTAGAAACTTCAAGTTAGCATCTTCAACTGATACTTCGGCCTTGTATAGCTCCAACATGTTGAGAAGATTCTGAAACCTATCATATGCAAAGATCAAGACTCTCTCTTTCACCATCTGTGAAAGTTTCAAACTGTTGCTTTAGCAAATTTCTGTGCATCTTTTTAGAGGCTTCATTCCCTCCAAATCTGGTCTTGAGAGCAGCCCAGAGCTGCTTAGCATCTTTAGCATCATGAAATTTGAGAAGATGACCATCCGGAATGGCAGATAAGAGAATATTGAGTGCCTTCTCTTGGTTCCTTAAGGTTGCCCGGTAATACTGTTTAGGTGCCTTTGGTTGGCCAGAATATCAATGGGGTCTGCTACAACTTCATTCCCATTCACAATAACATTCCAAAGAGCATGGTCTCTGATGGCAATGTACTGCCTCATCTTCATGCACCAGAGATCATATTCTTCCTTCTTGATTATTGGAATTCTGAGTGAGGTGATGGAGGGTGGTGGAACAAATTCGGTCGACATCTTCAATATAGTTGAAGTAGGGTTTCTTCCTAGTCAGAGTTTCCACACAAGCTCTGATACCACTTGTTAAGATCATTTATAAGCTCGCCTAGGATCAATAATAAAGATTAATAACATGCATGAATAAACAAATCGCTACTTTATTATTGTGAACAAGGTTTTCATTCACTAACACTAACTAATCTTAGACGTTTATAGGAACACGTCTACTAACTAAACTAATAACCTAGGCGTTTACAAGACTATACGCCTAGGACACACACACACACCTTTAGTCGACTACATTATGGAAGTCATAATTAAAAACCTACACCTATGTCCTCTTTATATACTAGAGGATAAAGACTAAATAATAAAACTTCCATTGCAAGCAAGCCCTTCCATCTTTTAGTAGGTTTCCTTTTTGTCATATTAAGTCCCTCTTGTTTCATTCTTTTTGTCTTTATCAACTCAAACATATAATTCCCAACAATCTTCCCCTAGTTGATAATGACAAAACCATTCTTGAACGAACTTCCTAGATCTAAGTAAAGAAATTGAGATCAGGGATCTCACCATGAATGAAACAAGTATGTCTTCCTTTGTCTTCCCCTTAATCCATGCCATGTCACTGAAACATCTCTTCCCCTTTTTGTTATTATCCAAATAGGGAACGTATGCAAATAATGATCTTGACCACCACGCAACCACTCTATAATACTACACATCCAATTCATCCTTCCAATGTCTCAAATTACCCTCCATGAAGTTTTCCTAGCAACTAAAATGAACTTGAAACAGTAGAAATCTAAACCATCAGTAGTAATACTAATCAATAGTAATAAGAATCAAACACTTCCCCTTGAGTGATGCATGTAGATGGTTAAACTTTTAACAATAAGCTTCCTTTAAAAACTCATATATTAACCATCTTCTTGATTCTTCAAATCGGTAAGCTCCTTGTAATGATCACTTGTGAAGAAAACCGAGTATAACGAATTTGATGAAGAAGTAGAATTTCCCAAACTTGTGTCTTAAATCTTGTACTATCCACGGAACTCCATACTTATACGAACCAACAAATATAAGTAGACCGCAATCCCTTGAAAAGAATCCTCAACTAGTATGAGACACTGAGCACTACAATGTAACTCCTTTAAGTGATAGACAATGTGTGCATAGAGCATCATAAGAAAAATCACACATTGCTAGATTCAACAAGCTAGATGATAAGAAAACAAATCAAGCAATTCCACTTCACCTTCAAATAAGTGATAAATAATCCTCTTCGTAATCAATTCTTCAATAAATCTCCATAACGAGCCTTTTTTTAAATCCTTTTAAGAACATAAACTTCTTCCTGTGTGTGTGAACCAAATAACCATTCTGTGTGTGTGTCATCCAAAAACCATAACAATTATTATGCTCGACTTCCCCTTAATTCCAAATCTCCTCTTGTTTCACAAATAAATCCGATATCTTCAAATATAGTTAAAAACCAAATACATGTCTTTGTAGCAAATGCGAATAAAATCCCAAATCCACGAACTGTATTATAACACTATATGTACCATTTTGTAGGTCCCAACTTGATGCATTCACTTTATACAAGTGTTATCACAAACGAAATATCTTGCATCTTACAATTCCATGCATGATCCAATTAAATAAATGATGCATATCCAAGTTAACAAACCATCCAATGCCCTTCATATTGTACCAAGTCAAAGATACTGCATCAAATCAACCACAACTTCGAACAACAGTAACCATTATAACTATCGAAGAAATCCTTTAATACTTAAACACGTATGTGAGATTCTTCCAATTCTCAGAACAAGCGTATTACTTCCATAATAGTCTTCTAACGTCCCATGTACTTCGTAGCAACTTTACTTTGTTCCAAAGGATGCCACTCAGCACCAATGCAAACTAATTCATGACACTTCAACGTCCTAAAGACTTTGCAACTCTTCCAATCACAAAACCAGCATCTATCTTCACCATGAACATCAGACTCCCTCGACCAATACACGTTTTACTTGCATAGTAGCTCGTAGTAGTAACCATATGTCGAGCAGCAGTACTTTCAAAAATAAACTTAATGTTCAAGCAGTACTTTGAAATTATCAGTACTTTCAAAGGTTTATGAGCAGTACTTTCAAAAACCAATAACACAAACTGCCTTTGACTCACCAAATAACCTTGTCTTCAACAGTACTTTGACCACAAGAAGCAGTACTTTGAAAAATTTCAACAGTACTTTCGTTTACCAGTTCTTTCATCCAAGAATCATCAGTATTAACCATGATACACAACCAGTTATATCTTTCAAACAAAATCAATACAAATATTATTGATCACGTGAACCAAAATATCAAGTACTATTCGAGTAGAGATATCCATGCAACAAATAAAACTCGTGGGTCCAGTATGATGTGATTGTGAGATCACCCATTAAATTAGCCAATCAAAGAATATTCTTTACAGCCAATCACACTTATGCAAATTACGAATCAGTACCATGTGATCTGTTATAAAAATAGAAATCTGCGCCTCCTTATCTACTCATGGAGCACATGACCTCCTTAATTAATACGAGGTACTAATGTTTAATTCTTGTGCCCACCAATCAAATGCAAGCCCATCATAACTTTCATACACTGCATACCACTGAACTCGTCCCATGCCATATAGCCCTTAAAATTGAATTTCTGAAAAACCCATCTCAGCAGCCAACTTCGACGCTTTATAACTTTCGACTCAGACCTCCAATTAAAGATCCCTCCGGTGGAAAGTTAGATTGTCATATATAGAACGTCCACCTAAAATTTCGTCCTGATCCAACGGTTAACGAAAAAGTTATCGCCGTTTCAAAACAGTGCTGTATAAAAATACGAAAATTTTGAGATCCGAATTTTTCGTCTTTTTCATCATTCTTCGACACATAAAACCTTGTAATCCTAGATATCACGAGCCCCAGGCTCTGATACCACTTGTTGGATCGATATACTTTAATCAAACTATCTTAACTAGCTTGTTAAGGTTTAATAACCTCGGATAAATCCTAAGTTATTAACAAAGAAACACTGAGTAATCTTTATTAAGTACGCGGAATTTACTTAACAAAGCTAAGAAGAATAACCTTTTATTATAAACTCTAAATCTGCTTATTATGCATATACTCTAATACAACTCTAAGATAATCGAACTTTCTCTAAAACTCTAATTCTAAAATCGTAAAGTCATCTCTAATGCCAATCTAGGAGTCCTTTTATAGGCTTAAGGATATCCTAGTCGGTTTACAATTGATAACCTTGTATGACAAGTAATCTAATACGGAATATTCTAGAGTTACCATACTTTCTATAAACTAATATAATAGTTCTTCTTTGTTCTTGCAGACTTTGACTTTATTGTGCAAGACTTTGACTTTATCTTTAGCAGTAGATTTTACTCTTTGACTTTTTCCAAGAATTTTGTAAAGTTACAAGACTTTGATATCTTCAAGATTTTGATATCTTCAAAGACTATTCATATCCCAACACTATCCACTAGTTAGTGTAGAGTTCTTAGGTATGATAATAAAAGGAGAAAAATGAGGAATGTGAAGAGTGCATCGAGACTGAGCTAGTATGGATCGAATAAACCCAACAATGTTCTAGTTATGAAATCTCGGTAAGCACTGAAGGGGTTGAAGAATTAAAAAGAATTGAATGAGAAAAGGGTGAAAACAAATAGCCCTCCATTTATTCAACCTTAGGGCAGAAACCGGGTTCAATTCATATGCTACTGATGGTAACATCGGTATTGAAGACAAGACATCATGGACCCAGTGACGCACTGCACTTCAACTTTCCAAACCACTCAAGTTCCTCTTAAAAGGACTTGTTTCATTCTCACGGGGAACCGACATTATCTATCGACTTTCTCTTAGAGATTGTTGATATTGAAGAAGGAGACCCTCTCCCTAGTCTCCGGCACAGGATCCAAATATGCACAAATTGAGTCTAGAGCCACGAGATCATCAATAAATCTCATTAGGACACTTTTCAATGAAGACTCTCTGTTTCACACAATGTGGAAAGAGAGATTATATCTTGAGTCCTACGCATTATCCTTGTGGTATTGCCAGAACATCTGAGTAAAATGCAAACATACTCACAATGAAGATGGAAAGCGTTCTAGAGCCAACATCTAACAAGCTCCTGGTAGGTGGCATGTGAGATCTATTATACAGATCAACCATGTGACAACCGAACGTAAACAATGGGGCGATTCGTTCTTTTGAATCAATCCTGGTTCAAGTTATGGATTGACGGATACCTTTGAAAACCGGTCTTTGTGCTTTAAAACTCTTTCATCATAAGCACGCCGACCGTGTACTAATTTTTCAAATCAAAGGTGTTTTATGATTGATAATTGATTTTCATTAAAACCTTCGTTATATTGCAAAAACAATTTATTTTGAGCAATACACGATTGTTTTCAAATCTCTTTCATCAATCGTGGACGAAAATTACAGGGTTCACTCAATTCGTTGTCTTCTTTGAGACGTTCGGTTTGAGAACAAATTTAGAGCTGCAACCTGTCAAGGAAATTCCTCGAATTATACTGATCACGAGCAAAGATTTTGTAGCGATCAAGCGGGAACCGTGGGCCGTGTACTCCATTCATCGAAAGTGTTCAAAGACACTTTCGATGCGCTTTTATTGCTAACTGTCTTATGCAGTACACCCGATGTTTGCGGTGATCACGAATGATGCGTCAATCCATAGCCACGTGCTCACCTAACACATTCATCTCAAAAGAAATCATGATTAGTGCATCAATGACTCGGATATTTTCACTCCATGCTTCTACTACTGCCGCCAATATCATGAATCAACTAAAGCTTCCGCTATTCTGATGAGAAGATATCATGATCCAGAATGTGAGCATGTCGATCCGAATGTCACAACATCACATAATACCAACACCACAATGGATGTATCAGAGATTTTCTATTAGCCGATGATCTCAAAAGCTGGCTCAACATTATTATCACGTGGATCAAGAAAGACCTCCACTTGGATTAACCAAACATGCAATGCGTGGAATCAATGACTACGAGCTTCAGAGCAAAGTACTACATCAAGAATGCAAGATCAATTGTTAATGTAATATCGGATTGTATTCAATGTCATTTTAGGATATGTTTGAGGTGACCTCCCTTAGGGGGAGATGGTTAGGAATTAAAAATTCCCGGTATTAAAGAGTCGGTCACCTCAAGTATATGTAATCGTTAGAAAGCTCGTAGTCATGGTAATATTTAGTTAAGTAGTATTTAGTTAAGTAACATCGTGGAGGACGGACGGGTCTTTACCTAATGTATGCCCGATCCACGACCCGTTGTGTGGCGTTTTATGTAAGACTATAAATACTCTCTACCTCCCAAGGTAGAGAGTTGGAGCTCATAATAATATCTTTCACTTTCTCTCACTAAGTTCCCTAAACCTCTAACTTTCTCTCTCTAGAATTCCATCTATATGCTACTTTGTGTTATGGTTTGATGTGTATGTGAAAAGTTATAACTTACAACTTTCAATGTTTTTATTACTTATAATTAAGTTACATCATCCTATAAATTATCCCTTGTAACATATCACTTTTGGTGATGTCTAGGAACCCATGACAACCTAAGAAGGTGTATGGTAGGATTTGAATAGCTTCGGAGTTGTTTTGAATTGGTTAGAATAGGTTTTGCACGATAAAAACTCATTTCGACAAGTTTAATTTAGGGTCTGTCCATATTTTGAAATTCTGGAATTTTCGACAGTAAGCAAAATATTTTGGGCTACATATTTGGAAAATATACTTTAAAACGAAAACGTGGCCGCTTGAACGGGTTAAAACGGAGCTATAACGAAGAAGTTATGAATTTTTGAAGTTTGACGACGAAAACTATTTGTTTCAGAAAATTCAGCAAGTATTCTCAACTTTTTACGAGTCAAAAATGAGGCTTAAGCGTTATAAAATGTGTCGACTTAGCAAAAAATATATTAGTATATATTATTACGATTCCTAGGACATATGAAACGTAGAAAACGGACTTGTAACGATTAAATTACACGCGATTTAACAAAGTTGCCGTAACTTTATTATATAAGAAAAACTAATATATTTCTATTAGACACATACTACGGCAACGAGGGACCATGTTGAGGGTCGTTTTTAACAATGACGGAGTACTTTTTATAACATGATGTCTTCTAGTAAAAGTAAGTTCGCCAAGCATATTTTCCAAAATGTCAAACCATTTGTCAAGCGGAGTTGTAACGAATCAAATACGGTCACTTAAACTTTGCCGAAAACCACCCTTAAACAATATTTTGGATACAAGTACCATACTTAACCTATATTTCTCTCCGTGATCGAGACCTCTAGGATGAAAACTTAAACACTAAAACTTTGAGATAATGATACAAGCTTCCCAAAACCGTTGAGTTCATTTCCTAAAACTCGACGTGCACCATTTTATGACTAGCTTTTCAAGGCTACTTAGTCACTTTCATGAAATTTCAACGACATTATTTTACGACGAAAAGTTATAATTTCTCAATAAATCACTAAATGACTATCGTAAGATATCATTTCAACATAAATACTTGTAAAGTATTTTATAACATGACGAGATGTCATAAACATATATTTCGACGATAAATTCTATTTTCAAAAGCGTACAAGTGGTATAGATTACATGTGGATTTGCATGCACGACATTACATCATAACTTATCATAGAGCATATCATTCATAATAGGTCACGGTCAGAGGTTGCGCCTCATTTCAGTATTTCCATTATATCATCATTATCATTGCAACAGGTGAGTTTTCATAGCCCCGATTTATTCAAGTTTTACTTTATTTCAAACCTACGGGGGAGAATACATTGCACATCATTTTTATTACGATACCAAGTATATCAAATTCATTACATTGCTTAAGTTACCTCATGCCAATTGAATGTCCCCATTATATAACATGAACCGTAATTTCATAGAAGCGAGGGTGAGTGGATAGATCTATCGAGGGTGACTCCTCCATCCGTGTTGGTGGATTCCAACTGGTTAAACGGATGCATTTCATTTAATATCATTATTTGAGTTGTTTGGCAAACACTCTGTTGGGGCGAACATCATGATCATCTAGATTCGTGTCATGGACTTATAGCAATTGTAAATTATTTTGTGACATATTTGTCATACATAATTTATACTTGTGGTAGTCGTGTTAAACATTTTTAACAACTCTATGAACTCACTCAACCTTTGTGTTGACACTTTTAGCAATGTATTTTCAGGTAACTAAGGCATTCACTTCATGGCATGCATGTGGACATATCATAGAGTCGCGGTGACGACGCGTCTCACATGGGATTTATACACTTTAAAAACATCGTTTAACTTGTACCAAACTTATTTTCCGCACATAGTAACTTTCTTTTGGGACCTATCTTTGTAACTCTAAATGTTTTTATTAAATCAAGCGATGTATTTTCAAAACGACACTTTAGGTCATTCAATATAACTGTGATTGTGATGCTATGATCCAATCCCTAGAATTCCATTCCGCCGCAAAAGGTAATTTGGGGGTGTGATAGATTGGCATCAGAGCTTCGGTTATAGAGAACTAGGTTGCATCATTGACCCTAGACTATAACTACATCATCATAGCATTTCATTATTTCATCATAAGTGCATAGTCACTATACATGCGGTTTCATACGCACATTTGCGAGTTATTTACTTTCATTTCAAATCGATTGTCACATTAATGCCTTCAGATACCCATCCCATCACTTTGACATGGTGAATGCCCTGTCATTCCTCATCACAATTCTAACATCAGTTGACTCAACACGATAACATCGATGATGAGATGAACCCTTTAGGAGGACGAAGTTGCACCTACACCATCACGATCACCATTGATTCATTGTAGGATCAGGACAATTTTTATCATTTTGTTGAGACATATCATACCATTTGGTAGGACTTATAGGCTTAGTCCTAATGGACCTATTAGGATGCTTACTACAAGGAAAATAGTAGTATTTCATTCACCATCATCTCCTAACTTACCACTAGGATTTCGATCATCATCGTCATCATTATCATCTAGAGCATCATTCGTACCATCATATCTCATATACACTACTCACACATATGACTTGCCGCTTGGGAAGTGGACATGATTACCATCTATCACTAAGACTACATAAACTACACTATCTTATAGATTTAAGGACTGTGAGAGTTTCAAGCTGTTGTTATTAGACAACCTACTGCTCCTACACTTGAGACATGATTAGACTACCAACAGGAACAGATAATAACTACCTTTCTAGCTAATGTAATCTTTATCATTTATTATCTCCACAATAATCACAGCCTTCGTTTATTTCATTCCCCATTCCGATTGCCAATTTTTCAATCATTTCGTGACAATACCTCACTATCTTACTAAGGGTTAGGCCAACCTTATTCTTGACTAATTAGGAGAATATTACCATTCTATGAGGTTCTCCTATGTATCCTACAAACCATTCAACAAATTATATTTCAAGTTACTTTGCTACTACTTCATAACATTATTTCACTTAATTTTATTTCAAGCTATTCTACACTATCTTAGAAACATTGTTTCATAAAGTTTTAAAACAAAGTTGTTTCGTTACCACCCTATCAATTGGCTTTCATTCATTTTATCAACTATTTAATACCATCATGCGAAACGATTTTCATGTTACTCTGAAAAATCATTGAGCCATTATCTTACCAAAACAAAACGTTGAATACCATCTAAAACTTCGGAGGAACATAATATCATTTCAACAAAACCAAGCATCACATCATTTGTCCTCGATTATACATGGCCTGATCACCTATGTATAATTCAGGAAGAATTATGTCATGAAAGTAACAAGCATCATTTCAAATCTCTTAAAACAATTTTCACTCAAAAGCAAAGCTTTGTAATCAGATAAATTGTTTATAATCATTTCTTTTTGTTAACACTCTATAGAAGCCTACGCCATTCATCCCTCACTCAAACGATAAGTTAGAATTTGATGAGTTACCTTTTTAGGAAAGGCTTTCTATACCATCCGTGAGGAGGATTCCTCGATACAAGAAAACAATGATAGCATTCTAGGACTACCAACAAGGACTAGAAGTATATAGTAAGACGTTTCAAAACTCAACAAAAATCTTAAGACATCACGAGACATTCCGAAACACTATTTTGGACTAGAAGCCCAATTATATCATTTCAAAAGCATCAGCTGGACTGAGTTACAAGATTTAGTACGAAGCGAATACACACTAAGTAACACCATAGGGATAAACCAAGTATTCTAACTGAGACTACAGAACATTTTACTAAACATGGCCTCAACAATATGTGAACTTCCCTATAATGAGTTTTCCTTAAAGGAAAATTTGGTTAAATTAAGGTTATCAATATAAACTTCCCCTAAGGCATTGTGTTCTCTAGAAATTACGGATAACCTCACTTTCATATCAAGAGATGCAACAGGTTTGAACATATCGGACAATCAATGACTCTCCATCACATTCTTCGACATAGTATAAGCTGATACCTATGTTTATGCTAGCATGGTAAGAACCTAAGTGGTGAAATATTTTAGAAGCACTCAATATCGGAACAAGTCTTGAAAATCAACCACCACACCACATCACTTAAATATTTAAGGTTTTGTGACTTCACAACATATAGCATGGAAATATTTTGATAAGAGACCTTAGTCAAGTAAGACTCAAGTAATGACATTCGCTAGAACTAGAAACGCGAGGAATCACAACTGTTATCCATAATCTATTCTTTTCTATAAGGTCCTTTTCGACAAACTTAACATTTTGAAATTTGGCATGAGACACGTGGTATCAATTCCAGTTGTACCTATTACAAGCTATTCGATTCACCTTATACTTCTGACAATCATTTTAAGATTCCTTTGGAATTCACTAGTACATGATTACCGCCCATTATCCTCAGCTCAATGGTTAGAGCGAGAGAACAATTCCCACATTAGACACATCATACAACATTGAATTAGCTAATGGTAACTTAATTAGCACCGACACCATTGTCCGTGGTTGTACACTCAATTTTCTAAATCATCCCTTCAATATAGACCTTATGCCCGTAGAACTTTGTAGTTTCGACGTCGTCATCGGCATGGATTGGTTATCCAAACATCGTGCAAGAATCATTTGTGATGAAAAAGTTGTTCATCCTCCTTACAACGGCGAAACTTTGATCATTCGTGGTGAATGAAGTGGAACTAGACTCAGTATTATATCATGCATCAAGACGGAGAAGTACATAAAGAAAGGTTGTTATGCTTTCTTAGCACATATAACCGAGAAGAAGTCGGAAGAGAAATGACTTGAGGATGTACCAATTGTCCGAGAATTTCCTGAAGTCTTTCCGAAGACTTGCAGGACTTCCACCTGCACGTCAAGTAGAATTTCATATTGACTTAGTACCGGAGTTGCACCTGCATGAGCGCCATACCGTCTAGCACCATCAGAAATGCAAGAGTTGTCTAATCAGTTGCAAGAACTTTTAGACAAAGGATTCATTAGGCCAAGTTCCTCGCCTTGGGGAGCACCGGTCTTGCTTGTGAAGAAGAAAGATGGATCCTTCAGAATATGTATAGATTATAGAGAGCTGAACAAGTTAACGGTGAAGAATCGTTACCACTCCCCAGAATCGACGACTTGTTCGATCAGTTGCAAGGCTCTAGTGTCTACTCAAAGATTGAACTAAGGTCAGGATACCATCAACTTAGAGTTCGGGAGGAGGATATCCCGAAAATGGCGTTTAGAACACGTTATGGACATTATGAATTTCAAGTAATGCCGTTCGGATTAACTAATGCACCTGCAGTATTCATGGATCTCATGAATAGGGTATGCAAACCGTATTTGGACAAGTTTATTATAGTATTCATCGACGACATATTGATTTACTCAAAGAGCAAAGAAGAGCACGAAGGGCATTTAAGAACGATTTTAGGACTACTCAAGAATGAGAAGTTGTATGCCAAATTTTAGAAGTGTGATTTTTGGAACCGTAAAGTACAATTTCTTGGTCATGTCATTGATAGTCAAGGACTACAAGTTGATCCTGCAAAGATTGAAGCCGTAAAAGATTGGGCTACTCCAACAAATCCTACGGAAATCCGACAATTTCTAGGACTCGTCGGGTATTACCGAAGATTCATCGAAGGTTTTTCAAAGATAGCTAAAGCTTTGACCAAGTTGACACAGAAAAACAAGAAGTACGAATGGGGAAAGAAACAAGAAACGCCTTTCGGTTGTTGAAGCAAAAGCTTTGCATTGCGCCAATTTTGGCACTACTCGAAGGAATTGAGAACTTTGTATTATACTGCGATGCTTCACATAAAGGGCTTGGAGCTGTATTAATGCAAAACGAGAAGGTGATAGCTTATGCTTCTCGACAACTTAAGGTTCATGAGAAGAATTACACCACTCATGATCTTGAGTTGGGGGCCGTAGTTTTGCACTCAAGATTTGGAGACACTACCTTTACGGTACAAAGTGCACAGTGTTTACGGACCACAAGAGTTTACAATATGTTCTTGATCAGAAGGAACTTAACATGAGACAACGTCGTTGGTTGGAATTACTCAGCGATTATGATTGTGAAATCAAGTATCATCCGGGAAAAGCCAATGTTGTGGCTGATGCTCTTAGCCGGAAAGAAGGACCCAAAACTTTAAGAGTCCGATCCTTTGGAATGACGATCAGTTCACCTTTACCATCAAAAATACTCGAGGCACAAATCGAGGCACTCAAGGAGGAAAACCGACCAAGTGAAAAGCTTTCTGGTATACCCGATAATGCAAATAGCCTTGTAAAGAGAGCAGATGGAGTATTATGCTTCAAGGATAGAATGTGGGTACCATTTTATGGCGGGATACGAGAATTGATTATGCATGAGTCGCATAAGTCAAAGTATTCTATTCATCCAGGTTCTGATAAGATGTATCAGGATCTCAAGAAACTTTATTGGTGGCCGGACATGAAAGCGGAAATTGCCACGTACGTTAGCAAATGCCTTACTTGCTCTAAGGTAAAAGTCGAATATCAGAAACCTTCAGGGTTACTCCAACAACCAGAAATTCCCCAATGGAAATGGGAACGCATTACGATGGACTTCGTCATGAAACTTCCTAAGACATCGGGAGGTTACGACGCTATATGGGTAATCATCGATCGTCTTACCAAATCAGCCCATTTCATACCAATTAGAGAGACTTATTCCATGGAAAAACTTACTAGACTTTATGTCAAGGAAATAGTCTCAAGGCACGGTGCACCAATTTCCATCATTTCCGACAGAGATAGTCGATTCACTTCAAACTTCTGGAAATCATTACAAGATTCATTTGGAACCAAATTAGAGATGAGCACAACATATCATCCACAAACCAATGGTCAAAGTGAAAGGACAATTCAAACATTAGAAGATATGCTGAGGGCATGTGTGATTGATTTTGGAAATGGTTGGGCAAATCATTTGCCATTGACCGAATTCTCGTACAACAATAGTTATCACACCAGTATAAAAGCGGCACCATTGAGGCACTCTATGGTCGAGGTGTCAATCACTTATTCACGGGTCAAAACCAGGAAAGTTTAACTCACAAATCCATAAGTCATTCATGAAACAACAAAGTGATCGAACAGATCAAAAATCAGTTACAAACAACAACAAATAGCTAGATAAGCTACGTCGATATACGACGCAAAATATTGGAAGTATGTTCCATAAGTCGCAAACCATTAGAATTTCAAGTTGGTAACAAATTTATGTTCAACGTCCCGTCTTGGGAAGGCGCGATACGATTCAGAAAAACATTGGACGACCCGATGCGACCCAAATATCCTCACCTTTCACCGATAACACCGTAGAACCTAACATGGACTGAATTCGGGACTGAATTCCTTTTTGGTTGGGCGAATGTGACAACTCGTAATTTCAGGTCATTTTACAAAATTTGAAAATTTCACTATTCATCTCGAGAATTTACTATTCACCGGTTACTATTCAAAATTTTACTATTCACCATTTCGGTCAAGTAATATTAGAACGTATTTCAAAATTTACTATTCACGAAACACTATTCATTCCCGAAGAAAAACACTATTCAAGTTTCACTATTTCATCATTTATCGTAAACTAAGTTTACTAGTATCAAATTCGCGTAACCTTAATGGTTTAGCTGCGAATTCATGAACCATCATTCAAGGGCATTTCATATAGACTAGGTTTAGTCTACATATCATTAGCATCATTATCATTATATTAATTCATGCATGGTTTAGCATTTTACATTAAACGTTTAATTTCTATTAAATAAACGCTATCGCGTAAACATTATTTTGAATACTTGATTCAACAATTCCAAAAATTATCCTAATATATTTTTATACTCATTTTAAGACTATAAAAATTATATTATTAGTTTACCCGATGTTTTAGATTTATTTGGTATATAAATTGTTATATTTATAATTACGACGGTTTTCGTAAATACTACACGATAATTATTGTTTCACTCAAATTTTGCAAGGAATGTATTTTTATAATTTTTATGACTTCAATACATTTTATTTTGATCCATTAAAATCTATTTTTAGTTAACGCTACAACTAATATCTAATCCTACTTACAAATTACACATTATACTTAACAAATAATACTTTTACTTAACAAAACTACCCAACCCTCCTCATTTCTATCCATAACTGGCCACCCCCCTCCATGACTCACAAAGTTTACAAAATATCTTGTTAAGTGAATGACACATATTCTTTCATGACTAGGCTTAGTGTTTTTACTAGATATTTCACAAACCAAACACATAGCAAACACATAACTCAAGGTGAAAAACAAATCTTTTTCTCTCTACCTCTCCATGAAGGCCGGCCATAGCATGAAGATCAAGAGAAACCATCCAATTTTTCTAGCTCAAGTGATTATCAAGCTCATGTAGTGATCTAGTATAGGTTTTGAAATAAAAACCTCATGCTTTATTTAAGTATACTTTGCTCAAAACTCCTCAATCATTCAAGTAAGCATTTCATGATCATCATAATTCTTTCATATTCATCTTTATGTTATTTCATCATTTTTTCAAGAATCATGCATGTTACATATGAGTTTATACCACTTTCAATGTTTTTATTACTTATAATTAAGTTACATCATCCTATAAATTATCCCTTGTAACATATCACTTTTGGTGATGTCTAGGAACCCATGACACCCTAAGAAGGTGTATGGTAGGATTTGAATAGCTTCGGAGTTGTTTTGAATTGGTTAGAATAGGTTTTGCGCGATAAAAACTCATTTCGACAAGTTTAATTTAGGGTCTGTCCATATTTTGAAATTCTGGAATTTTCGACAGTAAGCAAAATATTTTGGGCTAGATATTTGGAAAATATACTTTAAAACGAAAACGTGGCCGCTTGAACGGGTTAAAACGGAGCTATAACGAAGAAGTTATGAATTTTTGAAGTTTGACGACGAAAACTATTTGTTTCAGAAAATTCAGCAAGTATTCTCAACTTTTTACGAGTCAAAAATGAGGCTTAAGCGTTATAAAATGTGTCGACTTATCAAAAATATATTAGTATATATTATTACGATTCCTAGGACATATGAAACGTAGAAAACGGACTTGTAACGATTAAATTACACGCGATTTAACAAAGTTGCCGTAACTTTATTATATAAGAAAAACTAGTATATTTCTATTAGACACATACTCACGACGAGGACCATGTTGAGGGTCGTTTTTTAACAATGACGGAGTACATTTTATAACATGATGTCTTCTAGTAAAAGTAATTTCGCCAAGCATATTGTCCAAAATGTCAAACCATTTGTCAAGCGGAGTTGTAACGAATCAAATACGGTCACTTAAACTTTGCCGAAAACCACCCTTAAGCAATATTTTGGATACAAGTACCATACTTAACCTATATTTCTCTCCGTGATCGAGACCTCTAGGATGAAAACTTAAACACTAAAACTTTGAGATAATGATACAAGCTTCCCAAAACCGTTGAGTTCATTTCCTAACACTCGACGTGCACCATTTTACGACTAGCTTTTCAAGGCTACTTAGTCACTTTCATGAAATTTCAACGACATTATTTTACGACGAAAAGTTATAATTTCACAATAAATCATTAAATGACTATCGTAAGATATCATTTCAACATAAATACTTGTAAAGTATTTTATAACATGACGAGATGTCATAAACATATATTTCGACGATAAATTCTATTTTCAAAAGCGTACAAGTGGTATAGATTACATGTGGGATTGCATGCACGACATTACATCATAACTTATCATAGATCATATCATTCATAATAGGTCACGGTCAGAGGTTGCGCCTCATTTCAGTATTTCCATTATATCATCATTATCATTGCAACAGGTAAGTTTTCATAGCCCCGATTTATTCAAGTTTTTACTTTATTTCAAACCTACGGGGGAGAATACATTGCACATCATTTTTATTACGATACCAAGTATATCAAATTCATTACATTGCTTAAGTTACCTCATGCCAATTGAATGTCCCCATTATATAACATGAACCGTTAATTTCATAGAAGCGAGGGTGAGTGGATAGATCTATCGATGGTGACTCCTCCATCCGGGTTGGTGGATTCCAACTGGTTAAACGGATGCATTTCATTTAATATCATTATTTGAGTTGTTTGGCAAACACTCTGTTGGGGCGAACATCATGATCAGTCGAGTTTCGGTGTCATGGACTTATAGCAATTGTAACATTTTTGTGACATATTTGTCATACATAATTTATACTTGTGGTAGTCGTATTAAACATTTTTAACACCTCTATGAACTCACTCAACCTTTGTGTTGACACTTTTAGCAATGTATTTTCGGGTAACTAAGGCATTCACTTCATGGCATGCATGTGGACATATCATAGAGTCGCGGTGACGACGCGTCTCACATGGGATTTATACACTTTAAAAACATCGTTTGACTTGTACCAAACTTATTTTCCGCACATAGTAACTTTCTTTTGGGACCTATCTTTGTAACTCTGAATGTTTTTATTAAATCAAGCGATGTATTTTCCAAACGACACTTTAGGTCGTTCAATATAACTGTGATTGTGATGCTATGACAGTCAATCCCCAGGAATTCCATTCCGCTGCAAAACAGGTAATTTGGGGGTGTGACACTCTTGGCGGCCCATCTGGGGACAACTGAGGCAGGGGTTCTGTTGCAACCTTCTCACGCATCCGGCGTAGAAGTCAATCCATCTCAAATGAATGGGGGAGGAAATCTTCCTCCTCATGGTATGTACCCTCCTTTTCAGGCTCAATCTTACCCCCAAGGGGTTTATCCCCCACCTAATGGGCAGGCTAGCAACCCTAGCTTTACTCAACCATACGGAAGCATGCCCTACGAGAAACCTATGGTATACCCTTCGTATCCTGTCGGAAGTCACCCACCTTGTATAACTACTGCTTACCCTCAATATGTTAACCAAAACCTTGTCGAAATACCTCCGAACCATAACCCATACAGTGCTGTCCCCACTTACATTCCACACAAGCTGCCTTTATTAGAGCCCATGGGTTCCCACAACACCCTTCGTAAGGTGGATAGAAGACTGCCCTTTGCCCGATTGAAAATTCCCGCACATATTGGTACTTATGATGGGAAGGGGGACCCGGATAATTTCTTACATATGTTCGAAGGTCTATCAGAATGCAGAAGTGGGTCATGCCCGTTGCTTGCCACATGTTCACCTATACCCTGTGGGACTCTGCTCGTATATGGTGGAACGGGAAAAAAGCAGGTAGCATTGTATATTTGGATGATCTCAAGGCAAAGTTTAGATCACACTTGGTCAGTCAGAAAAAGTTTACAAGGACGCATCGGCAGTACATAACATCAAGCAGAAGGAAAACGAGAGCACCAGGGCTTTCGTTACTAAATATACTGATGACACCTTGCAGATATTGGGCCTGCACAAAGACCAACGCATCTCAGGTTTCGTGCATTGCCTACGAAATAGGAGTCTGGTGGAATTTCTATCCACTGACCTTCCCGCAACCTACAAGGGCTTAGTGGAGAAGACTTACACATGGATCGAAGCCAAAGAAGTATCTACCAACGGGGCTCCGGTTGAAAATAAAGAAGGTCACAGCAAAATCCCGAAACATCCTTCATGGGAAGGGTCAAAGAACAAACACAAAGGCAGAGACAGGTTTACGCCCTACCACAAAAATATCAATCACGGGCTCTTGGGTAATCTCTCCAAATCTCCAAGGGAGATACTTGCTACAGAAAGGGCTGCGAAGGCCTTTGATCCTCCTCTTCATTTGGAAAGTAGGGGAAGAAGCTGGGATACCTCCAAATACTACTATTTCCATGAAGATTACGGACACGACAACAACAATTGCAGAGAGCTCAAGAAACAGATAGAAGAGGCCGTGAAATTCGGCCAATTGGGACATTTGGTGAAGGGCATAACAAAAGGTAAAGAAAAGGTCTCCGACACACAGTTGGGGAAAGACACCACACCTGTCGAAGCACCCATCCTCATGGTATACAGGGATGATTACTTTTCCTTCGATCATAGGCAAGTTTCTCTCGAATGACCCGTGGTCATCAAATTCTTGATCTCCAACAGAGAAGTAAACAGAGCCTACTTAGATTGTGGTAGCTCTTGCGAAGTGATCTACGAACATTGTTTTCTAAAACTCAAGCCTTCGATAAGGTCAAAGAGAGTAGATTCGAAGGTACCCTTGGTGGGATTCTCAGGGGAACACTCATGGCCCCTGGGAGAAGTCCCTCTAGAGGTTACGATTGGAGAAGGAAGGCTAAGAAGAACAGAAACCTTGTTTTTCGCGATCGTAAGTTCTAAATCTCCCTATAACCTATTAATAGGGAGAACCGCAATGCAGAAAATGGGCATCGTTGTCTCCACCATACATGCCGCAATCAAATTCCAAACACCATTCGGTATTGGAATGGTTTTCTCCAGTTACTGTTGGGAATTATGTGAAGTATGAATCATGCTGATATTACTGCTGATGGATTCTGCTGAAATGTAGCTGGATTCTAGTGAATCTGCTGATGATTCTGATGACTCCTATAAGGAGAGAACATCTTACTCCCAACCTCCAGCACCTCAGCCTCAACGAAGGCCACGAGCCAGAAATCCGCCACTCCCTAAGGATAGAGAGGTGGTTCTTGGTCTTTCTGCACCAGGTTTTGGTGCTTCATCACACATCGTATAAAGGAAGGAGTTAAGGAAGGTGGAAGGATTGCTTTTTGGTGAAATCAGCAGATGAAGCACAAAGGACATATGTGGTCATCTTCATCATCATCGTTTTCATCAATCCATCCTTCCCATTTTGATCCTTAGCTTCTTCGTCATACAGGTCATGCATATCCAGCCATCAAGATAGAAGGAATGGGTGGTTATGCAAGTCCTCACGAATGCATATCCAGCAGCTAGTGTAGAAGATGTGAGCGATCATGCATATCCAACAGCTGTAGGAATAGATGATATGAGCTAGTGTTTAGAATAGGTTTAGTAGTCCTTGTATTTCCATTTGAAGTTGATTGTAATCTGTAAGCTATAAGCTGTAATTTGAATGAATGAGCATCTTTAACTTCAGAACTTGTCTTCAGTAGATACAGTATGTGCTCTATTCAGTACTTATGCATTCAGTAGAAACAAACTTTCAAGCTTACATATCCATCTCCAGGCATCATAAACTCCTACTATATAGGCACACTGCAAAACAGACACAGAGCAACACACAAACCAAACAAAGACAAACAAACTATCATTACATTAGCTGGTTAGTGTTAGAAAAACAGAATCAAATCAAAAAGTATACACAAAAATCAAACAGATTTACATAAAAGAATGCAAAGTGTACACAAATCCTCCCTTGAGGCATATGCCTCCCCTGAGGCCTATGCCTCCCCTTAAACTTTGCAGTTAAGGGTTAAGCATACCAATATGGACCACAAGGTGTTGAAACCTTGGTCCATCAAAAGCTTTGTTAACAAATCGCCACATTATTATCAGTGTGAATTTTGACCACTTTTATCAAATGTTTGTCATATGCATCTCTTATAAAGTGGTGCCTGATTTCAATATGTTTTGTTCGAATGTGAAAAACTGGATTTTTAACAATGCATATGGTACTTTGATTATCAATAAAAATTTTTGTGTTCATGAAGTTATACCCATAATCCAACAATTGATTTTGTATCCAAAGAACTTGTCCACACAATTTGCAGCAAAGAACGCATCGTAGAGATGAGGTAGCCACAATAGTTTGTTTCTTGCAATGCCAAGAAATCAATCTCTTCCCAAGGAATTGGCAACCTCCAGTGGTGGACCTCCTATCCAGATTTGCACCAGGCATAGTCACTATCACTATATGCTTCCAGCTTAAATGGAGATTCTTTTGGGTACCAAAGGCCCAAATGAGATTGGCCTTTGAGGTACTTAAAGATCTTCTTAACAGCATTGAGATGGGAAGTAAGTGGAGTAACTTGATGTCGAGAACAAACACTCACAGCAAAAGTAATATCGGGCCTTGAAGCTGTTAAATATTTCAAAGAACCAATCATAGATCTGTATAGATGTACATTCACTGGTGGATCTACTTCAGTGTTGGTCT
>OU343220.1:167416411-167552833 GCA_910596185.1 Chrysanthemum makinoi
GCTTTTGCAGATTTGGTCTTAAGCCATTCTTGGCTTATTTGGTAGCTTATTTCCTTAACAACCCACTGTTTTTAGATTTTTCCTAGAATCAATAGCAAGCAAAGCACTTTCTGTGAATTTTTCAGATTTTTCAAAAATGGTTTAGTATTTTTAAATAATTAATTAGATTAAAATAGTTTTTAATTCGTAATAATTATTTTAAAAGTCGAAAAAAATTCCCGGCTTTTTCCTAAAATTATTTTTTGTCAAATAGAACGTAGGAAAATTAATTTCACACCCGTAGCGCTTAAATTGCAAAATTTTTACGTTTATGGCTCGGGTTGTTTCCCGGTTTTTACGTTTTTACGTTTTAGCATCCTAGGACTTAGTTTAGCCTCGTTTTATCATTTCTTAGGCTTAGTAGTAGTTAGTTTGTAGTTTATTAGGGTTCCCTTGCCTTAATTACTTTCCCGTTAATTAATTTGTAGAAAACGTAATTCAAATCGAACAAATCATTAAAACCAATTCAAGTTAAGCATCACGAAACTCAACGAATCCTTCCATTCACACCTCGTTGGGACACGACCCGGGAAATCACTTTTCCGGTATCACTTTTATCACCCCCGTAAGATTTGATACGTTAACCTTTTTCCTAAAGGGTTAATTTGCCGAATTTTATGGTTATTTTGATATACGTTGATATTGTGTTTTTCCCCACTCACTTTTACGAATCAGCAGTCCTTACACTCTCCATTCCAAACTTCTTCAAGATGTCCCTCACATATTTGTCCTGACTGATAAAGATACCATCAGGTTTTACGCTGAACTTGAAGACCCAAAAGAAAGTCATTTCTCCCATGGCACTCATCCAAACTCTCCCTTCATAAGCTCCTCAAACTCCCCGCACCAAGCTTCCTTTGTGGATCCAAAAATAATGTCATCCACATACACTTGCACAAGAATAATATCCGTGGAATTCTTCTTCAGGAAAAGAGTCTTATCAATTGCACCTCTTCGATAACCATGCTTCAGCAGAAATGTTGAAAGCCTAGCATACCAAGCTCGTGGTGCCTAATGTAGTCCATAGAGAGCTTTGACAACCTTGTAAACATGATGAGGATGATATGGATCTTCAAATCCTTTAGGTTGAGTGACATAAACCTCCTCTTCTATTTCACCATACAGAAAGGCTCCTTTAACATCCATTTGATACACCATAAATCCCATGTAAGATGTATAAGCCAAGAATATCCGTATGGCCTCAACTCTTGCCACAGGTGCAAACACTTCATCATAATCAGTCCCCTCCTCTTGTCTATAACCCTGAGCAACCAATCTTGCTTTGTTTTTAATGACAACACCTCTTGCATCTCTCTTATTCTTCAGAATCCATTTAGTACCAAATTCATACTTGCCATCAGGTAGTGGTACCAATATCCAAACTTGCTGATTTTGAAATTGTTGCATCTCTTCCTGCATTGCCTCAAGCCAACTTGAATCTTCAAGAGCCTGAGTAACACTGGTTGGTTCCACTTGAGAAAGAAACCAAGCAAACAGACAATGTTCATAGTCTGTGTGATTGTCTCTTTGCTGATTTGAGACATAAGAGATAAAAGCCACTTGACCATATTTAGAACTTGCCACAGTACCCCTTGTTCTAATAGGTGCATTAGGATCACCAATTATATTTGATTGTGGATGAGTATTGTGAATCATTTTCGTAGCAGTGGTGTTTACATCAATGGTGGTATCAAGATTAGTAACAGTTGGTTCACAATCAGTATCATAGGAAGGTGAGGTGAAGATTCCAGCTTTAGGTTTATGATGACCAAGATCTGAAGGTTTTGGAAAACGTGTATAAGGTTCTCCAAAGTCCGGTGACACTCTAGTGGAAATAGGAGTAGAAAGCAGACATGTCTTTCAGCAGAATTGGTGATGGTAGGAGAAACAGAATCACATTGGAAGATTGATGTTTCCAGCTTCACTCAACGCACTCTCCTCAGATTCCTCTCAACATCTAGATTAGTGCATACTCTTGTTTCTTCAGCCTAGCAAGGTCTTGATAGTGTGAATCATCTTCACTCTCATCAAGTATAATCTCGGAAGTGTCACCTGTAAAATTGTTAGGGGAGAAAGAAGACACTACAATGGGTTGTTCATCATCTTCAAACTCACTGTCAGAATCAGCATCCATAGTATCTGCAGCGGTAGTTGGAGACTCTTAAGTACTTGCATGTTGGTTAGCCATATGTCTAGAATAACCCAAATAATCAGTTAAGTAATCAAGGTCAAAAGACCAAACATGACCCTCCTTGAACATTAGGTTTGTCTTCTAGAAACCTCGGGTTCAATGTCTCTTCAATCTTCTTAGAGATAAATAGTAAACCCCGTGATGTACTTACTATGAGCGAGAATATCCCACAATATAACCATCATCAACTTTCTCATCAAATTTGCCCAATGGATCACTTGTATTTAAAATAGTCACTTGACAACCAAAAGGTTTAAGGTAATGAATAGCTTTCCCATAGAAAGTTCATATGGTGTTTTGAAGTGTGGTCTAGTAATGGACACTCTATTCAAGACATAACAAGTCAGTTGCCTACACTTGGTCCAAACATGGTGGTGTAGCTTAGAGTGCGCGGCATTGATCTTGCAGCTTCTATTAAGGTCCTATTTTTTCTTTCTACCACCCCATTTTGTTGTGGGGTTCTTGGAGTTCTATGAGTGCGCCAGCTTAGAGTCCTTTTTATCCCTTTTGACCTCTGAGTTCTATGAGTATAGCATTCTTGAACTGTCCCATTATCACCAATTCCTTTAACCTTTTTGTTTAAGCGATTTTCAATAAGGGTAATGAAATCTTTAAAGACGGAGATGTTTCATCTTTGGTCCTTAGAAAGAATACCCAACAAAATTTGCTATAACCATCGGTGATAACCAGACAAAAATACTTTTGATCAATGCTTCTAACTTGAGTTGGACCAAACAGATCCATATGAAGTAGGCGAAGAGGTTCAAATAATGCTCACAGTAGTAACAACTTTGTATGAGGCTCTGTGTTGCTTTCCTTTGTTGTAGGCAACACAATTATGATCATTGGTGAAAACTTTGGAAGGAAGACCTTCAACAAGACTCAGTTTAGAGATCTTGTTTATGGTCTTGAAGTTGACATGGGCCATCCTCCTATGCCATTTAGTAGACTCATCCAAGGATGCTTTAGCCACCAAACAAGTTAAATCACCTTCTGGTTTAACATCGGTTAAGTTGAATGTATAGAGATTGTGATTCAGGAACTTTCGTGAGAATGAAGTGTCTTCGGGAGTTTGAAGTCTTAAGATAGCACAAGACATTCATCCTCTGTGAAGAGTACTTTGTTCTTGGTGTCTGATTTGTGAGACTGAGAACAAATTGAAGTGTTGTAGTTCCTTGACATAGTATACATTCTCAAAGTCCAGTTGAGGTGTTTTGATGGTCCCTTTCCCAGTAATTCTTCCATTACTTCCTCCAAAGGTTACATTGCCTCCTCCTTCAATTGATAAAAAGTTATGCATCATATCCCTGTTTCCTGACATACTTCTTGAACAACCACTATCAACAATGCCAACATCTTTATGCTTAAGAGGATGATTCTACAACAACAAAATATACAAAATATTAGTACACTATGGAGGCTCAAGTCATTCTGACTTGAACACGCTTGTGGATCATATGAATAATGCCATGCAGATGTATAAGATCCACTATTGTTCTTGGGTTTCCATTGAAATTTAGGCCCCTTTTTATTCCAAGAACAACCTGTGAGGACTTGACGCAGATATCGATACCCTTTCCCATCAGTCATAGAGTCAATATATCCAGGCCAATGACCATTCTTAAAATATGAACTTGTTGGTTGTACATATGGTCTTGCAACTGGTCTTCTCAAGGAAAAGAAGAATTAGTATAAGTTGCTTGTGGAACATAAGGTAGTATAGCATTAACATTGGTCCACATTGGTCTAGATGTCCTAGAATCACCACACCTACCCATCCTTTGCTCATGAAAATCACAATCCTTAATTAAATGAAATTTACTTCCACACAAAAAACATGTCTTCTGTTTAGAAGATTTATTCAAACCAAAAGATGTTCTATTACAAGCAGAAGTATTCAAACCAAAACCATGAAAAGAATTGTTTTAACAGTATTATTATGCAAAGAATTAAAAGGCAAGTCTTCAGATGCAACTGTCTTGGAAGAGGATTCCTTGGCAGCAACTCTGACATGCTTATGGGTAGTCTTGGGTGGAACCCTAACTTCTTCTCTAAGAAACGTAAAACTAAATAAGATATACACAATCACTTCCTAATAAAGCTCATGTATATCCTAACTAATTCTAGAATATACGGAATACTATCTCCGCAGAAACAAACTACGACTAATATAACTTCAGGAGAATCATGTCTTCAATAAAATCCAGCTGCACTTCAGCAGAATCCATCAGCAGTAATATTAGCATGATTCATACTTCACATAAATCCCAACAGTTACAACATGAAAAAGCCTACGGAAGTAGGCAAAAGGGTCAAACAAATTCAGGAGGAGCCTCCGAAAGATGTTCTCAGCTGCACTGATGCCGAAGAGCGCATCGTAGTAAATGATCTCAACCCTGATCAGACGGTGGTCACTGGTAAGCAGCTCCCTACTTCCTTTAAAGCTGAATTGGAAAAGTTACTACGGGCTAGGTAACACCCCCAACTCTGGTTTTAGAGGAAGCATACGGGTTATGGGGATGCCACGAAATTGGAGATCACAACACAAGTAATAAATAACGGAATACATACTCCGTTTAAATTCATAAAATAGTTTTAAAACATTGTCATACAAACATTGTTTAAACTAAAAGGGCACAACCCATAAGTTTTGTGGTCCCAAATAAAACATCATTTTTTGTAAAAACACTTCTTTTAGCATAACTATGACCATTTGCTACTTCTTGCCTTGCCTCCATGATCACAAATCAAACACCTGATAAAAATATGCTAAAAAGGTCAGCTAAAAGTTGGTGAGTTCATAGGTTTATAATAAAACATTAGGCATGGACCATAATTAAAGACATATAGTCATTACAACGAAAATAATGATATATGGATGAAAGTCTATTACGTTAGCACTAAGTTCATGCAACCGATACTACGACAATTTCTGTATGCTAAATGAAATCATACAATATATAGGCCCAATGCGAGTGTTTTGTCCCTCAACACTCGATTCCGACATGATATACGTTTTGCCATGGCCTAAGCATGGCCAACCGAACAGAGGAGTCACCCTCAATAGATCTATTTATAACATTCGCGCTTCTCAGCAGGGAACTGACGGTTCATGAAAGAGGGCATTTCTAGGGACATCAGGGCTTAGGCTAAACCACGTAATAGTAATCATGCAACAGTTCAGGTCCATAGAAAGGTTTTGCATATTTTCTCACCTTAAAATGTATAAAATAGTTTATCAAGTAAAAGAGAGGCTATGAAACTCACCTTAGCAAATAAGCAATCCAAAAGTGGGATTCAGTGAATATTGTGAAGCTGCACACCACGTGACCTAGATAAGGAGGGCAATGTTTTAATTCATTATTTTAAGTAGAACTTACTTAAAATGGTTCAATTACTATTGTTTTCATAAGGGTATTAAAATCCAAAATTTGGTTTGTAAAATAATTACGATATTTTACTAGTTAGTATACGGATGTCTATATACTTATTTATGTTGACACATAATAGTATTGTCAAAATCAAATATTAGTTGATCTATTTTCTAATTGTCTTTAGAAAATACTTATGTTAAATTTGAAGACTCTCAAATTTATTAAATGATAAAATGATATAGTAGTCTTTATTTGATTATCAAAATTTGTTCTTAACATTTATCATTCTTAGCTAGTAATTACATGACCTAAATTTGTTTACACATTGACGTTAAACTTTGGTGTAAACCTTATTAAGTATATTATATCGTTAATCACTTGTTTCATTGTAATAAAACTTTTACACTTGTTTTGTTAAAGATACATATATTTTTATATCTAAAGTAGAAGGTTTCGACTATGCGGAAAGAAATGAGTTTGGTTTTATAATTGGTTCCTGGTTTACGTTACACGTTTTATTTTATTAACTCGTTTAAATCATCCAAATGAACACCCCAACCACAATGTGTACGTGGCCCGTGTCGATAAGAACAGGGTACCAAGTTGGGCCGAGGCCCATAAAACAAACAAACTCCCTTGGTGACACAACATATAAGTTGGGTTGTGGCCCAGAAATGTGATGGCAAGGATACTAGTTAACAATTTGGAAGGAAATTGCTTGAGCCAAAATTTTGTGGAGAAGGCTGTACGCAGAAAGATAGTATAACGAAGGTCCATTCAAAGTGAGCAAGAGGTTAACATTTCGGAGCTTAAACTCAAGCCGAGGGTGTCACGAATGACGTGCTCCAATCCATACCCGGCTACCCGTCCTGTCTATCACGCCCCGTATGGTACTTGAGACTAAACTATTGACTGAAAAATGAGACCAAAGGTGTGGCGAAACCATGTGCTAGTCGAGTACTACTCAACTCAGTTTCGTCCAGACAACCCTATGTACTCTTATGACCCACGACTTGTTTTATGAATACTATATTTGCTCACATCTCACTTTCATTTATATTCAAGTTTCAAAACAGGTACTATCTACAAAGACTGTTGGGTCTATTATAGATTTGATGATACAAAACAAGAAGAATGAAACATAAGGACTAAAAGTGACAAGACGGAAACTACAAAAAGATGGAGGATTTGGAAGATTCTAGAAGATATGCTTAAAAGAATATTTAGTTACCTAATTGTATTATGATTCCTCTTGTAAACCCTAGATGTCTTTAGTATATAAAGAGACATAGGGTCATTAGTTTTAGTACGTACGTACAAGATGTAGACGTCTGAAGGTGTGTGTGTGTGGGAACCTAGGCATAGGGATTTGGGAAAACGCCTAGGGTTTAGTTAGTTAGTGTTAGATCAAGTCTTTGATCTTTATTATAGTTAGTTAGTTAGTTAGTTTATGATAATGAAAAACCTTGTTCATAATGATGTTGATTCTATGTTTGAATATTCCGCTTTCATTATTATGTGTTTCTAGATATAATATTAGACCTCGTCTAAAAGCTTACAACGATCTTCACATGTGGTATCAGAGCCTGGGGCTCGTGATATCTAGGGATCTACAAGGTTTTCTTGAAGAAGAAGGAAGAAAAATTCGAAGCTGTCAAAAATTCGTAATACTTCTGCAGCACAATTTTCCAGAGGGCATAACTTTTTAATGAACCGTTGGATCGGGCTAAAATTCGAACTGGCGCTTCTTGGTATATCTATCTTTAATATCACCGAAGGGATTGTCAATCGGAGCTCTCAATCAAAAGTTATAAGCTGTCGAAGTCTACTGCTGATTTTTCGTAAGGTTACAACAGCACTGTTTTGTAACGATCATAACTTTTTCGTTAACCGTTGGATCGTAACGAATTTTTTTGTGGACGTTCTTTATATACTAATATAACTTTCCACCGAAGGGATTTTCGATCTGAGCTTCCAATCAAAAGATATTAACTGTCGAAGTTGGCTGCTGAAGGTGTTTATCAGAATCGAATTTTTCAGCAGATTCGAAGAAGGTGTTATAATGCGCTCATATTGCTACTTTGAATTTCTTGATGATTGGTTATTGGGTTATTAATAATAATGAAGTAGTGACATTATTGATTCCATAATAGATCAGTGATTGGTTATAATCAAGCACAAAGGACGGTGGTAATTTTTAATGTTTGGATTCTTGGTCTTGATATATTTGTTTGACATGCTGAAGTGGTTTATTATATTGTCATTCTTACATTCTCATTGGAATACAAATCGGTGACATGTGAGAAGATAGGTAGAGCATATACGATTTATTTGGTAACTAAATTTTTGGAGGAAAAGGATGTTTGCTTTTGGTCGAATATTGTGATCACGTGTGGTCTCTTGCATTATTATATTCGATCAGATTGATGATTTTGAGTCACGTGATATGTGACTAATATTGGTGATGGGAAATCTTGGAGGAGGTCACGTGATATGTGATTAACATGGATCTGAGTTATGATTGGTACTATCATGATATACAAGATATTTGGACGTTTGCTGCTCGAGTTATGCAAAGTGCTGCTGCTCATATTTGAGGAAAGTACTATTGGAATTTTCAAGGTACTGCAAATTTTGTTCGAAAGTACTGCTTGGATGCTTGTTTGTTAAAGTACTGCTTATGGTGTCAAAAGTACTGCTTTGCTCGGTTTCAAAGTACTGCTGCTTGGAGCTGTTGTACGTGTGCTTGGACGGTGCACATGGGTTGGTAAATGCATGGTAAATTATAAGATTTGTTTTTGCATGACATTGTTGACAAGTTTTTGAAGGGATTATGTACGTAGGTGAAGTATGCATGGCATCTTAAGAAGACAAATTTGGAGGTGCATGTTTTTAAAGTAGTTTTATATTCTAGTGCATGGTAAGTCACGTATACATCTTCTTTGATTGGTTAATTCTTATAAGGTTGCTAAATACCTGGGACAAGTGGATAGATCATTATGGGTTGGTATAAAAAATAGGAGGCGTGGATTAAAGTTGAGCTAAGGATTGGATTATATGGAAGTGAGCTTTTGCATGCGATATATTAAAGCAATATGGTTGGTGATCATATGAAGCTATGGTTAGTGTTGAATGCTCGAGAATTTCTACTGCTAAGATTTGTTCGAGAAAGTTTTTGTACTGCTATGTTTCAAGATGATATATAATTTTTGATTCTCGTATGGTTTTCGATTTAAGGGGAAGTTGAGCGTGATAATGGTTATGGATTTTTGGATGACACACACATAGAATGGTTATTTAGTTCACACACACAGGAAGAAATTTATGTTCTTAAAAGGATTCAAAAAGGTTTGTATTAGATTTATTGAAGAATTGATTACGAAGAGGATTATTTATCACTTATTTGAAGGTGAAGTGGAATGGCTTGGTTTGTGTTCTTATCATCTAGCTTGTTGAATCTAGCAATGTGTGATTTTTCTTATGATGCTCTATGCACACATTGTCTATCACTTAAAGGAGTTACATTGTAGTGCTCAGTGTCTCATACTAGTTGAGGATTCTTTTCAAGGGATTGCGGTCTACTTATATTTGAAGCGTATAAGTATGGAGTTCCGTGGGTAGTAACAGATTTAAGACACAAGTTTGAGAAATTCTACTTCTTCATCAAATTCGTTATACTCGGTTTTCTTCACAAGTAATCATTACATAAAGTCTACAGATTTTGAAGAATCATTGATGTACATGCATCACTCAAGGGGAAGTGTTTGATTTTTACTATTGTTGATCATTATTACTACTCCTGGTTGCAGTTTCTACTGTTTTGGATCCATTTTTCTTATGATGCGTAATGGTGGGTGATTTGAAGCATTGGAAGTCTTAGATTGGAAGTATGATATTGGTTCGTGGTGGTCAAGATCATTATTTGCATACGTTCCCTATTTGTTGATAACAAAAAGGGGAAGAGATGTTTGAGTGACATGTTTAAGTCAAGGGGAAGATTGTTTCATTCATGGTGAGATTTAATTATCTCAACTTCTGCTACTTCGTCTAGGGAAGTTCGTACAAGAATCGTGTTTGTTTTGTCATCATCAAATAGGGGAAGATTGTTGGGTCTATTATAGATTTGATGATACAAAACAAGAAGAATGAAACATAAGGACTAAAAGTGACAAGACGGAAACTACAAAAAGATGGAGGATTTGGAAGATTCTAGAAGATATGCTTAAAAGAATATTTAGTTTCCTAATTGTATTATGATTCCTCTTGTAAACCCTAGATGTCTTTAGTATATAAAGAGACATAGGGTCATTAGTTTTAGTACGTACGTACAAGATGTAGACGTCTGAAGGTGTGTGTGTGTGGGAACCTAGGCGTAGGGATTTGGGAAAACGCCTAGGGTTTAGTTAGTTAGTGTTAGATCAAGTCTTTGATCTTTATTATAGTTAGTTAGTTAGTTAGTTTATGATAATGAAAAACCTTGTTCATAATGATGTTGATTCTATGTTTGAATATTCCGCTTTCATTATTATGTGTTCCTAGATATAATATTAGACCTCGTCTAAGAGCTTACAACGATCTTCACAAAGACTAAAGGAGAAATTTACTTGACTTGGGATTTCTTTGACGGGACAATTTACGACATACTTGTCACAACTAACATCCCATTCCCAGATTCAATACTATGAACATAAATATGGTGCTTACTTCCTACAAGATTTATAAAGCTAACTTTCACTGATCTTGGGTTCGGATACTCGACAGAAAATAAGACCCAACAAAACAACCTCTTCATAATTTAGTAAATGTCTAACTTGTTTTCGGGTTTAACTAGCGATACCTACATTTCCACCAGATTTACGACACCAATGTTACTTGAAATTTTTATAAAACTTAACTTTCGCATTTCTTGATTCCTACTTCTCGACAGAAACTTAACAAAAACTAACGACAAAAATTAAATCCCAACCTGACCAATTATTAGTCGATTACCAACCCAAAATTTTCTCAAATATTATTAACGAAAATTTATATGATCAATAAGGATTCAACAAACATAACTTCATATTATTATTGATTTTTGATTAAAAAAGAAATGAAAACCAACACGGGTCATACACGACCCAACTTTCAATACATAACAAGATTAGTTTTAAAGACACAACAAACATGTTATCCTTACAAGTTTTTGGAGGTGGGTCGAGTATAAGCCAAACTAGAAGATGCCGATTGACCCCGAATCCTTCTTGATTTAGACAAATTGATGCTAGAATTGGTGGATGTCAACCCCGAATTTCAAAAGCCCTAAATCAATTTTTGAAAACTCTAACTTCTACAAACCCTAATGTTTTTGTGAGAGTGGGGATTGGAATGATTTGGGCATCTCCTACCTTCACCACTATTTGGAGAGGTGTCTTTGGGGTACCTTGACTCTTCTTTCCATCTTGAGGTCTTGGTGTGAAGCCAAAATAAGCTAAACTCCTGCAACCTAGATAGTCTTGAGCTTTGACCCTATGTGAAGTGATATAGATGTGTGCTTCTGCTTTGGTGTTTTTGTCTTGAAGCGCTTATACTCATTCGAATGACAGTCGAACGTCTCCAAGAGGAGAGTTCTTGAGACAAAATGTTTCATGGTTTTGGTGACGGAGAGTTGGAGATGATGAAAGGAGGATGTTGGGTTTCTCCTTTGGGATAATCGACCTACACGAGATACAGGCCTAGGAAGAAGAAGATTAGTTTTCTCTTTTACTGCTTTTTGTGGTTTTGTCGTGAAGGGTGAGGACACCAAGGATAGATATGCCAAAATTATAAGGAAGAGATTTTTATTCACTTAAATTTGATTTGCAGTATTTATTTTTGTGATAATACTTATAAATATTAAGAGTTACAATTTAAGTAAAAGGTGTATTAAGTATTTTGTGTCCCGCGATATTAAACCGTGAATGAAGTATTATGATTTGTCACTTTTTCTACGGAAATTTTTTAAGAGTAAGTTTTTGAAATGGTATTATCTTGGTAATATTTTAAGTTCCGGAGATTTATCGGATGTTTTATTTGCCCTTATCATAGTGTCGGTACGCGTGTAGTGTCGGTCACTGGGGAAAACGAGATACCCTCTCTTCTTACAATTTTAATCATAAGACAATTATTTCACAATATTTAAAATTATGTGATGAATGCAAAAGAAATGCAACAGGCTATAGTATGCGAGTTATCCACTCAAATGATCAGGAAAGCTTATGTATGCTTAATGACTATGCTTAGTAATAATAAATTACCATTTATTATTTAATAATAAGTGAAAAATTACCGTGTGTCAGATCCTCCCCGCCTTAGAAGGAAAACCATCATCGGTTTTCAGTTAGAGTTACTTGCTGAAGTTGAGAAAAGATGTTGGTATTTACGCTTAAATTCAACTTCACGTTCCCACGTGTATTCTGGACTTCTTTGAGAGTTCCAACGGACCTTAACGATATGAATGCGGCTTTGCTTGAGCCGTTTGATTTCTCGATCCATAATTTCATAGGGTTCCTCGACGAAATTCAATCTTTTGTCAATTTGGATTTATTCCAATGGAATGGCAAGAGTTTCATCAGAAAGACATTTCTTCAAGTTGCATACGCGAAACACGTTATGCACGGAGTTGAGTTCTTGTGGAAATTCGAGTCGGTAGGCTACCGGCCCGATTCTTGCGAGAATTTTGAAAGGTCTAATGTAACGAGGATTTCACTTTCCACATTTTTCCAAAACGGATTACGCCTTTCCATGGTCTTACAAATCCCTAGCATAAAAGGGTGGTTCTCCGAGTTGTTCGTACCAAAATAGTTGTACATAACGTATAGTCCTGATGGTAATTCGAGTTGATAAACTACCAGCTCGAACTTGGAGAGGATCTGATTAACCCTACGAAATAAGGTCTTGCCCTTTTACGTTCTGTTAAAATGGGTTATGCTTTTCTGAGGCGAAACCTCAACCTAACTTTCTCGTCGACTTGAACTTCAAGCGGCATTTAGTCCCATATTTATTTACTTTGACGATCAGAGTTTTTTGCATTCGGCCTCTGGTCCGCACACTGTTACCAATGGTTCTCAATAAAATCTTGGAGCCATTGGACTGGTTCCTTGCCGGTCTCTGTTTTAAACACTATTGATTTGTGCTTTTGACCATACAGTGCCTTATGAGGTGGCATGTTGTCGCAAGGGAATTCGGTTAAGGCAATTTGCCTGCTCCATCCACTTTTCAAACAAGTTACTCATGCTCGAAGTATAACTTCTATGGCTTAAATGGTCCTTCCATTTAGTCCATCAGTCGGAAGACGGTAGATGGTACTCATTTCAAGATGGATTCCCAAGAACCTTGGAGTGGTCCTCGAAAGTTTGATGTGAATGGTTATCGCAATTTAAAATGAGGAGAATTGAAACGCTATGACTTGTAGCGCTTTGCTTCAAGCAAACCATGCAGGTTTGCCCACATTGTCGTTCTCTTTGTTTGGTAGAGATAGGTGGATTTGGTGAGATGATCAATTATTACCCAAGTAGTGTTATAATCGATAGGGGTCTTTGGTGACTTGGTACTAGAGTCCATTGTTATGCATTCCCATTTCTATCTGGAAATTTTGGTTTGTACAGGTAGATTTGATGGTTTCTGATTGTTTGAATTTTTCTTTCCGAACATGCTAAGTATTGTTTGACATAGGTCAAATACCATCCTTCATGTTTGGTACTCAGAATAGCTTTCTGTATCAAGGTGCATCTTGCCGGACACTAGATGAGTATTACTCCCGGCCTTAATGAGGTTCACACATAATGGGATTACAAATCCCTTCATGGCGTGGGTCTCAACGTTGGTCCTTCGGGATAAGATTCCCTTTGGTCTCTTACGAACTCCGTTTCACCTTTAGATATGTCGTAAGAGTTTTATTTAGTCGGTTCTTCCTTTGAGTGTTACTACTTAAGCCTCAAGACTTTAAATGGAAGAGGTGAACTAGATCTTTCGTTTCCCCAATGATCTGGCTTTAAACGGTTTAGTTTGCTAAATGTTGCTTAGAGTATATGCGGTTATGACCGTTTTGCCCCGGGTGAGTACGAATATTGTAATTGAACTTACATTGCGACTCCAATTATTGGTGTCGTCACATGGTCAACTCCCTTTTGATTCCATACATTCCGTAGGACCTTGTGGTCGGTGTATACTGTACTCCCTTGATGTAGTAAGGATAGCATTTATAGGTTCTCCTAGTGTGATTATGTTAGGTCCTAACTCTAATCTGTGCACTGCGTAGTGCTCCTCATGAATCTTTGGGTGTTGAGTATTCTATACCATTATTTTCCTCTTTCATACTCCGGTATGTCTAAAACAGGTGCACTACACGATTTTCCTTGCGTCGTGTGTGTGGGTGCTTGTTGGGTTGACCTATGGTGTATGACAATCTATTCCTTTCTTTGTTCAGTGTAGATGATAGGATACTAAGTATGAATAGGCATATCCGAGGCGCCAGTCTCTGTGTCCAATGTCCTACAAGGTGCTAAATCATGGTCGAGGGTCCAAACGTTTCACATTTGTTTCCTTGGTAGGAGATCTCTTCCCTTAGGTGGCACGGTTTATTCTATTCCCGTGTATGTGAAATGTCTGGCATTTTAAGGGGGGATGTCGACGTGAGATATAAACACAAATTTTCCCATTTCATGGTTATGAGTTAAGCACTTCCTTTAACATGACCAGGCAAGAATTTTAACCATGCCCGCGCACGTAACCCCTCCCGAATTATACATAGGTGATCAGGATATGTATAATTGGGTACCGGTGACGTGTTTTTCGGTATAGTCTTAATCTTGGTGTATTTATTCTTCGGTCAGCGGAAATGTTGCAAAAGTTCATGTGCGAAGTTTTGGTGTGATGGTTTATAGAATTGGCTAGGCCGACTAATTCTGTCAACATGACTTATGGCTCGTTTAACCAAGATGTGTGAAACAATGGCAACTTGGTTAGGGATGGAATGTTGAATTTATGATTCTTGGCGAGGTAACGGTTTGAGTTGGTCTTAACGGTATTGATAATAATACCTTCGCAATCTTTGAAATGTGGATTTTTCTAAGACATCTCGTTGGGTGATACTAATTTTTCAGAGAGACTAGTCGAATACCCAATATGACTTTCTCTTATCTTCAGAGAAATCCTTTCATCGTGACAAAGTAGTTGAAATCCTTAATGATATGGTGAAAATTGTTATAGAGAAGACATACATTAAGATAACACAATAAGCACAACGGATACATTACTATGAAAGGTTTAGTACATTAAGGTTACATGGAAAGTACTTAAAGTAGATCCTTAGGAATACGACTTGGAAGTTTAAACTAAGCTTTGTTACAAACAAGTTTCCTTAGCGAACTTAGTTTCTTCCTCGGTGGCCGTTGGAAGTCTGGACAATCCTTAACACTTTATTCTGGTAATTGTTCTGACAAGTGTTTCCTTCATGCTGATCACCCCTATTTGGGCACACGCTCTTGGTGTGACCTTTAATTCCACACCCACGGCATGTCATTGTCTCCCAATAGAGTTTCTTACAATCTTCCATTTTATGCCCAAATCCTTTACATATTTCGCAAGGTGTGGGGCACTTTCCGTAGTGATGGTATGGGCACATGTTGCACTTGGGTTTTGTCCCAGCATACCCTATTTCCCACTTTGCTTTAGTAGTCCCAACTCCACTCGTCCATTTTCGCTTGCTTGGTTGTTTCACTTGATCTTCTTCACTATCATATTCCCAGTTCCTCTTGCTACCACAGTACCCCACTGCTTTGTATTGGGGAAGTGGCCCTGTCAATCCAGAAGTCGCACCAATAGCTTCTTGAGTATTAGTAGGCGCGAATGCAACAACGTTCTTCCGAATTTCGGGTGAAAATTCCTAAAAGTATGCTTCGATTTTCCTTTCCTCAGGTCCTATCATGTCGGGGCATAGTTGGGCCAGTTCGCGAAAACGGTTGGTGTATCCTTCAATGTCTTCCCCTATCACAGTTAGTCCACAGAGCTCTTGTTTCATCATTCGCAGTTCATTTCTTGAGCAGTATTCCGCAATCATCATTCTCTTCAGGGTGTCCCACTGAAGTGAGTAAGCAGCGTCTATTCCCACTAAATGGACATAGGTGTTCCACCATGTGAGGGCTTGATGCCAAAAGGTGCAAGTAGCATACTTGACCTTACAATTTTCCGCGCAATGCTGTTCGCGGAAAATTGTCACTAACCTTTCTAGCCATTTTGCCAAACCTGTGGCTCCTTCAGTCCCTTCAAATACTGGTGGTTTACAGTTCCTGAATTCTTGGTAAGAGAATTTTCGTGTTTTAGGTGTCTTACAAACAACTTCTTCTCTATTCCCCTGGATGATGTTGTTGATGTTGTGATTGGCTTGATATTTAGCAATTCTTGCAGCAACTCGCTCAGTAACAAATTTCTCAACGGTGGTTGTGTCCATGTTCTGCTTTACTGGAAACATTTTTCTTCAACCACAAGAAATGACAACAATGAGTTTTCTATGAGTATGGGGACCATGGTGGAGATTCTCAAAATTACAACATGCACTACTCCTCAATTAAGTATTTTCTAGGTTGTATTGACTGGATATCATGTAGACTCAGTCTATGATGACGTTAAGAAAACGAAGCTTGGTTGGGGTGAGTTTAACATAAGGATATAATTCACAAGACGTTGTTCATAATTTTTCATCATCATAAATTCGATTACATTCTAAGAAGATTCCTGGCTCATAGGGCCAATACATAGCATGCGTTCATTGATTCGATCTAGTTTGTCTTACAACAAAACTACCACTAGTGTTTTTATTGAAATCACTCATCATGATGCTTACAACAACAACTAGTGTAACTTAAGCACTTCCTGGTGTCGCCCCGGGCTGACTTTGTTGAGTTGCCTTCCATTCCTCTAACTCTCTGATCTATGCCTCCATCCTGGCAAATTTGTTGTTGGCCTCATTTGCCCTACTCTCCATAGTACATCTTTGAAATTCTACGACACCCTCTAGATACCCCGACTCAGTTAGTGCTACTGTAGTAGCGGTCTCCGACCGTGTCAACCGACTCTCCATCTCTGTGAGACGTCCCTGGTTGTCACCCGGAGTTCGCAGAGCACACCCTTCAATAAAGGCAGGCAATTATTTCGTTCAACTTCTCACGAGTTTCCACTAATGCTGTTCCAATATTGTCGTTGCATTCCTTGAGTCTTTCGCCAAGTGCTTGTATTTCTTCCACTACTTCTTCAATCCCTTCAATCCTTTCTACTGGTAACACTCCCAGATGGTCCGACATCTCTTCTATTCGTACTTCATGACGTGTTATGCGTGCCATAACTATGTCGAGAGTTAGTGGTCTAGCAGTGGCTGCTTCCGGAGTTTCTCCAACTTCGAACACACTAGGAGGTGGTGTACCAGAAGACGATGGTGATGATGCAGAGAGACAGATTCTCTTGCTAACAGGTATCTCCCTACTGAGAAGTGGATCTCTTTGATGCCTTGGTGAGAGTGTAGGAGTAGTGGAACTGGTAGGTATAGTACTGATAGTAGTGATGATTTGGAAGTGAGCAGGTGGAGTGTGGGTAGTACCCTCCTGGTGAACTTGATACACTACCCTGTACGGGTTTCCAGTGTCAGGAGTGAGTTGAGAAGGGCTGGGATGCGTTCAGCAGGTGACAAACCTTCTGTCGTATCTTCGCATCCAACTCCAGAGTGAGGGGAAGACATGGTCTGTGACAAGACGGTGCATATGTGTAAGTGATAAAGTTTTAAAACGTACCATTTTGAGGGGTCGTTTAATCCCTTATTTGATCACTTTTGTATCCGTTATTACTTAATATCGTTCCTTTTCACTTTTTAGGTCTCTTGAAGGCAAATTGCTGGAATGACACTTATTCGGACGAAAAGGCGCGAATATATGAAGAAAATGGCCAAAGTCAAGAATCGAGACACTCAAGCTGCTGAAATACAAGGGGACGGCATCAAGTGTTACCTGCGACGCCGATGGAGCACATGTTGTGACGATACAGTAGCCAAATTGCTTATTTTCAAGTGACGGTGTCAGGCTTTAAAAGAGTAGGCCGTCGCAACTCAGACGGCCTAGATTTGATCCAGACGGCGTCAGAAGCTGAAGAGGACGGCGTCACAAGCACAAGGTGACGCCGTTGCAAGACTAAAGTGGCCAAGACGAAACCCTAATGACGGCAACCCGACGGAATCACAAATCATAAGGTGACGCCGTCGCGAATGTAAACTTATATATAGAATCTGAATTTTTCATTATTCAGTGTGTAGTATTTTGGAGTAAAAACCTAAACCGAACCAAGGCTACCTTGTACAGTATTTTAGGGTTCCAAACCCTATCTTACATCAAGATAAGTGTTTTACTTCATTAATTCAATTATGTCTTCAATTGATTGTGTGTATGCTTGCATGTTTACCATGTCCGACTAAATTACTTGTGTGTTTGCTTAGATATATGAAACCTAGTTGTTAATTATTGTTAGGTTGTCTCTTATCTTAATTGTAATTGGCTTAGGAGTGCGACTAGGCTATCGTTGTGTTTAATACTTGATAAATCTTTGATAGTTTATGAATGACTTAGTGGATTTCGTTTACTAAACCCAAAGATAACCTCAAAGTTAGTTTATGAATGACTTAGTGGATTTCGTTTACTACACTTAAAGGTGATTTCAAAGAGTTAGGGAATGCACACCTTACGACCTTAGAAAACACAACGCGTTAAGAATAAGGACGTGACAATTCAACCATCAATAGGAGATAACTAGGGAGTAGTAGCATCTAGGTAAACACATCTTTAACTATCATACGAGCACACAATAATTAAACATAGACTACATACACCTTAGCTTAGACAATTAGATAAGTAGAAGTAAAAGGTAGAAATACCAACCCCCAAATCTAAACCCCGAAATTCGTACCTTTCCATTTCCAAAAAAAACATAAAAAGATAAAAAAAATAATCTTCCTCAACCCCAACCTTAGCGTAGTAACTTCTCACTAGCATTCCTATTCCCCTAGAGAACGATATCAATTCCCGTGGCTTGCCCTAATACTACACTACAACGATTAGGTTCACTGCCTAGGATGTTGAAAAACTTGCTCGACGAAAAGGAAGTTCCTTTGACCCCGAACGACGCGTGTAGCGTTATCAAGTTTTTGGCGCCGCTGCCGGGGAATAGAATAGCTAGTTAGTAGTCCACCTAGTTTTGGTTTCCTTGCTCGATTCCTATCAAGTAAGCTTTTTTTTTTCCATTTTTTTAGCTTTCTCGTAGTCTATCCCCCTTCTTCGTTACCTTTTTTCGTAAACCCCATCACTTTTCGTCATGGAAGGTGATAACCCACCACCATTCATCAACCTACCACCCCATGACCCGCCAAGAGCCTGTACTCTTGGTGAATACTCGAGACCAAGCCACCTAGGCTATAGAAACACCATTGAGCTTCCCGACCAAGCCCAAACTACGGCCCTGCGATCCGACACCATCCGGTTGGTGCAAACGGATATGCATTCCATGGACTTTGTTCCGAAGATCCTAATCAGCATCTTAAGGATTTCCTTAAAATTGTCGATTCCATTGACCTCGATGCTACTACTCGGGAGACCACGCGTTTGCGTCTCTTCCAATTCTCTATACGGGACCAAGCTAGTAATTGGCTTGAGCGACTTCCCGCCAGCTCCATCTCAAGTTGGGATGATCTCACCTCGTTTCCTTGCTCAATTTTTCCCACTGGGGAGAACTACTAAGCTTAGGAATGAAATATTGATGTTCCAACAACGTCAAGGTGAATCTCTCTACGAAGCATGGACTCGATTCAAGGACTTACTCCATAGAGTCCCTCATCACGGCATTGATCTTTGGCTTCAAGTCTAACTCTTCTATGATCATGTCAACTTCCCCACTAAGCGATCCATTGACAAAGCGGCCGGTGGTAAACTTAGTGATCGCACCGCAGAAGAATCGTGGGGTACAATAGAGGACCTTGCCCTTTATGAAAACGAATGTTGGAATGACCCCCGTGAGTTGTCTAAAACTGAAAAGGCAGTCTCTTTGCCTCTCATTGACTCACAACCTTCCAATCGTAGGATGCTCGAACTTGAAGATCAAGTCAAATTCCTAATGAGCTCCTACGAGACTCCTAAGCTCGAGCCAAATAACATAGTAAAATCCTACAACAACCCTCCAAACACCGGAACTTCCACTATTCTTGAAGGAATGGTGTCCAAATTCATGTCATCTCAAGAAGCTCGATTGGTGCAACTTGAAACCGATTTCAAGCAACGACAAAGCGAGATGACAACCAAGCTCGACACCCTCTTAAAAGCCTTCAATGGACATAGGGATGAAATAGAGGAAAAAATGGCGGAGATGATGGACTTAGTGAAAGAGTACACTAAGACGAAGATTCCCGAGAAGGTGCTAGTGAGGAACGATAGCACGCCACCCCCACTTTGTCTGTTAACGCCATTTCCATTGCTTCCGATGAGGATGGAGCAGTTGAGAAGAAGAAGCCTGAGAGCAGCAAGGATAGTAAGGATAAGAATGAGGCTCGGACTGATGATGAACCCAAATTCATCAAGAATTACCTTAAGCATCAGATCAATAAGAAAAAAATCGTTAACCAAGTGAAAAACTTTAGGTGCAACGATGTTCTTAGGAAAGCCCTCTTAGGTGAAATAGGAGAGAGGAAGAGTATGACACCATGCCTATTGGACCTATGTACGAGTCGATTCTGAGAAAGCCAGTAACTAAAAAGCAAGAGATCTCTGGGAACTTTGTAATTCCATGTAGCATAGGTGACTTAGAGAACCTAAATGCCTTGGCCGACCAGGGATCCGATGTAAACATAATGCCTCTGTCAGTCTATAATAAGTTGACTAAGGAGGAACCAACCAAGACCAATCTTAGACTTTCCTTAGCAAATCATTCATATGTTTATCCCATAGGAATAGCGGAGGATGTCTTTATTGAGATTGCCAGTATTGTCTATCCGGTGGTCTTCGCAATTGTAGACATTGAGGAAGATAAAAACCTGCCATTAATCCTGGGAACACCTTTCCTGACCACCGCCAAGGCAACCATCAAATGCGGTGAAGGGATTATGATACTCAAAAGTGGAAAAGGACAAGTTAGGATACCTGTTGTTCCGAGATATCCTTTGAAGATTATTGAGAAGGTAAAAGATAAGAATTCGCAGGTCTCCAATAATTCCGTTAAGAAGAAAATGGCTGAATGAGAAAGAGGTCTTAGAGAATTCAAGGTTCAAGGGTTAAATGCGACATTGTGGAAACGTGATAAAAAGTTAGGAAATAACTATACCACAATACCAAAAAATCAAAAGAACCCTAAGGAATTTTTGAATGGAGAAAAGGTGCTTTTGTATAAATCAAGAATAAAAGCATTATGGGGAAGGAATAAGCCAAGATGGTTTGGGCCTTATACGGTGAAAGAAACTAATCTAAAAAATAAAACCGTTATCATAATATACGATGTTGGAAGAGAACTCACGGTGAGCATACAACGTCTACAACCTTATGATGAAGGATTAATGGAAGAAAAGAAGGACGGCAATGAAGTCACGTAGGGGCACGACTTCGAGTCTAGCTACAAGACTCATAAATAAATAAAAGCGCTTCGTGGGAGGCAACCCATGCTTAATTGTTTGGTTGTTTGTGTCATATATCTTTTATTGATTGTCTATTCTCATGTTTAAATTTGTAAAAATGCTTTATTTTGTTTTTAACCTCGTCTTAATCACATATAAAGGTATTTTACATAAAGGATAAGTGTAGGGAGGATTACACACGTTTTCAAAAGAAACGTAAACATGAGAATTTCAATTAATTAAAAGATATATATGTGTGTTTGTTCGAGTCAAATGCTTGTATCGAGTCATAATGGATTTTTTGCAGGAAATTTTTTCAGATTTTAAAGATGTAAATTTTCCAAAATTTTTTCCAGAAAATCGCAGACCAGTTTTTGTCAGGATCGCAACCTGACGGCGTCAGGAAGGAGTAAAAACAACAGATTACTTTTTCTCGTTTTCTGAGCTACTTAAAAATTTTAAAATTTTCCAGAAAATTCTGTAAACATCCATTCCACAAGCATTCTATCCTAGTTTAGTAGTCTTATATATATTATTACCGCCGATTTTACGCGAAGGTTTCGTTTGTTTTCTTCAAGTGTGCAGGTTTTATTTATCAAGAAGAAGATACATAAGGTTGGAAGTAGCTTTTCACGCATACATTCTTCTTGGAAAGGATTTAACCACCACTTTACACGGATCCTACCGAGCTAATCAGGGGAGTACTAGTTTCTTTCTTTTTTAATTACCTTCTATTATCATAACTTTGATACTTTCGGGGAACATTGGGGACAATGTTCAGTTTAAGTGTAGGGAGGAAAATAAAACGGGAACTTTGAAACTATGCTTATCCTTGATTATTTGCTTTGCCCAATTGTATTTGAGTAATAAACCATGAGAAAATGTCGGTTAGGGTAATTTTGGCACCAAATTTTTAATTTTTCATGACATATATGAGTGGGCCATTAGTCTTAACAAAAGCGTCTCATGGATAGGAAGTTATATGACTAGCACAAAAACCCTTTACCACTTAAATTCCACCCAAAATGTGAGGATCACCCTTAGATTAGTAGGAATTAAACCATTCATCTTTAATGCTTAGTGTGTCAACCGGTAGTATAATAGACTCTAGAACTTTTTTTGTGATGCATCCCAAGATCGCTAGTAAGACTACACTTGTGTAGTTAGAAATAACTAAATGATAAGAGGCATTAGGATAACCCTTGTTTGATACCTGTAATATAATTACTTCTTCCACCTCGGTTGAGTAATTCCCCCACACCCTTGCGTTGTACTCACTTTTAGTACACGATACCCCTAGTTAACCCTTCTGAGCCTATCCTTTTCGCGGTTCTCTTGATTTTTCGGTTTTTCCGGAATATCAATGAAGAGCATTGTTTACACCCTACCCCCAAATGTACACCCAAATCGCCTTAGTCTACTTTGTATGCACTCACTTTTAGTGCATTATTGTTATCACCCTTAACCCTTAGTTCAATTATCTAGTTGCTTGCATGAGTTGCTAAGTCAAGTCATATCCTTTGTATACAGTTTTGGGATGATTGGGACTCATGGAAAAAGTTAAAGTTTATGAAATGATGGGAAGGGAACGTTAAATTCAAATTCCCTTTGTTTACGTAATAATGTACTCCAAGTGTTTTGATCTTTTCAATTCGGGTCAAATTAGTGTTAGAATAATAAAAACTCAAGTGTAGGGATGTGCCTATAAATCCCTATCATTTTGATGTTACCGTAGAGGATGGTAGAGTAAAAGTGTATGCAAAAAAAAGAAAAAAAAAAATAAAAAATAAATTCGAAAAAAAATAGAAAAAGAGAAAAAAAAAGAAAAAAAAGAAAAAAAAGAAAAAAAAGACAAACACAACATACGGGCTACCATCCTACATCTATCATTTAAATTTATGTTTGTTTGTTTCAGTTATCTAGAGTTTAGAGTATCGAGTCTTGGCTTAGCAACGTCATTCTTCGTATGCTTGTAACATAAAGATTTTTGACTTGCCACCACTAAATAGCCTATCCCAACAAACCCTTTGTTTCCCTACCGTAAGCCTAACATTACAACCCTTTAAAAGACCTCTTTGATAGTCTTTCCTAGGTGCTTACGCCAAAGCGATGGAGGTTTGATCTAGTCTCAAGCTTATGGTAATCTATGTACTAGGACCGGTTAATGAGGGTTTATCCTCCATTTCCAACTTGTTATATTTCATATACACTCGAGAGATGTGAGTACCCAAACACCCCATGTGAGGTGCTATTATGTAATTTCCGTGTTTTTTATTACTTTTGCGGGGCTTATATGTGTTGTGGATTATTTTAAACCAATGCTTCATGACCCCTAACTTATAAATTTATTGGCTAAAAGCACATTTGCTTGAGGACAAACAAATACCAAGTGTAGGGATATTTGATAAGGTTTTAAAATGTACCATTTTGAGTGGTCGTTTAAGCCCTTATTTGATCACTTTTGTATCCGTTATTACTTAATATCGTTCCTTTTCACTTTTTAGGTCTTTTGAAGGCAAATTGCTGGAATGACACTTATTCGGACGAAAAGGCGCAAATATATGAAGAAAATGGCGAAAGTCAAGAATCGAGATACTCAAGTTGCTGAAATACAAGGGGACGGCGTCAGGTGTTACCTGCGACGCCGTCGGAGCACATGTTGTGACGATACAGTAGCCAAATTGCTTATTTTCAAGTGACGGTGTCAGGCTTTAAAAGATTAGGCCGTCGCAACTCAGACGGCCTAGATTTGATCCAGACGGCGTTAGAAGCTGAAGAGGACGGCGTCACAAGCACAAGGTGACGCCATCGCAAGACTAATGTGACCAAGACGAAACCCTAATGACGGCGACCCGATGGCGTCACAAATCATAAGGTGACGCCGTCGCGAATGTAATCTTATATATAGAATCCGAAATTTTCATTATTCAGTGTGTAGTCTTTTGGAGTAAAAACCTAAACCGAACCAAGGCTGTCTTGTACAGTATTTTAGGGTTCCAAACCCTATCTTACATCAAGATAAGTGTTTTACTTCATTAATTCAATTATGTCTTCAATTGATTGTGTGTATGCTTGAATGTTTACCATGTCCGGCTAAATTACTTGTGTGTTTGCTTAGATATATGAAACCTAGTTGTTAATTATTGTTAGGTTGTCTCTTATCTTAATTGAAATTGGATTAGGAGTGCCACTAGGCTATCGTTGTGTTTAATACTTGATAAATCTTTGATAGTTTATGAATGACTTAGTGGATTTCGTTTACTAAACCCAAAAGATAACCTCAAAGTTAGTTTATGAATGACTTAGTGGATTTCGTTTACTACACTTAAAGGTGATTTCAAAGAGTTAGGGAATGCACACCTTACGACCTTAGAAAACACGACGCGTTAAGAATAAGGACGTGACAATTCAACCATCAATAGGAGATAACTAGGGAGTAGTAGCATCTAGGTAAACACATATTTAACTATCATACGAGCACACAATAATTAAACATAGACTACATACACCTTAGCTTAGATAATTAGATAAGTAGAAGTAATCGGCAGAAATACCAACCCCCAAATCCAAACCCCGAAATTCGTACCTTTCCATTTCCTAAAAAAACATAAAAAGATAAAAAAAAATAATCTTCCTTAACCCCAACCTTAGCGTAGTAACTTCTCACTAGCATTCCTATTCCCCTAGAGAACGATATCAATTCCCGTGGCTTACCCTAGTACTACACTACAACGATTAGATTCACTGCCTAGGGTGTTGAAAAACTTGCTCGACGAAAAGGAAGTTTCTTTGACCCCGAACGACGCATGTAGCGTTATCAGTAAGTATATATAAAAATATACTTATAATAGATATGGGGTAGTGAATTAATAAAAAGGCAATATAACATGCAGTCATATCCAAATGAACTCTAAGTAAAATGGCAAGTAAGGCAAGCGGCAACTGGCGGTCGTAGAGTGATGTTTTTGTAAAAAGTAGTTATAGTTTAGGGTTTATATGTACCTAGTTCTCTATAACTTAGGCTCTTATGCCAATCCGTAACACCCCCAACTCTGGTTTTAGCGGAAGCATACGGGTCATGGGGATGCCACGAAATTGGAGATCACAACACAAGTAATAAAGAACGGAATACATACTCCGTTTAAATTCATAAAATAGTTTTAAAACATTGTCATACAAACATTGTTTAAAATAAAAGGGCTCAACCCATAAGTTTTGTGGTCCCAAATAAAACATCATTTTGTGTAAAAACACTTATTTTAGCATAACTATGAACATTTGCCACTTCTTGCCTTGCCTCCATGATCACAAATCAAACACATGAGAAAAACATGCTAAAAAGGTTAGCTAAAAGCTAGTGAGTTCATAGGTTTATAATAAAACATTAGGCATGGACCATAATTAAAGACATATAATCATTACAACGAATATAATGATATATGGATGAAAGTCTATTACGTTAGCACTAAGTTCATGCAACCGATACTATGACAGTTTCTGTATGCTAAATGAAATCATACAATATATAGGCCCAATGTGAGTGTTTTGTCCCTCAACACTCGATTCCGACATGGTATACGTATCGCCATGGCCTAAGCATGGCCAACCGAACGGAGGAGTCACCCTCATTAGATCTATTTATAACATTCGCACTTCCCAGCAGGGAACTGACGGTTCATGAAAGAGGGCGTTTCTAGGGACATCAGGGCTTAGGCTAAACCACGTAATAGTAATCATGCAACAGTTCAGGTCCATAAAAAGGTTTTGCATATTTTCTCACCCTAAAATGTATAAAACAGTTTATCAAGTAAAAGAGGGGCTATAAAACTCACCTTAGCAAATAAGCAATCCAAAAGTGGGATTCAGTGAATATTGTGAAGCTGCACCGACACGCGACCTAGATAAGGCGGGCAATGTTTTAGTTCATTATTTTAAGTAGAACTTACTTAAAAGGTTTCAATTAATATTGTTTTAATAATGGTATTAAAATCCAAAATTTGGTTTGTAAAATTATAACGATATTTTACTTGTAAGCATATGAATGTATATATACTTATTTATGTTGACACATAATAGTACTGTCAAAATCAAATATTAGTTGATTTATTTTCTAATTGTCTTTAGAAAATACTTATGTTAAATTTGAAGACTCTCAAATTTATTAAATGATAAAATGATATAGTAGTCTTTATTTGATTATCAAAATTTGTTCTTAACATTTATCATTCTTACCTAGTAATTACATGACATAAATTTGTTTACACATTGACGTTAAACTTTGGTGTAAACCTTATTAAGTATATTATATCGTTAATCACTTGTTTCATTGTAATAAAACTTTTACACTTGTTTTGTTAACGATACATATATTTTTATATCTAAAGTAGAAGGTTTCGACTATGCGGAAAGAAATGAGTTTGATTTTATAACTGGTTCCCGGTTTACGTTACACGTTTTATTTTATTGACTCGTTTAAATCATCCAAATGAACACCCCGAACCACAATGGGTTGTGGCCCGGTGTCGATAAGAATAGGGTACCAAGTTGGGCCGAGGCCCATAAAACAAACAAACTCCCTTGGTGACACAAGATATGAGTTGGGATGTGGCCCAGAAATGTGATGGCAAGGATACTAGTTAACAATTTGGAAGGAAATTGCTTGAGCCAAAATTCTGTGGAGAAGGCTATACGCAGAAAGATAGTATAACGAAGGTCCATTCAAAGTGAGCAAGAGGTTAAAATTTCGAAGCTTAAACTCAAGCTGAGGGTGTCACGAATGACGTGCTCCAATCCATACCCGGCTACCCGTCGTGTCTATCACGCCCCGTATGGTACTCGAGACTAAACTATTGACTGAAAAATGAGCGCAAAGGTGTGGCGAAACCATGTGCTAGTCGAGTACTCCTCAACTCAGTTTCATCCCGACAACCCTATGTACTCATATGACCCAGGACTTGTTTTATGAAAACTATATTTGCTCACATCTTACTTTCATTTATATTCAAGTTTCAAAACAGCTACTATCCACAAAGACTAAAAGAGAAGTTTACTTGACTTGGGATTTCTTTGACGGGACAATTTACGACACACTTGTCACAACTAACATCCCATTCCCAGATTCAATACTATGAACATAAATATGGTTCTTACTTCGTACAAGATTTATAAAGCTAACTTTCACTGATCTTGGGTTCGGATACTCGACAAAAAACAAGACCCACCAAAAAAACCTCTTCACAATTTAGTAAATGTCTAACTTGTTTTCGGGTTTAACTAGCAATACCTACATTTCCACCAGATTTACGACACCAATGTTACTCGAAATTCTTATAAAACTTAACTTTCACATTTCTTGATTCCTACTTCTCGACAGAAACTTAACAAAAACTAACGACAAAAATTAAATCCCAACCTGACCAATTATTAGTCGATTACCAACCCAAAATTTTCTCAAATATTATTAACGAAAATGTATATGATCAATAAGGATTCAACAAACATACCTTCATATTATTATTGATTTTTGATTCAAAAAGAAATGAAAACCAACACGGGTCATACACGACCCAACTTTCAATACATAACAAGATTAATTTTAAAGACACAACAAACATGTTATCCTTACTAGTTTTTGGAGGTGGCTCGAGTACAAGCCAAACTAGAAGATGCCAATTGACCTTGAATCCTTCCTGATTTAGGAAAATTGATGCTAGAATTGGTGGATGTCAACCCCGAATTTCAAAAGCCACAAATCAATTTTTGAAAACCCTAACTTCTACAAACCCTAATTTTTTTGTGAGAGTGGGGATTGGACTGATTTGGGCATCTCCTACCTTCACCACTATTTGGAGAGGTGTCTTTGGGGTACCTTGACTCTTCTTTCCATCTTGAGGTCGTGGTATGAAGCCAAAATAAGCTAAACTCTTGCAACCTAGATAGTCTTGAGCTTTGACCCTATGTGAAGTGATATAGATGTGTGCTTCTCCTTTGGTTTTTTTTGTCTTGAAGCGCTTGTACTCATTCGAATGACAATCAAATTTCTCCAAGAGGAGGGTTCTTGAGACAAAATGTTTCATGGTTTTGGTGAGGGAGAGTTGGAGATGATGAAAGGAGGATGTTGGGTTTCTTCTTTGGGATAACCAACCTACACGAGATATAGGCCTAGGAAGAAGAATATTAGTTTTCTCTTTTACTGCTTTTTGTGGTTTTGTCGTGAAGGGTGAGGACACCAAGGATGGATATGCCAAAATTATAAGGAAGAGATTTTTATTCACTTAAATTTGATTTGTAGTATTTTTTTTTTTTGTGATAATACTTATAAATATTAAGAGTTACAATTTAAGTAAAAGGTGTATTAAGTATTTTGTGTCCCACGATATTAAACCGTGAATGAAGGATTATGATTTGTCACTTTTTCTACGGAAACGTTTTAAGAGTACATTTTTGAAATGGTATTATCTTGGTAATATTTTCTGTTCCGGAGATTTATCGGATGTTTTATTTGCCCTTATCATAGTGTCGGTACGCGTGCAGTGTCGGTCACTGGGGAAAACGAGATACCCTCTCGTCTTACAATTTTAATCATAAGACAATTATTTCACAATATTTAAAATTATGCAATGAATGAAAAAGAAATGCAACAGGCTACAGTATGCGAGTTATCCACTCAAATGATCTGGAAATCTTATGTATGCTTAATGACTATGCTTAGTAATAATAAATTACCATTTATTATTTAATAATAAGTGAAAAATTACCGTGTGTCAGAGGCTAATACAGATGTCTTAAGCTTGGACTTACTCTGACATGACGGGGGTCCCTAGAACTCTCACCATAGATGGAAAGCCCTTCGGCACTGAACACAAGCTTAATGAGTTCAAACACATTAAACCTATCAAGCAAAAGCGTCGAAGCCTTGCACCTGAAAGAAATCCCGCAACATGCAAAGAAGTGGATGAGCTCATAGCAGCAGGCATACTCAGGGAGGTGAAGTATCAAACCTGGGTAGCCAATCCAGTGATGGTTAGGAAACATGACGGAGGGTGGTGGATGTGTGTAGACTTCACATATATCAACAAAGCCTGCCTGAAGGACTGCTATCCTCTACCAGAAATCGATTGGAAACTGGAATCCTTATCAGGGTTTCGACTGAAATGTTTTCTAGACGCTTACAAAGGTTACCATCAGATACAGATGGCGGAAGAGGACGAAGAAAAAACAGCCTTTTTTACAGGAAAGGGCGTTTATTGTTACAAGAAGATGCCTTTCGGCTTGAAAAATGCAGGTGCTACCTACCAACGTTTAGTGGACAAATCCTGTTGGATCGATATACTCTAACCAAACTAACTTAAATAGCTTGTTTAAGGTTTAACAACCTCGGATAAATCCTAAGTTATTAACAAAGAAACACTGAACAAACTCTATTAAGTATGCGGAATTTACTTAACAAAGCTAAGAAGAATAACCTTTATTATTAACTCTAAATCTGCTTATTATGCAGATACTTTAACAACTCTAATGAATATCAAACATCTCTAAAACTCTAAGACTTATGAACTCGTGAATTCGTACCTCTAATGCCAATCTAGGGGTCCTTTTATAGACTCAAGGATAACCCTAGTCGGTTTACAAATTGTATCCTTGTACGAAAAGTAATCTAATACAGAATATTCTAGAGTTACAATACTTTCTATAAACGAATATAACAGTTCTTTGTTCTTGCAGACTTTATCTTTAGCAGTACTTTGACTCTTTGACTTTTTCCAGTACTTTGTAGTTTACAGTACTTTTATCAATCTTCAGTACTTTCTCAATCTTTAGCACTTTCATATCCCAACAATCCTCCCCTAACTTGAATTCTACTAGCTTGACTTCAAGTTCCTTTGTGAATTTATCTTTAACAGCTTCATCTTTAAGGACAGATTGTTTCTTAGTCTTTGGATTGTATCTCTGTATTGTCTGTGCTTGTCAAAGTATCTCTAGAATTATTCTTTTACAGCATCATCCAGCAAGCTCCATCTTTTCAGCAACACAGCAACATATGACAATTTGTACATTAATTCAGTTTAAGTTGCATACTATTCTCATCACTTCCGGTGTGTTAACTCCTGTGAGAGGTGAATCATTGAAAATTTAATGGATTTAGATCTCTTTACCAAAGCCATTAACTCTGGAGTAGCCAAATGTTTTGGTGTGTAAGACCATGGTACATTGATAACCATATGATTTTTAGCAAATCATCACCTATCAACAGATTTGAGTTGTCTTTACCAAAAGTGTACCCTTCGGACTAGTTAGTTCTTTTATCTAATGGTGAACTAATTACCAATAATGGTTTTCCACAGCCTTTACCACAAGCCATTTTCTTGTGGGCTAGCCAACTCTTCACATTAACGGATATGGTGAGTTGATTACCATACAACTTATTAGGAAGTTGTCAACTAAAAACGGATTTGAAATATCTTTACCAGAGCCGTTTGCTCATGGATTAGCCAATCCTTTTGTAACCATGGTGAATTGATGACCTATTGATGTTGCCATCTCAAAAACCATTTATTTTATTCAACCTTTGTCTCAAAAATTTGTTTCTTAACAAAAAGATTTCTTTCAAAAATCACTTAACTGGTTAAAAAGCTGCAAGCAATACTTTGATGAAAGTACTGTTTGATCAGCAGTACTTTGAATAAAGTACTGATTTATCAAAAATAATTTATTCAAATAAGATTCATACCAGTTAGTCATCCTCATCAGCAATATTAGTCCAGTTGATAAACAGATTGATGACCATGCATGCAATTTCATTATCCTCTTCTAGTTCCATTCGATGCTCTAGCATCCTTCTCATAAGCTCAACTGTAAGAGGGTATCTTCTATTTGCAAACATGTGTATCATTGTACCATTTTTCAGCTCTAAAACATGAACACCAGACTCTTCAAAGAATCTCCAGCTAACAATTTCCCAATTCTCTTGATTCTTCCAAATATCATCAGTGCTTTGCTCTTCAGTTTCCCATGCAGTTGTGAGATCTCCAAGTAAAACTAAACCAATCCCTTCTAATGGATTATGTTCAAAGTAAGCTTTCACCACATGATATAAATAGAATAGATCCACTCTATCTATGATATGCAATAAATCCCATAATCTGTTGAACACTCGGAAACTTTCATCTTCTTTATGAAATATCAGATAATCTCCTTCTTTGGATTTCACAACTTCAAAAGCACTAATCTGAGATCTGTTCATCTTCATGTCAGCATCTTCTTTGGAATATTCAAAATCTACTACTCTGAGATAATTTCTTAGTTCATCCCTAGTCTCAGATCATAATTCAACTTTTTCTTTCTTTGAGAACTGAACATCTTTAACATCCTTTTCCTTTTTCTTTTTAAACTCTTCTTCCTTTCTTCGCTCCAAGTAGCTTCATCTCTAAAATCTTTGATGCTTTCTACATGTTTCTTATAAGCTTCCCTAGCAGCATCATACAATCTTTTCATCTCAAAATAATTAAACCTTTGCAATCCTTTATACCCTTGACTTTTAAGATAAGCCATCATAGCATTTCTGTCTTTAGCTTTATTAGGTCTTCTTGGCATAAATCTAATAGGAGTAGGTGACTGTAATGGTTCAACAGCTTCAGCATCCAATTCCTCTTGCAACTTCTTAGCTGCTTCTCTATTTATTGCCTCTTCATTAGTAACTTCAGCCACTACTTCAGCATTAAGTTCTTCTTGTACTTTTCTAGCTGCAGCTTCATTCCTAGCAATTTTAATTGCTCTAAGATCTGCCAAAGTTAGCTTTTTCTTCTTAGTTTTTACCAGAACACCCTTTCCTTTATCTTTAGGATCAATTGTAGGTTGAGAAACTCTTGGTTGTTCCTCTGCAACTTCAGAAATAGTAACACCACCCCTTGGTTGTGATAAATCTTGCAAAATTACAGCAATGAACTCATCATCACTTGCAGTATGAATAGGTTTGGGTGTAGTTTCCTCTTCTTGCATAACAGTTGAAGGACCAACAACTTCTTCATGTACAGTTGTTGAAGGTCCAGCTTCCTCTTCAAAGTCCAACAACCTTGGAGTTAACAATTCTTGCCTGTAGGATCCTTGTTATTGAAAAGCAGTACTTTGATCTTCAGTACCTTGATCATCAGTACTTTGAACTTGAACTTGCTCTTCAGTATCTTGAATGATCTGTTCTTCAGTACCTTCAGGTTCACTCTCCTTAACATCTTCTTTCAAATTCTCTTCTTCTAAATTCCTCCCCAATTGGACAGAAGAATGTTGGTGAACCTTTTGGCGTTTGCTTTTCTTAGACTGCCTTTGCCCTTTCTTCTTTGATTTGACCCATATACGATGATGTTGAACCAAAGGCCAAACAAAATTCTTGAGCCTTCTAAACTTGAGCTTCAATTTCTTTATCTGCTTAGCTTGAGCCTCAGTAGTCTTTTTCAACTTAACCAACTCCCTTGTCAAAACATAATTATCCAATGTCATTTCTTCAGGGGGTATAGTATGTGAATCATCTCCTTGAATTGGTGAATGTTACTCTGATTGAGAAGTAGGAACAGATCTTTGTGGAGATGGAGAAGGTGAAACTGCAACATCTTCTTGAAATTCAGTACTTGGAGAAGCAGTACCTTGTGGAGATGCAGTACCTTCTAGAGATGCAGCACTTTGAGAAGCAGTACTTGCAGATGCAGACTTGCAGTGCGTACTTGCAGATGCAGTACCTTCAGTAGCTTCATCTTCTGCATCAGCTCTAACAGCCTAAACAACTTCCATCATAGAAGTAGTTAAGGGAGTATCCCTTCCAGTGAATTGATCACTCTTCCTAGCCATAAAGGTGAAAATTTTGGCTTGTTGAACCACAACAGGTAAAAGATATGTTGGCTTAGGAACATCAGAAAGTTGTTTATTGAGGAATACTTGAACAAACCTTGGATACACTAGCCACTTTGAACCATGAGTGATGTGGGAAAGCATTCCATCAAGAATGAGCCTTGAAAAATTAAAAACACGATCTGTAGCCAAACCCACAATAGCAGATGCTATATTTGATCCAAATTGCTCCCAAGAAGTACTTTTTGCACTAATACAGTGAAGCAACACATGTACTAAAAACTTCCATTGAGGGAAAAACAGTTGTTTCCTAAATGTTTGTTCATTTAAAGACCCTTCATAACCAATATGTCCAAAAGTATCCCAAATTAATTGCTTATCAAACCGAATAGCCCCATCTTCATCATTAAACAACAAGTCTTCTCTAATAGAGGCTTCAGTAATCTTCACAGTTCTTCCAGCAACTGTAGCTCTAATATAAAATTTATCATTCTCCATATTTTCCCTAGCAGTAGCCCAAAATTCTTGAATCCAGGGCTCAATTATATCCGGCTCCACTAAAAGAGCATAACTGATTGGCGATCCAGTAAGATAATCAATGATATCATGAAAAAGTGCATTCGCTTCAGTCTTATCTAAATTAGCCACCATATTGTGCTTTGAAACAATAGGTCGATTCGCCATTGTTGAGTATGTGAGCACAATGAAATATAATCGAATAATATAGAGGTGATGAGAGAAATATGGAAAAGATTCTAAAGTATCAATATGAGAGGGAAAATCGGAGAGTAGTTATTTATAGATGAGATTTAAAAATCATAGCCATAAATACCAAAGTTACCGTTAGGAATAATTACCCCTCAATATTACCGTTGGAACAGTACTTTAATAAGACAAACAGTACTTTCCACATATGCAGTACTTTCCCAAGCAGTACTTTCATGAAAAACAGTACTTTTCCAAATGCTTCTGTATAAACTAAGTATACATAAATATCCTCCCCTCAAGCAATGCACAGGACTATACTAATACTAAATAGTCCTCCCCTTAAATGTAGCTCAGTAGTTAATCATGCCAATGCTCACCACCAAGTGATTGAATCTTGAAACATCAAAGCCTTTGGTGAGTAAGTCAGCTACATTATCATCTGTGTGAACCTTAACCACATTAATGAGCCTGTGCTCATAGCAATCTCGAATAAAGTGATGCCTAATCTGTATGTGCTTGGTCTTGGAATGTTAAACTAGATTCTTCACAATACAAATGGTACTCTCATTATCAATATTGATAGGAGTATTCTTGAAATTGAACCCATAGTCCAAGAGTTGATTCTGCATCCACAAAACTTGTCCACAACAGCTTGCGCCAGCGGCTACATATTCACTTCAGAGAGGATGTTCTGCAATTGTTTGTTTCTTACATTTCCAGGAGACTAATCTTCTTCCAATATATTGGCATCCACCAGTTTTTGATCTTCTATCATAGTTATCACCTGCATAATCACTATTCAAAAAAGCTTCTAAGTGAAAAGGTGACTCTTTTGGATACCACAACCCCAACTTAGGTTGTTGTTTCAAATAACAGAAAATTCTCTTCACTGCATTCATGTGAGAGATTTTTGGTGAGACTTCATATCTTGCACATAAACAAACTGCAAACATGATATCAGGCCTTGATGCAGTAAGATACATAAGAGAGCCAATCATTGATCTGTATAACTTGACTTCAACAGGCTGTCCATCTTCATCTTTGCCCAATGAATCGATAGATTTAATAGGTGTAGTAACAGTCTTCATATCATCAAAATTGAACTTCTTAAGTATGTCTGTAACATACTTATCTTGACTTATGAAAATTCCTTCCTTTGACTGTTTTACTTGAAGTCCCAAAAAGAATGTTAACTCTCCCATTGAACTCATTTGAAATTCCTTCTGCATCAGCTGCTCAAACTCCTTAACCATGGACAGTTTGGTAGCCCCAAAGATGATATCATCAACATAGACTTGAACTAACATGATATCCTTCTTGTCTCTCTTGATAAACAAAGTCTTGTCAATAGCTCCCCTTTTGTAGCCATGTGGCAATAAGAATGTAGAGAGTCTCTCATACCAAGCTCTAGGTGCCTGATGAAGGCCATAAAGAGCCTTAACCACCTTGTAGACTTTGTTTGGATGTTTAGGATCTTCAAAAACAGGAGGTTGTTTGACATAAACTTCCTCTGTAATCTTGCCATATAAAAAGGCACTTTTGACATCCATCTGGTAAACCTGAAATCCCATATAAGAAGCAAAAGCAAGAAATATTCTAATAGCTTCTATCCTTGCTATAGGAGCAAATACTTCATCATAATCTACTCATTCTTCTTGTCTGTAGCCTTGTGCTACTAACCTTGCTTTGTTCTTGATGACATTACCTCTTTCATCTCTCTTGACTCTGAAAACCCATCTGGTTCCAATAACTCTCTTCCCATCTGGAAGATCACATAAAACCCAAACTTCTTGAAGTTTAAATTGAAGAAGTTCTTCCTGCATAGCTTCAACCCATCTTTCTTTAGTCAATGCTTGAGCAATATTCTTGGGTTCCTCTTGTGAGATAAAACAAGTAAACAGACATGTTTGATGGTCCTTATGATTCAGCATGTTTTGTTTATACACAAAGCTAAGTAAAGCATTGTGAGGTATTGAAAAAGTCTTAGCTCTGTGTCTAGTCATCACTCCAGAAGTAGAAGGACCAATGATTTGATCAGAAGGATGATTCTTATGAATTCTTAAGCTGGGAGACTGTGGAACTCCATAAGTATCCTCCAAATTGGTAACATCAGCATCTTCATTAGAATCTGAGAAAATACCTTCATCTTCAAACTCATCATCAGTTTCTTCTAATCCAGGCATGGTAGGATCATCCAAATCATCTAAAGTACTGTCAACAGGTGCAGCAGTACTTTGTTCGAAAGTACTGTCCAAAGTACTGTGAGAGTACTCTGCAGTCTTGTTCTTCTTCTTTGCCTCTTCATAAGTTCTTCTTTGTTCATCAGTGTAAGAATGTGATAAAACATCTTGAAAAAGCAACTGATTAAGTTCTTCTTGAATAGATTGATCCTCAGCAGACAATGAGGATTGTGGTGCAACAGTACTTTGCTTAGGAGCATCAGTACTTTGCTTTGGAACATCAGTACTTTGCTTTGGACTAACAGGATCTTCATCAGAGACAGCATCAGGTCTAATATGAACTTGTTGGGTTTTTGGTTCCTTGAATCATGAATTACTTTAAGTACTGGAACCACGGACAGGTTTGATATAACCACGGACAGAAGAATGTAACCACGGATGAAGATAACCGCGGCTAGTAGTAATGTGTAACCACGGATGATATATTGTAACCACTGCTAGTGTTTTGTATAGTCGGTTAGTTTATTGTATTAGATAAATATGGAAAAGATATTTATCTTGTAGGTTACGTATTGTATAATGTATAGGACTCCTTAGCTTATAAAAGGAGGTTTTAGGTTAGGTTAGATATACGTAAGTTTTATATCTAAGGTCGATACACTTCAAGGTTGCAAAACCCTAATACTGTAAGAGTATTCGTATTAATAAATAATATTGAGGTGTTGAATGTTAATTGTTCTTCTTCTTAAGGTTAAGTGTTAAATTCCGCATAATACTTAATAAGTTGTTATTCTAAGTCAGTTTCTATATTAGATCGTTTGCTCGAACTGGGATCAACAAGTGGTATCAGAGCTTGTGATCTAGAAACTGTAATCAAGAAGAGGTTAAGTTAATTTTTGTTCAAGGAAGATAAGATGTCTGACGAAACTCACATGGTGACTGCTTCAAAGGTACCCATGCTCAAGCATGGTGAGTATCAAATCTGGAGAATGCGAATGAGGCAATACATTCGCATGATTGATTATGCTCTCTGGGATGTTGTTGAAAAGGGAGACACTCTTCCTAAGAAGGGTGAGGATGGCAAAGAAATTTCCATTGTTAGTGAAATTGATAAGGCTAAGAGAAAGTGGAGATCAAGGCTTACATTATTCTATCCATGGGAATACCCAATGATTATGCTTTGGATTTTGAACAATATGAATCGCTAAAGAGTTACTTGGATGCTCTTGAGACACGGTTTGCTGGCAATGAAGCTACTAAGAAGTCCAGGATGAATATGCTCAAGCATCAATTTGAAACCTTCACTGCTCTCAGTGGAGAAAAGATTGATGGCATATACAATAGACTTCAAAACTTATCACCAACTGAAGTCAGTAGATTATAAGGTTCTTCAAGAAGATATTAATTTGAAGTTCATTAGGAGTCTATCATCTGAATGGGCTATTCATACAATTTTGTGGAGGAATAAGGAGGACTTTCCTAAGATGACTCTGGATAATCTCTTCAACAACTTAAAAGTTTATGAGTCTGAGAATAACTTTGCTAATGCATCTTCTGCTAATCAAAACATTGCTTTTGTATCCACTATTCACAAGAGCCCACAAGATGTATCCACTGCTACCTATGGTATATCCACGGCTATTGCAAACAATACCACTGTAGTGATAATGTCGTGATGGTGCAATTTTGTGCTTTTCTGGCTGATTTAACTACTAGTGTTACTGTGTTGAATCAAGATCCGGATCAAATTGATCCTGATGATTTGGAAGAGATTAATCTTCAATGGCAAATGGCAATGTTGACTCTCCAAGCAAGAAAGTTTTTGAGGAGGACTGGAAGACAAGTTAAGTATGATGGTCAAAAGAGAGCAGGGTTCGACAAAAGCAAGATGGAGTGCTTTAACCGCAAGAAGAAGGGTCACTTTGCAAGGGAATGTCGAGCTCCTAAGAGGATTGAAGGTGTTAAGAAGATCACTGAAGAGTCGGCTCCTTCTTCAGCATTGGTGGCTCAAGATGGTCTTGGTGATTATGATTGGAGTTATCAGATTGAAGAAGGACCCAATGCAGCTTTTCTTGCTAGTGAAGCTTCAAAAGAGCATAACTTTGCTCTTATGGCTTATGCTTCATCCTCTGGTTCAGATTCTGAGGTATCTAATGAGTCTACTTGCTCTTTTAAATCATGTAATGATAACTTAGAATCTCAAAAGGCTATCACTAAGAGTATGAGGAAAGAAGTAGAAAGACTAACTATGGATAACTTAAGTTATAGGGTTGGTCTAGAGAGTGTGGAAGAGAAGCTTAGATACTGTATTAAATGTGAGTTTGAGTATGTAGATAAGATCAATATATTAGGTGGTGAAATTGATCTTAAAAATAGAGAGATTAAAATGCTTAAAGAGAAACTTGAACTAGCAGAGAGTGAAAAATAAAAGGCCCTAGATGAAAAAGAAAAACATGTTGTTAGGGTAGCTAAAACACAATTTGCTTCTGATCTGGTTCATAAATCTATAGAGAGTCATCTAATGAAAAAGGGTTCGGGATTGGATACAAGCAATATGCCACCACTTACTCTTATGCAACATGCACCACCTGCTAAAGAACTGTCATTTAGTAGTGAATTCAGTTTTAACAAACCTGTTGAAGGAATAAGTAATACTGAGACACCTAAGATAAGTTCTGATACATCCTCACGATGCTCCCATCATTGAAGATTGGGAATCGATTCTCGAGGAAGATAGTAAAGTATAAACACAGCCTGAAAAGTTAGAACCTATTAAGAAAGTTGATACTAGACAAGCTAATCTTGTACCTAGATTTGGAGCTAAAGTTACCAAGAAAGTAGTAGAGTACAGGGAAATACCTAGGGACCAGATGACACAATATAAACCTAGGGGTAATCAAAGAAGCTTAAATGGTCTAATTTCTAACAGATTAGGTGATGAGTTTCAATGTGTTAAAAAGGCTTGTTTTGTATGTGGTAGTTTTGAGCACTTACGAGAAATTGTCATATAAACAGACCACAAGTTTGGAATCATTGGAGGAGGGTAAATCACCAAAACTTTTCAAAGAAAACAAACCCTCATCCTACCAGAAACATGATTCCTAAAGCAGTGTTAATGAGGAATGGGAATACAAAATCAATTGTCACTGCTTCTCCCAAATGGGTTCCAACCAATGCTAAGCAAAGTGTAAACACGGCTAAGCAAAATCAAACCACTGATAAGCCAAAAATCACCACAGATAACAAAGAAGTTTTAAAAATTCCAAAGGTGATAATGATACGGTGGTTGGAAATCATTTTTATGTGTAAGGCCTCGCTAGTTGGAATGGAAACCTAAGACCAAGGTTTTACATCATGTCAACTATGCATCAATGGACCAAACCAAATTTGATTATATTGATGACAGGGCACCCAAGTCCTATTGGCTTGGGTCCACAAAAGGAACTAACTTGTTTAATTTCATGTACAGGGCAATCTACAAGATGAGCTAAAAGACAAAGGAGTTTTTTATAGTGGTTGCTCCGACACATGACTTGGGATGGAAGCAACTTGGAAGATTTTGAAGCTTTTGATGGAGGATATGTGGCTTTTGGCAATGATCCAAAGGGAGGAAAGATACTTGGAAGAGGCACAATCGAACAGAAATTTGGACTTTGAAATGGTCTACTTGGTACAGGGACTTAAGTACAATTTATTCAGTGTTTCTCAAATGTGTGATAAGAAAAATTGGGTACTTTTTGGTGAAAATGAGTGTGTGGTGTTGTCTCCCGAGTTTAAGATGCCTGATGAGAAGTTTATACAACTTAGGGTACCTAGGAAGGAAAATATATATTGTTTTGATCTTAAAGATGTAATTCCTAATAGGTCCTTAACTTGTTTATTTGCTAAAGCATCAGTGGATGAGTCTAAGTTATGGCATAGAAGATTAGGTCACCTCAATTACAAAACAATCAATAAACTGGTTAAAGGGAACTTAGTGAGAGGTTACCTTCTAAGGTTTTTCAGTGTAAGGAACGTGTGTGGCTTGTCGAAAGGAAAACAATATAGAGCTTCTTGTAAGTCCAAAATCACACACCATTTCACAACCACTATTTATGCTTCATATGGACTTATTTGGACCTACTTTTGTCAAGAGTTTGAACCATAAGCAGTATTGCCTAGTTATCACTGATGATTATAGTAGATTTTCTTGGGTTTACTTTTTGTCTGCTAAGAGTGAAACTAGTGAAGTTCTCAAGAGTTTCATTATTAAGATAGAAATCTAGTGATCATAAAGTAAAGATAATTAGATGTGATAATGGAACTGAGTTTAACTCAAGCGTGTCGGGTTTGAGCAGAATCGTTCGAGCGAGGGTTGAATGGAATTTCCAACTCACGTCTCGATGTCGGGTTTGAAATAAGAAAAGGGGTAAAATGATAGTTATCTAAACTACGGGATAAGGAAAGTAAATGGAACATAAAATCTATGGGAAATCCTAAAATTAAGGCAAACTACATAATTCCACCTCTAAAAACGCAAATAACGGAAAAATAAACTACTTAGCGAATAAAAAGCAAATACGTCTAATCTAACTCCTAAAAATAATCCAAAAATACTTTTATGCTAAAAATTATATTTGAAAACTAATTATGAATTAAAACTATTTTTTAGGAATTTTCTTGATTTTAATTTAATTAAAACTAATTATTAACTAATTAAAATGAACTAATTATCTAAAATTATCAAAACAAAGGGAAAATTATGGAATTACTTTTCAAAAATCTAAAATATCACTAAAGACTTTTAAAAACTATTTTTGTATTTTTCAGATTATTTTTCTAATTTCTAGGAATTTAAATCTATTTAATTCTAATTAAAATCATGAAAAATACCAAATAAAAGGAGAAAAATAAGGAAAAATCTTTTTTATGCTTTTTATATTTATCTTAAACTATTAAAATTGAAAAAACTATTTTTTTGGAACTATTTCTCAATTAAATGCAATTAAAGCTAATTAAAATTGATTAAAAACTAATTTTAATTAAGAAAAATACTAACAGATGTCTAAAATTATGAAAATTTCAGGAAAATACTAAAATCTTATTCTAAAGCTAATAAAAATATAAAAACAAGGCTCACAGTGGGGAATTTAAGAGTACGCTATGTGGCGAGTTGGAATAAGCACTTTTAAAATAAGCAAATAAGCATGAATATGCACCAAATCTGAGGGCCTAAAATATACTAAAACTACTCTAATGAAACTTATTGCAACTGCTCCTAACACCTAAAAAGCATTATACCTAAGAATTAGAAAAACTAATTGCACAACCAAGCAATAAGCAAAGCAGGCCCTAACTTATTATATTTAATGCAACAAATTATTCACTAAGCTAGAGTGAAAAACCAAATGTATGCTTCTAAAGATCACCTACCACAGATCATATAACCCACCAGCTACCGAGGTCAAGTATTAAGCAATGTAAGAGACCCAAGCAAAATGTATTAAATCCATAAATGAAGCGGCAAGACGTAAAAACAAGAATAAGGACCTACTTTAAAGCTATCAGAATAAACAATCAAATAAGCTAAACCAAAACGGTAAATGCGCATCAAGACTACCTAACTGACTACAAGTATGGACCAAATATTAGACCCTAATAAATGCAAGATGAACATTGCACATAAGTTTGCACTTCTCTAAAACCGTAGTTTTGCACAATTTTGACTTATATGCAAACCAAATTGAGACAGCTTGACTAATGTGAAATTTAGAAGCAAATCAAGGACGCATTAAGGTGAGATAAGATAAAATGAGATTAAAGCAAGCTAGATAAACCACTTCTAAACCTATTTGCTAGAAACTTAACTACCAATTTAACCGCTTATACACAAGGACAGTTATTTTTTCAAATATTGACTATTAATGCTTAACTCCAAACTAAGGTCGTATGATAACCCAAACAAAACCATACCAACCTAAAACCACTCCAAGGCAACCATATTACCTCTAATGCGTTTTAAAAGATAAACCAAACACCTCTTGTAAATCAAAATGCATAAACTACCGTAACCCGGGACATGATTAAGACTAAAACTTTAATAACCAACTCTAAACAATTGGAGAACAAAATTAAAACCCCAACTGATTTGACTCAACATTATTACCCTGTTTGACTTTTATAAAGACCGACTTTTAAGAGATTTTCAAAACGTAAAACGGTTTAATGAAACAAACTACCACAACTCAAATTGGTTTGAATGAGAATAAAACTTAAAATGAAAAAATGGATTGGAACAAATGTTTAACATTAATAGACAATGAATTAAAAGAGAACCTCGCATTTATATTAACAAAAGTAGATTACAAAACTTGGAGAGAATTAGCAAATTAAGTTGAAGATTACACTACTAAAAACAATTAAAATGACATTGAAAACTAAAAGATGGCCAAAATTCCTCTAATGCTAAGGAAGAATTGGACAAAATGAAATGTGAGCCAAGGGTCGTTTAAATAGCCAAGCTTGAGCCTTGCTTGGATTCCTTTCAGAAACGCCAGGTCCTATTTGATTACACAATCATCCTCGTCATCTTGTCCAATCATAGAGCACCATGTAGCTTCATTGAGGTGTCTGCCAATTAGATTTCCATTTGGCCACGCATCACCTTTATCCCGACAAGTCGAAAGGGAAAGGATTCTGAGATGATCCTTAGTAATGAGGATAAGTGGTTTGGTTTTGGTAATAGCAAAAAGTATGGGTTTGGGTGGAGAAGATGCAGTGGTAAACAGGGCGCGCTTGGTTATATTTATAATATATTTATTTGACTGGCCTAGTGGGTATTTTTGACTGGGTAATTAGGCTGGTCAATGGGGGTAAATACTTTTGTCGGGGTTTTTAACGTGAAATGAAGTGGGTAGTTTTGTTTGTTTTGGGATTGGGCCGAGCAAGGTTTTCAGTCGAGAGGTATAGTGGATTGATAATGGTTTTGATCAGACTTAGGATTAGTAGTGATCCATTAGCTACCATAAGGGACCAAGGTTGTAAAGTTGAAATTCCAAGGACTAAAAGTGCAACTTCTAAAATCCTTCAAGGGACCAAACATGTAAATCAATTATCTTCCAAGGACTGCATTTGCCAACCTTCAAATAAACCAAGGGCCAAATTGCAATTTTTGAATCTTTAAGGACCATTTTTGCCAATTGTTGAAACTTGAGGGGCCATTTTGCCAATTCATCAAACTTTGATCAAATCTTCACAAATCATCCTCGAGATTGTAAAATCTTCATAAATGCATAATTCGACCTTCCGCTCTTAAGCTCTCTTACCCTCGTGCTCTGGATTTACGTCTGATTTGGCACCTTTGGCGTTTTTACATATCCATACCAAGCACAAGCACAAACTCAAGAAACCACAATTAGCAATAAACGGCTCTTTCTTTTGGTTATTTTGGGTCTATTTGATAAAGAAAAGGTATGTTTTTAGCATACCAAAATACTCCCACGAAACTATTGCAACCTCATGACGCAATCAACTCACGCTTCTAAAACCAAGGGACTTCAACTTTCTACTAAACTTATGACTTTAAATTGGTATGTCTAAACCATCAAGTTATCTCACACAAGCTAGCCACTTGTGAATGACTAACCGTAAGAAACTTCAAACAATTAGCATAAACCAATACAAGAGAAGTAGCAATGTTCCTCAAAAGAGATCAAGAAAGCCTTAATTCTAAAAACGCCTCGTTTACCTTTTAATTCACATGTATAGATATTAACGATAAGCACATCCGACATGAATGACGGTTTGTTGAACTTTCATGTCATTAATAACTCAAATATTTTTCAAACCACACGTTAGGATCACAGAGTAGAAAACACAAACACGCGCTGAAGGACCATACGGATAGAATAAATACATCGTCCCTGATTTTCTCAAAAGTCCCAAACTACGTAAAACCGAAATCATTATTACATATGACTCTAGATGCTAACACTACCCATGGAAGTTACTTGTGTACTTACTTTTCGTTCCCATTTTCCTATTTCCTCTAGATTTTTTTATTTTTTGTGAGAAATGAATTTCTCCAAATTCTCGTTCGATAACTTTTATTCCGAGCAAAAGATATAAAGCTAAGTTGATAATTAGTTATCCGTCTTCTCTCAAGAACCATTGTCGTAAAAATGAGGTCCACATCAAGGAATTTTATTACTAACTTTTGACTTTTTCACTTTTCCACATTTTTCATCAATTTTTTTTTTTTTTTTTTTTTACACATGAACTTTTACTTTATATGAGCTGTGAACCACGGAGCTTCACGGGGTAATTCCAAGACTATAGGCTTCATGAGATGAGGATCCCGGCTGGCTAGGCTAAGACCTCATTCAATCCTGGCTAAAGATCCAAGGGTCCGATCTCGACACCGCAGCTCACAACTTTACTTATTACTTTATCACATATCACTGATTACTCATTTATTTATTACGGATCCTTGATGTGTACCCAATTTTTAAAACAAAGATTCTTTTAAGAAGATAAAGAACTAACTATCGCCAAAAACTCGACATCTCTAATTATTTAGACAGAATAGGTGAAACAATTTTGTGGGAACAAAAGCCATAAGTACCTTCGATGGGCTCTAAAGAGAACCAACTACTCCACGCTTAGCATCTAAACTCATAAGTAACTCTATCATTTCTCGATCTCTACAAATTTAAAATCCCAAATAATGAGATCCGCAGATGCTTAGCCGATAATTTTTAGATTACCTATGGTTAAGGGAACAAGCTAGGGCTCAACACGCCTCGGTCAAGTCAATTCTATTCCTACTCTCACCAACCGAAAGTCAATCAAGGTGTCAAAACATATATTAACTTAGCAAATGTTTCGTCTAATGAAATAAAGTTATGCATGTTTAAAGTCAATTAGGGAAACTTGCAAAATCTTGGCTTTGTGAGCTAGAATTACAGATTTTATAGCTTTTATCTAAGAGACTAGCAAAACTTTTCAATAAAAAAGACTTAACAAAAGCTTACAAAAATTTTTTAAATTTTTCTCATTTTTGCATTTTTTTCTTTTTCTAAGGAAAACGGGTTACGAGAGAAACACAACAGAAATAAGCAAGTGCGGTCAAATCAAATCGAAGATTACCCTACCCTGTGACTAGAACGGAACATTGTCCTCAATGTTTAAAGCGCATGCATCATTTAAAATCTAATGCCGCTTATAAAGTATGCTCAAAGATAAACGTTAGTCGATAAGATTAGGATATCGGATTTCCATCAACATCGATCATGAAACTCGAGTGGAGAAATGACAAACTTCGAAAGCACGCAGAGTCTTCATATCGGGAAAATCCTACACAACATCACAAACAACCAAACACGAAATCAAGAAGAGACCCCTTCGCCACTTATTAGAAAATAGAAAGAAGATAGATGGATAAGCATGGGGTGCCTCCCACGAAGCGCCAATGTTTTGGATCACCGAGTCGCTAGCCCGACTCGCCCCCTAATTCATTTGTCCTCGGGAAGAAATTGGTAGAGATACCGGTGATCAAAACGGTGTCCTCACTCCCGAAAGAATGAGACTGGGTGGGTTGGGTGGAGAAGAAAATGGGTGGATAAGGCATATCATGTAAGAAGGATCCATCATCCTGGTTTTTCAGAGGACGAAGGAATGACGGATCACAATGAAAAACCTCCAAGAAAGATGGGAGCTCATGGTAAAAGATAAGAGGTGTAGGCTCACAAATGAAGGCATCCAAGAGAGGATCCTTATCTTGAATAACGGTTTTAGCATAAAGCTCATCCTCATGTCAATATCCCGGGTTTAAAGATTTTGTCTTCACATGCGGCTCAACGGATAAAGGATGGTGGACTCATCGTAAGAAGGAGAGTCAAGAGAATCATCAAGAACAACCATAACATCCTCAATACCCGGTGGTATTGGGTCATCAATAGGTAAGTCGATTTCTTCCATATCGAATCACGGGCGGTTTATCAAGAATATCGCCTTCAACCATTTCAAAATCAATCTCCATAATAACCTCAGTGTCGGATTCAATACTTTCTTCAACATCACATGACGGAAGAGAAAGGTTGGAACACAGAGGTGGGACAAGTGGTGTGCTCTGAGAGCTAGCAATATCCTCCACTTCCTTGTGGTCTCAATCGACTCAAAATCTTGGTCGAAAAGAGGATTAACTTCACAAAAGGTGTAGTCATCACTGAACTTGAAAACTGGATTTGAGAAAATCCCTAAGTAACCTCGAGATGTCAATAGAATCACATAAAAGCGAATCACAATCACTATCGATATATCCTTAATTGGAGAACATCTTATCATGATCATTCGATATATCAAGAGAAGGCTCATCACAATATCAACAACCCCGACTCTCTTGGATTGGGATAAGGCTCATCAAGAAGATTCCGTTTCCGAATAGTATTAAGAGGCTCGTCCCCCATTATGAGAGAGTCAACGGGTGTAATAATGTCTGTAGAAATAGAATCATCGACCTCTTCCAATGGATATCACTTCTCTCAACCGCGTGAGTGAAGGGAAGGGTCGAAATGAAAGGCTCGTAAACGGAGTGGGTTCATTTCCGACAAACTTCATAATATTCTTTCATTTGGATGGAATCCTCATCATCATCGTTGATGTAAGTCGCGAGCCATCGGGCACGTCTTGCAAGTGCTTGCTCCTCAATTCGTATTTCTTCAAGACACTTTTCAATCTGAAGTTTTCGCCGCTCTTCTTCTTCTTCGAAAGTAATTCTATCATAGATTTTTCTGCAAGTAGATGCCTGATCTCGCAAGTAATTCACCTACGTTTTCGCCGATGAGGATCTTTATCCATAAATTCTTCAAGTGTATTAATACATCTTTGGAAACTATCTTGAGGAATTTGCGGAGGTTGTGGTTGAATCTCTTGGTATTGTGGAGGTGGGTCATAAGAATAGTCATAATTATCACACGAACTTGCTCAGTAAACAATCGGGTTCGTGATCCGACAATGGAATTAAAGTGCGACCCTCCACAATACTCAACAGTATGTTTGTTGTGACGGTTTTGGTAAAGTATATGGATAAGGTTCATAACCAAAGGTCTGATTGTTATATTGAGTTTGGCATTGAAAACCTTGGTGAGGACCTCCACAAGATCTCATTGACGTAGTATGACTTGCCTCATGGTATGGGATTGGTTAAGAAATCAGTCGCATCATTGTAGGGATATTGGTCGAGACAAACTCGCCTCCCATATTCACAATGCTACAACCGACAATTCCACCATTTTGAGGTCCCCCACACCATTGACAACCATAATGGTAAGAAGAAGACATCGAGAAGAATTATACGAATGAGAGGGTTAAGAGATAAAGAATTGAAGGTTCAGAGGATAAAGAAGAATATTTTTGGGTTTTTAAAACAAATTTTGAAAAGGAAAATCTTTTTGGGTTTTTATAAAAGGGATATGTACAAATATCAACGATAACTTCACGAAGAAGGATCTTCAAATGCACACGATAACGCAGACGAATCACTCGCTAAAACTCGCTACAAGCCCACCGCAGCGCATAAAAATTGGTTTCGTGTCCAAAACAATCCCCAGCGCAAGGCATACAAAAGATTGATTCGGGTTAAAAATCAATAATAAGAAGATGTAGTATATGGGTAACTCAAACGTGTTAGGTTTGAGCACCGAGATCGTTCCGAACGAGGGTTGAATGGAATTTCCAACTCACGCCTCGATAATCGGCTCGAATAAGAAAAGGGGGTAAAATGATAGTTATCTAAACTACGGGATAAGGAAAGTAAATGGAACATAAAATCTATGGGAAATCCTAAGAATTAAGGCAAGCTACATAATTCCACTAAAACTAAATACGGAAAATAAACTAAACGCGAATAAAAAGCAAATACGTCTAATCTAACTCCTAAAAATAATCCAAAAATACTTTTATGCTAAAAATTATATTTGAAAACTAATTATGAATTAAAACTATTTTTTAGGAATTTTCTTGATTTTAATTCTAATTAAAAACTAATTATTAACTAATTAAAATGAACTAATTATCTAAAAATTATCAAAACAAAGGGGAAAATTATGGAATTACTTTCTAAAAATCTAAAATATCACTAAAGACTTTTAAAAACTATTTTTGTATTTTTCAGATTATTTTTCTAATTTCTAGGAATTTAAATCTATTTAATTCTAATTAAAATCATGAAAAATACCAAATAAAAGGAGAAAAATAAGGAAAAATCTTTTTTATGCTTTTTATATTTATCTTAAACTATTAAAATTGAAAAAACTATTTTTTTGGAACTATTTCTCAATTAAATGCAATTAAAGCTAATTAAAATTAATTAAAAACTAATTTTAATTAAGAAAAATACTAAACAGTGTCTAAAAATTATGAAAATTTCAGGAAAATACTAAAATCTTATTCTAAAGCTGATAAAAATATAAAAACAAGGGCCACATGGGGAATTTAAGAGTCGCTATGTAACTGTTGGAATAAGCACTTTAAAATAAGCAAATAAGCATGAATATGCACCAAACCTATACAGGCCTAAAATATACTAAAACTACTCTAATGAAACTTATTGCAACTGCTCCTAACACCTAAAAAGCATTATACCTAAGAATTAAGCAAACTGCACAACTAAGCAATAAGCAAACAGGCCCTAACTTATTAGCTAATGAAATGCACTTATTCACTAAGCTAGAGTGAAAACCAAATGTATAGTTCTAAAGATCACCTACCACGCATCATATAACCCAAATTTCAGCTAATGAGGTCAAGTAATTAGCAACAAGAGACCAAGCAAAATGGCTAAAAACGACAGCTGGCAGTCAGCCAAGAAAAAAGCAAGAATGTGCACCTACTTTAAAGCTACTGTAAGCTAATCAAATAAGCTAAACCTAAAACCAAATGCACTTGAAGACTACCTAACGGACTACAAGATGACCAAATATTAGACCCTAATTGCTAAGATGAACATTGCACATAGCATGCAATTTCGCAAAACGAAGTTTTAGACAATTTTGACTTTATAAGAACAAATTGAGACAGTTGACTAATGTGAAATTTAGAAGCAAATCAAGGACAGATTAAGGTGAGATAAGATGAAATGAGATTAAAGCAAGCTAGATAAACCACTTCTAAACCTATTTGCTAGAAACTTAACTACTGAATTTAACTGTTGAGAGCACAAGGACAGTTATAAAGCAATATTGACTATTGATGCAGTTAACTGCAAACTAAGGTCAGGTATGAACTTAAATAAACCATAACAACCTAAAACCACCGACACCGCAACCATATTACCTCTAATGCAGTTTTAAAAGATAAACCAAACACTCCTTTAGAAATCCAAAATGCATCAAAACTACTAACCGATGAGATTAAGACTAAAAAGCGATAATAAACTAACTCTAACAGCAATTGGAGAACAGAAATTAAACCCAACTGATTTGACTCACATTATTACCCGTTTTGACTTATGTTGACTTTTAAGAGATTTTGAAATCAGAAACTGGTTTAATGAAACTGAACTTACCACAACTCAAATTGGTTTGAATGAGATTAAAACTTAAAATGAAAATGGATTGGAACAAATTTGCTTAACATGAATAGACAATGAATTAAAGAGAACCTGATTTATATTAACAAAAGTATGGATTACAAAACTTGGAGAGAATTACAAATTAAGTTGAAGATTACACTACGAAAAACAATTAAATGACATTGAAACTAAAAGATGGCCAAAATTCCTCTAATGCGTGAAGAATTGGACAAAATGAAATGTGAGCCAAGGGTCGTTTAAATAGCCAAGCTTGAGCCTTGCTTGGATTCCTTTCAGAAACGCCTAGAAGTCCTATTCTGAGCCACACAATCATCCCTTGGTCATCTTGTCCAATCATAGAGCACCATGTAGCTTCATTGAGGTGTCTAAGCCAATTATAGCTTTCCATTTGGCCACGTAATCACCTTATCCTGACAAGTCAGAGGTGGGAAAGGGTTGAAAGATCCTTAGTACGAGGATAGTGTTTGGTTTTGGTTAAATGGTGGTGAAAAAGGGTGTGTTTGGGTGGAGAAGAAGCAGGGTAATAATAAGGGCGCGTTTGGTTATATTTATAATATATTTATTTGACTTGGTCTAGTGGGTCTTTGACTCGGGTAATTAGGCGGGTCAATGGGGTAATACGGGTTGGGGTTTTTAACGGGTGAAATGAGTGGCCGGGTTTTGTTGGTTGTGGATTGGGCCGAGAAGGTTTTGGGGCCGAGAGGTAAAAGTGGATTGATAATGGTTTTGATTTAGGACTTAGGATTAGTAGTGATCCATTAGGCTACCATAGGGACCAAGGTTGTAAAAGTTGAAATTCCAAGGACTAAAAGTGCAACTTCTGAAAATGTCTTCAAGGGACCAAACATGTAAATCTGACATTATCTTCCAAGGACTGATTTTGCCAACCTTCAAATAAACCAAGGGCCAAATTGCAATTTTTGAATCTTTAAGGACCATTTTTGCCAATTGTTGAAACTTGAGGGGCCATTTTTGCCAATTCATCAAACTTTGATCAAATCTTCACAAATCATCCTCAGAGATTAGAAATCTTCATAAATGCATAATTCTGACCTTCCGGCTCAGCTTAAGCTCTCTTTAATCTCTCGTGCTCGGATTTACGTCTGATTTGGCACCTTTTTGCGTGTTTTTACATATCCATACCTGCACAAGCACAAACTCAAGAAAACCACAAATATTAGCAATAAACGGCTCTTTCTTGGTTATTTTGGGTCTATTTTGATAAAGAAAAGGTATGTGTTTTAGCACATACCAAAATACCCCGCATCGAAACTATTGCCGTGTCCTCACGCAATGCATCAACTGCCTTCTAAAACCAAGGATCTCAATCTCTTTCTACTAAACTTATGAAGACGCTTAAATTGGTATGTCCAAACCATCAAGTTATCTCACACAAGCTAGCCACTTGTGAATGACTAACCGTAAGAAACTTCAAACAATTAGCACAAACCAATAAGAGAAGAAGTAGTCAATGTTCCTCAAAAGAGATTAAGAAAGCCTTAATTCTAAAAGCGCCCGCTTACCTTTTTAAATCACATGTATAGATATTACGATTAAGCACATCCGATTATGAATGACGGTTTGTTGAACTTTCATGTCGATTAATAACTCAAACATTTTTCAAACGACACGTTAGGATCACAGAGTAGAAAACACAACACAAGCTGAAGTGACCATACGGATAGAATACATATCGGCCCCTCGATTTTTCACAAGTCCCAAACTAAGCGTAAAACCGAAATCATTGTTACATATGACTCTAGATGCTAACACTACCCATGGAAGTTACTTGTGTACTTACTTTTCGTTCCCATTTTCCTATTTCCTCTAGATTTTTTATTTTTTGAGAAATGAATTTCTCCAAATTCTCGCTTCATAACTTTTATTCCGATACAGATATAAAGCTAAGTCGATAATTAGTTATCCGCCTTCTCTCAAGAACCATTGTCGTAAAATTGAGGTCCACATCAAGGAATTTTATTACTAACTTTTGACTTTTTCACTTTTCCACATTTTTCATCAATTTTTTACACATGAACTATTACTTTATATGAGCTGTGAACCACGGAGCTTCACGGGGTAATTCCAAGACTATAGGCTTCATGAGATGAGGATCCCGACTGGCTAGGCTAAGACCTCATTCAATCCTGGCTAAAGATCCAAGGGTCCGATCTCGACACCGCAGCTCACAACTTTACTTATTACTTTATCACATATCACTGATTACTCATTTATTTATTACGGATCCTTGATGTGTACCCAATTTTTAAAACAAAGATTCTTTTAAGAAGATAAAGAACTAACTATCGCCAAAAACTCGACATCTCTAATTATTTAGACAGATATGGGGTGAAACAATTTTGTGGGAACAAAAAGCCATAAGTACCTTCGATGGGCTCTAAAGAGAACCAACTACTCCACGCTTAGCATCTAAACTCATAAGTAACTCTATCATTTCTCGATCTCTACAAATTTAAAATCCCAAATAATGAGATCCGCAGATGCTTAGCCGATAATTTTTAGATTACCTATGGTTAAGGGAACAAGCTAGGGCTCAACACGCCCGGTCAAGTCAGAATTCTATTCCTACTCTCACCAGCGGAAAGTCAATCAAGGTGTCAAAACATATATTAACTTAGCAAATGTTTCGTCTAATGAAATAAAGTTATGCATGTTTAAAGTCAATTAGGGAAACTTGCAAAATCTTGGCTTTGTGAGCTAGAATTCGCATTTTATAGCTTCTTATCTAAGAGACTAGCAAAACTTTTCAATCAAAAAGACTTAACAAAAGCTTACAAAAATTTTTAAATTTTTCTCATTTTTGCACGATTTTTTTCTTTTTCTAAGGAAAAACGGGGTTACGAGAGAAACACAACAGAAATAAGCAAGTGCGGTCAAATCAAATCGAAGATTACCCTACCCCAGACTAGAACGGAACATTGTCCTCAATGTTTAAAGCAAGCATCACACGAAAATCTAATGCCCGTTATAAAGTATGCTCAAAGATAAACGTTAGTCGATAAGATTAGGATATCGGATTTCCATCAACATCGATCATGAAACTCGAGTGGAGAAATGACAAACTTCGAGCACGAGAGTCTTCATATCGGGAAAATCCTACACAACATCACAAACAACCAAACACGAAATCAAGAGGCGCACCCTTCGGTCACTTATTAGAAAATAGAAAGAAGATAGATGGATAAGCATGGGGTGCCTCCCACGGCGCTATCGTTTTTGATCACCGAGTCGCTAGCCCCACTCGTCCCCGAATTCATTTGTCCTTGGGGAAGAAATTGGTAGAGATACCAGGATCAAAAACGGTGTCCTCATTCCCGAAAGAATGAGACTGGGTGGGTTGGGTGGAGAAGAAAATGGGTGGATAAGGCATATCATGTAAGAAGGATCCATCATCCGGTGGTTTTGCGGGCGGACGAAGGAATGACGGATCACAATGAGAAAACTCCAAGAAAGATGGGAGCTCATGGTAAAGATAAGAGGTGTAGGCTCACAAATGAAGGCATCCAACGGAGGATCCTTATCTTGAATAACGGTTTTAGCATAAAGCTCATCTGGTCTAATATCCCGGTTTAAAGATTTTGTCTTCACATGTCGGCTCAACGGATAAAGGATGGTGGACTCATCGTAAGAAGGAGAGTCAAGAGAACCATCAAGAACAACCATAACATCCTCAATACCCGATGGTATTGGGTCATCAATAGGTAAGTCGATTTCTTCCATATCAATCACGTGGCGTTTATCAAGAATATCGCCTTCAACCATTTCAAAATCAATCTCCATAATAACCTCCAGTCGGATTCAATACTTTCTTCAACATCACATGACGGAAGAGAAAGGTTGGAACACAGAGGTGGGACAAGTGGTGTGCTCTGAGAGCTAGCAATATCCTCCACTTCCGCTGTGGTCTCCGACCTCGGACTCAAAATCTTTGTCGAAAAGAGGATTAACTTCACAAAAGGTGTAGTCATCACTGAACTTGAAAACTGGATTTGAGAAAATCTCCGGTAACCTCGAGAGATGTCAATAGAATCACATAAAAGCGAATCACAATCACTATCAGATATATCCTCGGAATTGGAGAACATCTTATCATGATCATTCGATATATCAAGAGAAGGCTCATCACAAATATCAGCAACCCCAGACTCTCTTGGGATTGGGATAAGGCTCTCATCACAAGAAGATTCCGTTTCCGGAATAGTATTAAGAGGCTCGTCCCCCATTATGAGAGAGTCAACGGGTGTAATAATGTCTGAAGAAATAGAATCATCGACCTCTTCCAATTCGATATCACTTCTCTCAACCGGCGTGAGTGAAGGGGAAGGGTCAGAAATGAAAGGCTCAGAAACGGGAGTGGGTTCAGCCGACAAACTTTCATAATATTCTTTCATTTGGATGGAATCCTCATCATCATCGTCGATGTAAGTCGCGAGCCATCGGCACGCCTTGCAAGTGCTTGCTCCTCAATTCGTATTTCTTCAAGACACTTTTCAATCTGAAATGCTGCTCGTTCTTCTTCTTCGAGTAATTCTATCATAGATTTTTCGTTGCGAGATGCTCGATCTTCGACAAGTAATTCACCATACGCGTTTCTCGATGAGGATCTTTATCCATAAATTCTTCGAGTGTATTAATACATCTTTGGAAACTATCTTGAGGAATTTGTGGAGGTTGTGGTTGAATCTCTTGGTATTGTGGAGGTGGGTCATAAGAATAGTCATAATTATCACACGGAACTTGCTCGTAAACAATCGGGTTCTCTGATCCGACAATCGAATTAAAGCGGACCTCCACAATACTCACAACAAAGATGTTTGTTGTGACGGTTTTGGTAAAGTATATGGATAAGGTTCATAACCAAAGGTCTGATTGTTATATTGAGTTTGGCATTGAAAACCTTGGTGAGGACCTCCACAAGATACTCACACTTGAGTATGACTCGTCCTCATGGTATGGGATTGGTTAAGGAAATCGGTCGTATCATTGTAGGGATATTGGTCGTAGACAAACTCGTCTCCCATATTCACAATGCTACAACCGACAATTCCACCATTTTGAGGTCCCACACACCATTGACAACCATAATGGTAAGACGAAGACATCGAGAAGAATTATACGAATGAGAGGGTTAAGAGATAAAGAATTGAAGGTTCAGAGGATAAAGAAGAATATTTTTGGGTTTTTAAAACAAATTTTGAAAAGGAAAATCTTTTGGGTTTTATAAAAGAGATATGTACAAATATCAACGATAACTTCACGAGGAAGGATCTTCAAATGCACACGATACGAGACGGAATACGAAAACTCGCTACAAGCCCTCCCCGGCAGCGGCGCCAAAAATTGGTTTCGTGTCCAAAACAATCCCCGGCAGCGGCGCCAAAAATTGATTCGGGTTAAAAATCAATAATAAAGAAGATGTGTAGTATATGGGTAACTCAAACGTGTCAGGTTTGAGCACCGAGATCGTTCCGAACGAGGGTTGAATGGAATTTCCAACTCACGTCTCGATAATCGGGTTTCGAATAAGAAAAGGGGGTAAAATGATAGTTATCTAAACTACGGGATAAGGAAAGTAAATGGAACATAAAATCTATGGGAAATCCTAAGAATTAAGGCAAGCTACATAATTCCACGCTAAAACGCAAATACGGAAAATAAACTAAACGCGAATAAAAAGCAAATACGTCTAATCTAACTCCTAAAAATAATCCAAAAATACTTTTATGCTAAAAATTATATTTGAAAACTAATTATGAATTAAAACTATTTTTTAGGAATTTTCTTGATTTTAATTCTAATTAAAAACTAATTATTAACTAATTAAAATGAACTAATTATCTAAAAATTATCAAAACAAAGGGGAAAATTATGGAATTACTTTCTAAAAATCTAAAATATCACTAAAGACTTTTAAAAACTATTTTTGTATTTTTCAGATTATTTTTCTAATTTCTAGGAATTTAAATCTATTTAATTCTAATTAAAATCATGAAAAATACCAAATAAAAGGAGAAAAATAAGGAAAAATCTTTTTTATGCTTTTTATATTTATCTTAAACTATTAAAATTGAAAAAACTATTTTTTTGGAACTATTTCTCAATTAAATGCAATTAAAGCTAATTAAAATTGATTAAAAACTAATTTTAATTAAGAAAAATACTAAACAGTGTCTAAAAATTATGAAAATTTCAGGAAAATACTAAAATCTTATTCTAAAGCTGATAAAAATATAAAAACAAGGGCTACAGTGGGGAATTTAAGAGCTGCTATGTAACTGAGTTGGAATAAGCACTTTTAAAATAAGCAAATAAGCATGAATATGCACCAAACTGATACAGGGCCTAAAATATACTAAAACTACTCTAATGAAACTTATTGCAACTGCTCCTAACACCTAAAAAGCATTATACCTAAGAATTAAGCAAACTGCACAACTAAGCAATAAGCAAACAGGCCCTAACTTATTAGCTAATGAAACAGCTTATTCACTAAGCTAGAGTGAAAACCAAATGTATAGTTCTAAAGATCACCTACCACAGATCATATAACCCAAATTTCAGCTACTGAGGTCAAGTAATTAAGCAATAAGAGACCAAGCAAAATGGCTAAAAAACGACAGTGAGCTGCTGCACAGAAAAACAGTAACAGGCACCTACTTTAAAGCTACTGTAACAGCTAATCAAATAAGCTAAACCTAAAACCAGAAATGCAGACTTGAAGACTACCTAACGGACTACAGTATGACCAAATATTAGACCCTAATAAGCTAAGATGAACATTGCACATAGGCTGCAATTTCTGCAAAAACCAGAGTTTTAGACAATTTTGACTTTATAAGAACAGTTGAGACAGTTGACTAATGTGAAATTTAGAAGCAAATCAAGGACAGATTAAGGTGAGATAAGATGAAATGAGATTAAAGCAAGCTAGATAAACCACTTCTAAACCTATTTGCTAGAAACTTAACTACTGAATTTAACTGTTGAGAGCACAAGGACAGTTATAAAGCAATATTGACTATTGATGCAGTTAACTGCAAACTAAGGTCAGGTATGAACTTAAATAAACCATAACAACCTAAAACCACTGATCACTGCAACCATATTACCTCTAATGCAGTTTTAAAAGATAAACCAAACACTCCTTTAGAAATCCAAAATGCATCAAAACTACCAGAACCTGATGAGATTAAGACTAAAACTGATAATAAACTAACTCTAACAGCAATTGGAGAACAGAAATTAAACCCAACTGATTTGACTCACATTATTACCCGTTTTGACTTATGTTGACTTTTAAGAGATTTTGAAATCAGAAACTGGTTTAATGAAACTGAACTTACCACAACTCAAATTGGTTTGAATGAGATTAAAACTTAAAATGAAAATGGATTGGAACAAATTTGCTTAACATGAATAGACAATGAATTAAAGAGAACCTGATTTATATTAACAAAAGTATGGATTACAAAACTTGGAGAGAATTACAAATTAAGTTGAAGATTACACTACGAAAAACAATTAAATGACATTGAAACTAAAAGATGGCCAAAATTCCTCTAATGCGTGAAGAATTGGACAAAATGAAATGTGAGCCAAGGGTCGTTTAAATAGCCAAGCTTGAGCCTTGCTTGGATTCCTTTCAGAAACGCCTAGAAGTCCTATTCTGAGCCACACAATCATCCCTTGGTCATCTTGTCCAATCATAGAGCACCATGTAGCTTCATTGAGGTGTCTAAGCCATATTATAGCTTCCATTTGGCCACAATGCATCACCTTATCCTGACAAGTCAGAGGTGGGAAAGGGTTGAAAGATCCTTAGTACGAGGATAGTGTTTGGTTTTGGTTAAATGGTGGTGAAAAAGGGTGTGTTTGGGTGGAGAAGAAGCAGGGTAATAATAAGGGCTCGTTTGGTTATATTTATAATATATTTATTTGACTTGGTCTAGTGGGTCTTTGACTAGGGTAATTAGGCGGGTCAATGGGGTAATACGGGTTGGGGTTTTTAACGGGTGAAATGAGTGGCCGGGTTTTGTTGGTTGTGGGATTGGGCTGGGAGCAAGGTTTTGGGCCGAGAGGTATAGTGTGGATTGGATAAATGGTTTTGATTTAGGACTTAGGATTAGTAGTGATCCATTAGGCTACCATAGGGACCAAGGTTGTAAAAGTTGAAATTCCAAGGACTAAAAGTGCAACTTCTGAAAATGTCTTCAAGGGACCAAACATGTAAATCTGACATTATCTTCCAAGGACTGATTTTGCCAACCTTCAAATAAACCAAGGGCCAAATTGCAATTTTTGAATCTTTAAGGACCATTTTTGCCAATTGTTGAAACTTGAGGGGCCATTTTTGCCAATTCATCAAACTTTGATCAAATCTTCACAAATCATCCTCAGAGATTAGAAATCTTCATAAATGCATAATTCTGACCTTCCGGCTCAGCTTAAGCTCTCTTTAATCTCTCGTGCTCGGATTTACGTCTGATTTGGCACCTTTTTGCGTGTTTTTACATATCCATACCTGCACAAGAACAAACTCAAGAAAACCACAAATATTAGCAATAAACGGCTCTTTCTTGGTTATTTTGGGTCTATTTTGATAAAGAAAAGGTATGTGTTTTAGCACATACCAGCTGCTAAGAGTGAAACTAGTGAAGTTCTCAAGAGTTTCATTATTAAGATAGAAAATCTAGTGAATCATAAAGTAAAGATAATCAGATGTGATAATGGAACTGAGTTTAAGAATGCAGTTGATGAATCAGCTTTTGTGTAGATAAAGGTATAGAAAGACACTTTAGTGTTGCTAGAACACCACAACAAAATGGTGTGGCTGAAAGGAAAAATAGAACACTAATTGAGGCTGCTAGGACTATGTTGTATGAGTCTAAGTTACCAACTACCAATGAAGTCTGAGGCAAAATGTTATGTGCTAATAGGAGTAAGGTAGGGAAGCCTCATAACAAGACCCCCTATGAGCTGTTACATGATAGGAAGCCAATGATTGCATTCCTAAAACCTTTTGGGTGTCCTTTTACTATCTTGAATACCATAGACTACCTAGGCAAGTTTCAAGAAAAAGCTGATGATGGATACTTTTTAGGTTATTCATCAAATAGTAAAGCCTTTAGAGTATACAATAGGAGGACTAGAATTGTTGAAGAGAATATACATGTTCAATTCAGTGAAAAGACTCCTAGTGTTGAGACCAAAGGACCAGACTGGCTGTTTAACATTGATATGCTAACCAAATCTATGAATTATGATCCTATCATTGCAGGATCTTCCACTAATGTTGATGCAGGTACTCAAAAGCATTCTGGTGAAGAAGCAATTTCTAAGGAAGCTGATTCTCCTCAAGAGTTCTATTTGTTTGATAAGTGGAAAGCTAGTTCTGTCTCACCCATCATTGATAAGCAAGGTCCCACTGATGATGATGTTTTGAATACTGGAGGCAATAGTGCTCATCATCAAGATAAGGATGAGTTATTGAAAGATAATTCAGTGTTGGTAGAAGAAATTGAAAAGAAGAAAAAGCGTACCAAGCACGGATAAGCCAAACATAAGCACGAATAGAGTTACTACAACCACTGCTAAGCCAACAACTTCTACCACTGTCATTACAAGTGAAATCCCTTGTAAGTACTGATAGTAGTACTTTCTTTGGACCACATGGAAAGCCATTACATGGTGAAGAGGAGTATCCACATGATCCTGATATGCCCGCTTTGATTGAAATTGATACTCCTACCGATGATGAAGACATGGATGATTTCTTTAATGCTGATTTAACTAATTTGGAACATGTCATTCATGAAAGTCCTGTTACCTCCACAAGGATACACAAGATTCATCCCAAGGAACAAATACTTGGAAATTTGAATACTCCAGTTCAAACAAGAAGTAAGATTAAGAACACGAACCCTTTCCTAACATGGGTTCTTTGAAAGATCACTTCACAAAAGAAACAGTCATAAAGATCTGCAAAATTGCCTGTTTGCTTGTTTTTTGTCTCAAAAGGAACCAAAGAGAGTTGAAGAAGCATTATCTGAAGAAGGATGGGTAGAATCAATGCAAGAGGAGCTTCTTCAGTTCAAACTTCAAGAGGTTTGGACATTGGTAGACCTTCCTAATGGTAAGAGGGCAATTGGGACAAAATGGGTGTTCCGAAACAAAAGGGATGAAAGAGGTATTGTTGTAAGGAACAAGTCAAGGTTGGTTGCTCAAGGATACACACAAAATGAAGGCTTGGATTATGATGAAGTGTTTGCTCCAGTTGCAAGAATTGAGGCTATTAGATTGTTTTTAGCTTATGCTTCATTCAAAAACTTTGTTGTGTATCAGATGGATGTTAAAAGTGCATTTTTGTATGGCACAATTGATGAGGAGGTTTATGTTTGTCAACCTCCTAGTTTTGAAGATCCTGATCATCCTGACAAGGTCTACAGGGTGAGGAAGGCTATGTATGGTTTGCATCAAGCTCCTAGGGCATGGTATGAGTGTCTGTCCACTTATTTGATGGACAATGGGTTTAAAAGAGGACTGATTGATAAAACTTTGTTCATAAGAAAGCACCAAGATGATATTTTACATCGTTCAGTTTATGTAGATGACATCATCTTTGGCTCCTCAAATAAAGAGCTATGCAAAGATTTTGAAAAGCTTATGCATGATAAGTTTCAGATGAGTTCTATGGGTGAACTCACTTTCTTTTTAGGGCTACAGGTTCAACAAAGGACTGATGGTATCTTCATTAGTCAAGATAAGTATGTAGCAAATGTTTTGAAGAAGTTTGGGTTTCAGTTTGGGTTTCAAGAAGTTCTTTTTAGGGCTACAGGTTCAACAAAGGATTGATGAAAACGTTGATGATGACGATGACCACATTAGATGAAGCACGAAGGACATAGTCATATCACCAAAAAGCATCATTCCATTTTCCTTTTTCCCTTCCCCTTTACGATGTGTGAAGAAGCACCATAACTTGGTACTTGAAGACCAAGAACCACCTCTCTGTCTTTTGGAAGTGGTGGGTTTCTTGCTCGTGGTCTTGTTTGGGGTTGAGATGCTGAAGGTTGGGAGTATGAAGATCTCTTCTTTGAGGAATCATCAGAGTCCTCAGGATGCATTACTTGATTCACCACACTGTCATCTTCAGATGATGGAAGAAATGGAGATTTTAATGGTCTTGTTTTTTGTGAAGGGAGGTAGAACTGCCATGTGTTACCATCTTCACTTGATGATGAAGATGATGATGAGGATGAGGATGATGTTAGATTGACTACTTCTGGTTTATTCCAACTAGGGTTCCACATTGTGATTGCAGTTGATTGGAGACTTTGAAGTAATTAGGGTTTTGATATTGATTGGTGTGTGCTTTATGTAAGATTTGGGTTCTTTTTATAAGTAGGGTTTAGGGTTATGGAAGTAAATAAGGGGAAGGTTTAATGTGGTTGAGGAGTTAATGAGATTCTTGGGAGTTGGACTAATATTAGTTCTAGAAGTTGACCATATTGACTTACCTGTTCAAACCATGGATAGGTCTTTTGGAACCACTTTTAGCTCTTCCTAACCACTGACAACAATAACCTTATACTCTGTGTTGGTTTTGTGTTTTGTCTTAAGGTATGAAGGTTTTGTGTACATAAGGAGCTGATTTACTTGCTATATCTCTTGGTCATTTGGAAGAAGTGATCCCATGTATCTGCTGATGGTATGTTGTAACCACGGATAGTAGTTCTGGACCCACGGATAGTATGGAGTCTAGTTTTGGATAGTATAGGGGTTGTTTGGTAACATTGGCGAATCTATATCCCTCTCCCCAAATCACGGACGGATCATTTATTTGATTTTCACACCACTTCCATTTGGCGCTCAACCTTAACCCTTATCACTTTCTTTGCATAATTCACCAACTCATATCATTATCTACCTTAATCAACATGGCTGTAAAGTATTCCACTTCACATAACCTAGTTGCCATTCTCACCAAGAATGCTCGTTCTGAAGGGTTTCATCAAATGATTGATTTCTTAGTTCACAGTCCCATTTATTATGCTTTAACTATTACACCCACCATTCTTAAAGACTACATACATCAATTCTGGAGAAATGCTACACTTGCAACGATTGATGGTGGAGATGTTTCGCTCAAGTGGATGAGCATGTTATTTCTGAATGAGGATATCATTCGGAAGTTTTGCGTTTGATGATGCTGATAGGGTTGACAATCTTTCAGATGTTGAGATTGTTGCTGGTTTAGAGAGATTAGGTTATACCCATAGGGGTGAAAAGGTACAATTCTTTAAGAGTTTGTTTTCCCAACAATGGAAGTTTTTGATTCACACCTTGTTGATGTGTATGAGTAACAAGACCACAGGTTTTAATGACTTTCCTTCAAAAATTGCTACTGCTATTATTTGTTTATCTGAGGGAAGGAAGTTTAATTGGTCTAGGATGATTTATGAGGGGTTAGTACAAAACATTAGGAAGAAGGGTAAATACTATTTGTATCCTCGGTTTGTTCAACTGATTGTAGCACATCAAATTGTTGATCCTATTGAACATTCTAGAGAGTATGAAGTACATCATATGCTTCCTAAGGTTTTTGCACATATGAGGAATCAGCCACAGAATGTACAAATTAGAGATGTTCCTTTATTTCCTCACATGCTTACTTTGCCTACTGATCCTGATTTTGATGAAGGTCTTGAAACTCAACTGATTGTCACTGATAGTACACCTCAAACCACTGATAGTACACCTCAAATCACTGATATTACACCTATTGTATGGACTAGGAGAAAGAAGGGCACTACCCTTCCTTAGGCTAGTGCTAGTGGGGTTGCTCATGAGCCGTCACAGGTGCTGAAGGTGACATGATTAGAAGGGCTTCCACTACTGATACATGCTTAGATGCTGATCATGATAGTGGAAACATAAATAAGACCCAACCATTGGCAACTCCTAATGTGGAGAGTTTCTTGGAACTTAACACATGTGGAGGAATCCCTAGCCACTTGGCTAATATAGGGTGCATAGATGTTCAGTGCTCGGTCTGATGCTATGTTTTCTATATCCAAAGATTCACCTCTCGGAGTAGTTAACACAGCTCGAAGTGATGAGGATAGGTTGGAACCTGAACATGAATTGACGGATTCTGAGTTTGTACATACCTGAATTTTCAATGAACCACCTCTCGGACCAGGTTCTCACACAGTCGTGGGAGGATATTCTTGAACGCTTCAATGAATTGACGGCTAAATGTACTAAGATGGAGGAGACGATCTCTAATCTCAAGGAATTGGCTGGGTTTCATGAAAAGGATATTCCCGCGCTTGAGCACAGGGTTTTGGTTTTGGAGAAGATAAAAAGGCCTGGCTTGCGCTTAAGGAAGCTAAGGAAAAAGAAGTTGAACCCCTCTCCAGCTCTGAATATGGAGAATGTATCCAAACAGGGGAGGAGTGAAGGCAAGAATTCAGGGGAGGATGTTAATGTATCTATGGAAGAAGATGTTGATAGTGGAGATCAAACATTTTGGTATCTGATAAAGATGGGAATGAGGCAGTTCTTGAAAATGTGAAGAACGTTGTAGAAGATGTAGTACTGAACACAAACGACTGATGGTATGTCGAAACCACGGTTAGTACACTTCTAACCACCGATCTTTGTCAAATGACATGGCAACTATAAATACTACAACTATACCTACTACAATCATACCCACTGCTATTATAACCACTTCCACTATTGTCACAACTCTCTCTGTATTACCACCTAAGTCTAAAGAAGTTGAGAAAGAAGCTGCTAGTACCTTGATAAATCTAAGTAAAACTTCATCTATTTCTACACCTGTGATATATGTTCAAACTACTGCAACTAAACCCAAACCCAGAGGAAAAACTTTAGTTATTGGTGAATCATTGAAGAAGAAGGTGATTCAATCTGATGTTGGAAAAGGTAAAGGGGTTGCAGTACAAGAGTTGAAGTTTAAATCTAGAGCCGAACAAGAAGCTTATGATGCAGAGTTCGTAAAGAATATGGTTGCTGAAGAACAAGAAGCTTTAGAGAAAAGAAAGCAAAAAGAAGAGGAAGCTAGTCAGAGAATGTTAGCTATATGGTATGAATCTCAAAACTTTCTTCAAGCTTCTCAACAAATAAATGATGAATATACTGCACAAGAATGGAATTTGTTGGATGATAAGGAAAAAGCTAGGCTTTTAGGTGAATGGGCAAGAAAGGTTGGTAAAGAAAGGAAGCAAGTGTAGGATCGATAAAAACAAGTGATTTATGTGGTTCGGGGGGTCGGGGAAGCTCAAAGAATGAATAAGACATGGTATTGTTTAGATTGATGTAAAGGGAAGATGTGTGTGTTTCTAGAGAGAAGAAGAAGAAACCACACACACCTTATTTTACAAAGTGAACTTCCTACCCTCCTAGTTGGGACTAGGAGGGGTATTTATACTTAGACAAGTCTAACTTAGCACTATTGACTAAACTAGTCCTTGTGAATGAGTAAAAGAAGAAACTAATGCAATTCCCGTAATGACTTCACTTTAGCGAGGCTAACAATCTCTCCCCAAGTGATGTCATACGAGAGTTGCTTACAATGTTCCCTACAAGCAAAATTAAACACAACAGATAAGCGCAGCAGCTCCAAGAGTGTCTTCACATTCATCAAACTTCATGAATCTTCTCAGCTGCCATCTCTTTACTTGCAAAAGAACAATGCGAGCAAATCTAATTATGGATTAAATCTGACCTTTTTGCTCTCCCCTAATTAGTGCTCTCCCCCAAACTGACAACCTTTCGGATGAATTTCCTGAATTCGAAGAAGTCTTTTGATAATTAAATTAGAACCGTCTTTAGTCTTCTAACACGCAGCGGAAAATGTAGAAAAGACTGTCGACTCGACCTTCTTCAAGATTGTCCATTCGGGGAATAAGATATCAACATCTTCATCTCACCAAATGCATTCCAGTTATCTTGCATATATCAAATCAACCCATAATGTACACATTTCTCTCCCCTGAAGGTTACGATTTATCGGAATCAGCATACAATTGTGTACATGAAGCATTAACTGGAAGCATTCTATCATAAATCAAATCGAGCCGTGAGAAGATGTCGATTAACAATACCATTTGAAATTGTCTAACTCATCTCAACCCCCTGTATCAAAATTCAACGGCTGCGTCAGAGTAACCACATGTGAGAATAACCCAATATGAAAACGTGAGGATGAAGTAAAATCTCCTTAATAGTTACTTAAGGTTGTACTATCCGTGTGAAAAAGAACGGTGTACCCATTGTACAAAACCTCTTAACGTATCCTCAACTACGTGAGACACCGAAAGTGATAGCTACTTTGTAGGTTAAGAGAGAAAGAATCACAAAAGTAACTAGATAGCAAGTCTTCATCACACTCAATATATTTGCCCAGAAAAGTCATCTTCGCGGAAGGGAAGAAAGAAAGAAGACGAAATAAGTACACGCGCCTGTCAAACTTCACTTCACACCCAAATAAATAATAATGAGTCATCTCCGTGGTCACGTTAAAATTCATCAAAAAACTTTAGCCGTGAACGTGTATCCTCCCGTGAAAATTTAATACCATACCAAAATACCACTCATAATCAATATATTTAAATGTATCCAAAATTTATGTAACCAAAAATTCGGATAACCATTTCAATATATATCGTAAGTCCAGCGCATAAAAACTAAACGGGTCCAATAAAAAACGTTATAGACTTATAGCACATGCCCGATCCAATCCGTCTATTATGATTATACGATCCAAGGCCCAACTAGTTGCAATTGCAAACCGGTATTAATAATACCCTAATTTCACTCACATTTGACATAACCCTAAATGCACTCTTATGATAAAAACGTCTCTATCATTTCACCTCTCACCAACTCTCAAACAATAAGCTCTCATCTCAATAGCATCAATTTCGTCAACCTTATCTAATCACCATATTTATCCATCCGTATCCCCATTCAAGCCGATTTAACAATCCCTTTCAATCCAACCACACAAACACGAACTTAACCGAACCACATAAATCACTTGTTTTTATCGATCCTACAATTGGTATAACGAGCCAATGTTACTTTTTGATGATTTATTGTGGTTTTTGAATTATGTTTTTAACTGTTTTTTATGCTTATTTTGGTGGTCGGAAATTTTTTTTCCGATTTGTGGGTAAAGCAGTTTTATACATGTTTGGTATCCTTGTTTTGGTCAAAAAGTACTGGTCTTTGATTGTTAACACATCTGTCTTGGGTAAAGCAGTTTTATTGTTTCATATTGTCTTGGGTCTATTGGTCTTTAATCCCTAATTAGGGATTAAACCTGGCTCTGATACCAATTGTAGGATCGATAAAAACAAGTGATTTATGTGGTTCAGGGGGTCGGGGAAGCTCAAAGAATGAATAAGACATGGTATTGTTTAGATTGATGTAAAGGGAAGATGTGTGTGTTTCTAGAGAGAAGAAGAAGAAATCACACACACCTTATTTTACAAAGTGAACTTCCTACCCTCCTAGTTGGGACTAGGAGGGGTATTTTTACTTAGACAAGTCTAACTTAGCACTATTGACTAAACTAGTCCTTGTGAATGAGTAAAAGAAGAAACTAATGCAATTCCCGTAATGACTTCACTTTAGCGAGGCTAACAACAAGTTATAAGAAAGAAACCTCTTTCAATGGCTCAGATGAGGAATGTATTAATGAAAATTATTAAGAATTCAGGCATTCACATTTCTGAAAATCTTAGTAAATGTTCATTTGAAAGAATTCTTGAAATTTATGAAAGATGTATGAAGATTAATCATGATGATTACTGTCCAATGAATTCTGAGAAGGAAGAAGAATGGATTAAGAAGCATGATGAGTGGATGCAAAGTAAAAGAAAGAGAAAATCTGAGATTCAAGAAACATCTGATTCTAAAAGATTGAAAGAAGTTGCAGATGTTAATCAAATTGTTTCTTATGAGTTTAAGCTTAATGATGGAAGTGAAGGAGTTTGGAAAATTCAAAGACTCAACAATGAAGTTTATGAGTATAATAAATTTTCACAAATGCATTCAAGGTATTTTGAAAGGGATTATTTGATGGATCTTTGGAGACTTTACAAGAATAAGTTTGGTGAAGTACATCCAACTGATTATCATGAGAAACTGGTCTATTATAATTTGAAGATTTTATTTGAACCAACTCATGATGAACCTGAATGGAAAGGACTCTACAATGGTACTGTAACAAGATGGTTTTTATATCAAACTTGTGGAGTTCATGTTTTAACTGTTTCAGGAAAAATTATTCACATGCTTGTAGAAGGTGAATATCCTCGGTTGAATAAGTATCCAGAAATTATTGTTCAGATGTTGAAACCTGGTATTATCAAGATGTTGTTAACCTATGATGGTCAAGCCTATGATTTTTTGAAGAAATATGAGACAATTCTTAAATCTCATAAGTGTTTGGCTACATCCTCCATTTCAGATGTTTTGAGTTTAAAGGAAACTTGAGAATTCTGTTGGAATGTATCAAGTTTAGGGGAGGATTGTTGGGTTTTTGGTTCCTTGAATCATGAATTACATTAAGTACTGGAACCACGGACATGTTTGATATAACCACGGACAGAAGAATGTAACCACGGATGAAGATAACCGCGGCTAGTAGTAATGTGTAACCACGGATGATATATTGTAACCACTGCTAGTGTTTTGTATAGTCGGTTAGTTTATTGTATTAGATAAATATGGAAAAGATATTTATCTTGTAGGTTACGTATTGTATAATGTATAGGACTCCTTAGCTTATAAAAGGAGGTTCTAGGTTAGGTTAGATATACGTAAGTTTTATATCTAAGGTCGATACACTTCAAGGTTGCAAAACCCTAATATTGTAAGAGTATTCGTATTAATAAATAATATTGAGGTGTTGAATGTTAACTGTTCTTCTTCTTAAGGTTAAGTGTTAAATTCCGCATAATACTTAATAAGTTGTTATTCTAAGTCAGTTTCTATATTAGATCGTTTGCTCGAACTGGGATCAACAGAACTCCATGAACAACATATTGTAAGTCTTCTCCATCATGCACAGGTTGATTTTCTTCTCTAACAGGTACATAGTTCATGGAAGGAGTTAAAACTTCAAGATCAAACATCCAATCAGGACCTTTACCTTTCTCATTAACTTGATCTTCTAAAAACTCAACCTGAAGACAATCTTGAACCTTCTTAGTGACTCTATTGTACACGCTAAATCCCTTACTATTGGTACAATAACCCAATAAATATCCTTCTTCTGACTTGCCATCAAACTTTCCCAGATTATCAATTGTGTTTAAAATAGTGAGAGGGCATCCAAAAGGCTTCATAAAACAAATGTTGGGTTTGTTACCCATCAGCAACTCATAAGGTGTCTTCATCTGTGGTTTGGTGATCGAGACTCTAAGTATACATAGCAAGCGACTTACAGCTTCAGCCCATAATTGAATAGGTAGATGAGAATCTGCAAGCATTGTTCTGGCTGCTTCAATCAAAGTCCTATTCTTCTTCTCTGCAACACCATTATGCTGTGGTGTTCTTGCAATGCTGAATTCCCTTTTGATCCCTTTGTTTACACAAAATTCATCCATAAGCTTCTTCTTGAATTCAGTCCCATTATCACATCTAATACCTCTAACCTTGAGTCTCAATTGGTTTTCAAGTGCTATTATGAGTGTCCTGAACATCAAAAGTATCATCTTTAAATCCCAAGAAAAATACCCAACCTGAATCTACTGCAATCATCTCAGTAACAACCAAGCAAGATACTTTTTCTTGTTTAAACTTGCCACGAAACGTGTCCAAACAAATCCATGTGTAACAGCTCCAAAGGTTCTCTAATAGTCATCTCCTCAAGCTTCTTACATGAAGCTTTGTGTTGTTTACCCTTCTTGCAAGTCTTTGAAGGTAAACCTCTAATAGTGATCATTCTTGTAAGTCTTTGAAGGTAAACCTCTAACTAAATTGCCTTTGACCAGTTTGTTGATATTCTTGAAATTAACATGGCCCAATCTTCTATGCCATTGATGTGCCTCTTCAGATGTTACTTTAGCCACCAAACATGTGGCTCTCCCAAAAGAATGTAGACTCTTCATGTCTAAGCTATACACATCATTTGTTCTTGGTACTCTAAGAACTACCAAGTTATCATCAACAGGCTTGAAGTCAGAGGAAAGGATGAGACATTCTGTGTCAGTGAATAACACAGGATGCTTTTTATCACATATTTGAGAGACTGACAATAAGTTGAACTTAAGCTCCTTCACATATCTAACATTCTCAAAATCAATACGCCCTGATTTGATAGTTCCTTTACCAGTAATCCTTCCTCCATTGGGATCATTCCCAAATGCAACTCTTCCTCCACTAATATTTCTAAAATCAGACATAATCTCTTTATCTCCTGTCATACTTCCAGAGCAACCACTATCTACAATCATATGATCTTTAAGCTCCTCTTCGGGTTGCCCCTGCACAAAAGGAAAAGAGTTAGTGACTTTTAGGAACCCAAGCCATTACTGACTTGTGTTCCCCTTGTGGAGTTACAAACTCAAATTCTTTGAGTATGTAATTTACTGCTTTTTCAAAACATGATCAGTAATTATCTTTTGATTTTTAGCATGTGGATTTTCAAAACTTTCTGGATTTTCAATATAACTCTCTTTTACAAGTTCATTCTCTTTTTCTTGTATCACAAAAACATCTGATTCACTTTTTGTTGAAAGTACTATTTGTCCCTCAGCAGTACTTTCCCTCTTAACCCATTCTGGTTTAACACTTGGTTCCTGTGATCTAGATCCCCTTTGTGAATTATAATACCTTCTAGGTTGATAGTGATGAGATCTCCTAGGGTTCCTATTCCAATGAGAGTGATCAGTACCTTGTCTTGTTTGAGCAGTACTTTGAGAAAGTACTGGTCCAGAATTATCGACTTTGGAAAGTACTGTATGATACTGAAGGTTTTGAAAAAGGTCTTCTCTGGTGTGGGTATCTATGATCTGGTGAGAAATTTCTGTGATTGACCCTATTTGAATTATTCCAGACTGGTTTGTGCTCTCTAGGTTTCTGATTTACCGACCTATGCTTTGGAAATTTTCTAAAGTTTGAATTATTCCAGACTGAGTGATGTTCACACTCCTTGATTAAATGAGTAGGACTAAAACACACAAAACACAGTTTTTGACCCATACTCCCATAGTGATTTCTTCTATGTCTATGACCAAAACTATTTTGCCTTCTAGGAGAATGATTAAACTTGTGTTGACTAAAATTATCCCAAAAAGGTTTAGCAGTACTGTTTTGAAAAGGTTTTCCTGAAGGTACTGCTTGTTGAACAATACTTTGAGTTGAAGTTACTGCTTGACTTTGAACATTGTTTTCAGTAGTCTCTTTGGGGTTTTCAGACCTAGATTGACCAAGTAGCTTTTTCCTAAACTCTAGATTGTCTACTCCAAAACGAGAAACATTAGGCCTAGGGTGTTGATGACTTCCAGTGGGATGGGGAACTGCATGATAACCATTATCTTTCTTATACTCAGGAGGTGGTTCACTAATTGAACCCTCATTACTAGATGTGTCTACATAATTAATGAGTTCATCATCACTAGTGGTTATATCCTCTAGGTCATCATCAACTTGATTCTCTTCTATGTTATCAAAGTCCATTCCAAAACCTAAGCCAGTTTTAATGTAAGCTCTTCTCTGTTTTTGAACATAAGTAACATGTGATAAAGAGATTGTGATAAAGTCGTTGAGTGATGTTGATAAGAATATAAAGGTAGAAGCGTTGAGGCTTGTAATGTCGATGGTTTCGGAGGATAATGTGGTTAAGATATGCCGGGTTTTGATTGGTTATGCGTTCAAATCTGATCCCGAGTTTTGTAATGAGATTTTGAGGTCAATGTTGTTGACTTGTTCTAGAAATGTTTATGAGATTGTAAATGATTTCGATTGGTATGTGTCACTTCTTGGGGAAATGGCGAGGATTCTAGATTGCCAAAATGGGGAAGAAATAGAGTATCAGCTGATATATATCGGTATGAGGGTTAAAGATGTTAGACCAGAGCTTGTTCGCGTTGGTCGTGATTTGTTAATTGACCCTGCTTTGCTCGGGAATCCTTTTATCCATAGGATACTATCCGCTGCTGCATGGATTTCAATTTAAGGGGAAGTCGAGCATATTTATTGTTATGGTTTTTAGACGACACACACACAGGTTATTGTTCACACACACAAGGAGTTTGGTGATTTGTTCTTAAAAGGATTTAAAAGCTCGTTTTGGAGATTTATTGAAGAATTGATTACGAAGAGGATTATTTATCACTTATTTGAAGGTGAAGTGGAATTACTTAGTTTGTGTTCTTATCATATAGCTTGATGAATCTAGCAATGTGTGATTTTTCTTATGATGCTCTATTCAAACATTGGGTATCACTTGAAGGAGTTACATTGTAGTGCTCCGTGTCTCATACTAGTTGAGGATTCTTGTCAAGGGATTGCGGTCTACTTATGTTTGGTTTCGTATAAGTATGGAGTTCCGTGGATAGTACAAGATTTAAGACACAAGTTTGGGAAATTCTACTTCTTCATCAAATTCGTTATATTTGGTTTTCTTCACAAGTGATCATTACAAGGAGCTTACCGATTTGAAGAATCAAGAAGATGGTTAACATATGGGTTTTAAGGGAAGCTTATTGTTAAATGTTTAACCATCTACATGCATCACTCAAGGGGAAGTGTTTGATTTTTACTATTGTTGATCATTATTACTACTGCTAGTTGGAGTTTTCTACTGTTTTGGATCCATTTTTCTTATGATGCGTAATGGTGGGCGATTTGAAGCATTGGAAGTCTTAGATTGGAAGTATGATATTGGTTCGTGGTGGTCAAGATCATTATTTGCATACGTTCCCTATTTGGATAATAACAAAAAGGGGAAGAGATGTTTGAGTGGCGTGGCATGGATTAAGGGGAAGACAAAGGAAGACATACTTGTTTCATTCATGGTGAGATCCCTGATCTCAATTTCTCTACTTCGTCTAGGGAAGTTCGTTCAAGAATGGTTTTGTCATTATCAACTAGGGGAAGATTGTTGGGAATTATAAGTTTGAGTTGATAAAGACAAAAAGAATGAAACAAGAGGGACTTAATATGACAAGAAGGAAACCTACAAAAAGATGGAAGGACTTGCTTGCAAAATAAGTTTTATTTATTAGTCCTTAGTAGATATTTGTAAACCCTAATCCTCTAGTATATAAAGAGGACATAGGTGTAGGTTTAATATACAAGTCCTCCATAATGTAGACGTCTAGAAAGGTGTGTGTGTGTCCTAGGCGTATAGTCTTGTAAACGCCTAGGTTATTAGTTTATTAGTAGACGTGTTCCAATAAACGTCTAAGATTAGTTAGTGTTAGTGATTGAAAACCTTGTGTCAATAACATATAAAGTTCTTGTTATTCCGCTGCGTATGTATATGTTATTGTTAAATCCTAAGGCTCTTAAACGATCAATAAACTATCTTTATCATGTTTTTAGTTTCTATCAAAGCCTTCCACAAGCAGATAGGTAGGAATCTCGAAGCATACGTAGACGATATTGTTATCAAGAGTAGAACGGAGGAAGACATGCTCTCTGACATAAAGGAAACCTTCGACCAGCTTCGCGCAATCAACATGAATTTAAATCTCAAGAAGTCTTCCTTCGGCGTGGAAGAAGGACACTTTTTGGGGCATCTGATCACCAAGCAGGGTATTAAGGCCAACCCTTCGAAGGTTAAGGCCATCACGGACTTGCAGCCTCCTAAATCCCTAAAGGATGTGCAAAGTCTGAACGGAAAGTTAGCAACCCTCAGCAGATTCCTATCGAAGGGTGCAGATAGATCTTTGCCGTTCTTCAAGACACTCAAAGGATGCACGAATAAAAAGACGTTTCAGTGAAGTGCAGATGCAGAAGCTTCCTTTCAAAAGCTCAAGGAGTTCATGGCTATTCTACCTACACTTACCGCCCGAATCAAAGGAGAAGTGTTGTTTATGTACATCGCAGCCTCCTTCGAAAGCATCAGTGCCGTGTTATTGGCAAAAAGGGAGAAGAAGCAAATCCCTATCTACTTCGTTAGCAGGGTTCTACAAGGAGCTGAGCTAAATTATCCAGAGTTGGAGAAGTTAATCTTGGCTTTGGTTCATGTTGCGAGATGCCTTCGAAGGTACTTCCAAGCTCATCCCATAACCATACTCACTGACAAGCCTATTAAGCAGATACTTTCGAAGCCGAAGAAATCTGGAAGGATAGCTAAGTAGGCCATCGAGCTAGGAGAACATGAAATTGAGTACAAGGGTAGAAACTCAGTCAAAGGGCAAATATTGGCAGACTTCTTAGCCGAAACACCCTCCGAACCAAAGCAGGACAAAAAAGTTGCTGAGAAGAAGCCTGTTAAAATGGTAGAAGGGTGGAAAATTTACACTGATGGAGCTTCCAGCTCCGACGGTTCTGGCACAGTTCTAATGCTTGTTGATCCTGAAGGGAAGGAGTATACTTATGCACTTCGTTTCAAATTCGATGCTACTAGCAATGAAGCGGAGTACGAAGCCTTGCTAGCAGGCTTCCGACTGGCTAAGGACATGGAGGTAGAAGACTTGGCTATTTTTGTTGACTCACAACTGGTGGCTTATCAGATAAAGGGCTCCTATTAAGCGAGATAACCTGTGATCAAGCAATACTTGGATAAGGCCAAGGAAATGCTCGAAGGGTTTACATCCTACAACATAGAGCATGTTCGAAGAAACAAAAACAAGAAAGCGGATGCACTTAGCAAACTGGCATCAATGGCATTTGCTCATTTAACTAAGGAGGTTATGGTCGAAGTGTTGGCAGATAGGTCCATAGTCTGAAAGGAGGTGTCTAACGTAATACTGGAGGAAGACGCAAATTGGATGACTCCGATTAGAGAGTATCTAATAAGTGGTATACTGTCGGAGGATCAGAAACTAGCTCGAAAGGTCCGCATCAAAGCACCACAGTACAGAATCATGGGGAACTACCTATACCGAATGGCTTTCTTGTCTCCATGGCTTCGTTGTGTAGGACCTAGGCAAGCCGCCAACATCATTCAAGAAGTGCACGAAGAATCCTGCGGGCTTCATGTAGAACCCCGCTCCGTTGTTTCTAAGATCATGAAGATAGGATATTATTGGCCTTCGATGCACAGGGACGCAGTAGAAATCATCCAGAAGTGTGAATCCTGTCAAGCTCACTCAAGAGTGCCAAGGATACCAAAACAAGATATGACCTCTGTGACGTCCACATGGCCTTTCAGCCAATAGGGGATACACATCTAGGCGCTCTACCAATTGCTCCAGGAGGAGTAAAGTTCTTGGTCGTAGCCATCGATTACTTCACGAAATTGGTGGAAGCTAAGCCTTTGGCATCCATCACAGGAAGGCACATGGAAAAGTTTGAGTGGGAACACATTATCTGCCGGTTTGGAGTACCCCACATCATCATCGCAGATAATGGGATGCAATTTGCCGAAGGGGTATTTCTGGTGTTTTGCAGAGGCCTGAACATAAAACAATATTTCACATCCGTCTACCATCCTCAAGGTAATGGGCAAGTGGAAGTTACTAACAAGGACATCATCCAAGGCATAGAACGAAGGTTGGGATACAGTCACCACGGTTGGGTAGATGAGCTACTTCAAGTACTCTGGGCTCACAAAACGCACACAAAGTCAAGTCATGGGGAGACACCTTTTAGCTTGACATATGGCACGGAAGCTGTCATCCCTTCGGAAGTAAGTGTCGAAATAGAAAGGGTCATGAATTTCGAAGCAGCAGACAATGAAGAAAGACTCCGTAGCAACCTAGACCTACTCGAAGAATGAAGGGAAATAGCCTCAATCAGGGAGGCTATCCATAAACAAAAGATTGCAAGTAAAGCTGAGTACCAGGGTAAACTAGGGCCTACATGGGAAGGACCCTACGTTGTCAAGGAAGCATATGGAAACAGAGCCTACAAGCTGGAAACCCTCGACGGAGACGCTTTTGATAGAACTTGGAATGGAACTACCCTTCATAAGTTCTACGTATGAAACTTACAATGTCCAAGGACATTTTTTAATTTGCTTTCAATCAATGTATTTACATTCTTCTCACTTGGGGAAAGAAGAAATAATGGTAGACGTCTAGTATTCATTTCTTAAAATGATGTAATCCTCCCTACCAACTTAATGATATAACACATTTCCCTCAAATCTCTTGTTTCGTTCAATACAACAAAGATTTGTCCACCAAGTCGCTTTTATATGTTTCAATGTCGAAGGGATGTACAAAGACTAACAATACATCTTGCTCATATGCATAACATCCATCTCAACTTCACATTAACTTTCCTATATAGCCTTAAGGTATTTTAAGCCTTTCGATGCTCCCTCTGTCAGCAGTCAAATTATACGATTGCTATATTCTTGGTGAAGTAATTACACACAATGAGGCTATGCATCTACCATATGCCTTAGGTTGTAAAATTTTTTACGCGCAAGTAAAACGTAAAAAGAAGAATCACACATGGCAAAATACAAGCCCTAGTGGCTTTGATGTAGATATTCATTAATGACTAGTTTAACTAGTCCAAACAGGCCGTAGCCTTAATGACCAACCAAACAAAACATTGTCTTGGGCCGAAGCCTTTACAACACACATCTAAATGTTAATTGTTTCATCAGGCATATAGCCTGGAAAGAGACACAGATGATTGTTTGAAAACAGGGTACATACCACCCTGAGGGATCAAAATACTACCACATGGTAGCCTTCATCAAACCTTGGAATGGGTCGGATCAGCAGAACCTGGGGATGGAACCTGGGGAGATGGTGTAGTCTTCGAAGAGGAGGTAAGCTGGAATTTCCTGGGCTTCTTGTCTAGCAGGTCCTCAATGGAGGCCTCTTGGTAGTTAAGGCATTGCCTACATCATCATACTCCTACTCATGAGTTGCCCTGTAGTATGGAACATTTTCCAGCTTCACTGGTTTCCCTGTCTCAGCTATTTCCTCCAAAGTGGTACACTTGCCATGAAATATGGCTGCATTCACCAGATTCCCAATCACAATCCCCACATCATCACTATGGTACAGTTCCATGGCAATGTAGGGGATGACCCTGGTTACCAAATCCACCCTATCCTTCTTGAGCATCTTCAACCGAAGGTTTAACCCATCTACCTTTTCCCTGAGCTTGATCTCCTGGTCAACCAACTTAGCCCTCTCTTCTTCATGGCCTCCACACTTGGATGTAAGAACGGATATTTGCTCTTTGTAGCCTATGACCTTTGCACCTTCGAGAGATAGCTTGCTGCATTCAGCTTGGCTTGCAGCTAGTGGACCCTTGAGCTTTTCCACATCAGCTCTGAGATATTGCACCAAGGGGTTCTTGTCGAAGTCCTCCATTGATTCTTCACACTTTCTCTGCAGGTCTGCATACTTCTTGTCCCTAGCCTTCTCCCTGGCAAGCTTGACATCCATCTCTTCTCTAGCTTTGGTAACAGCACGGAGCAACTCCCTTATCCTGGTGTTGAGCTGATTATCCAGCATAAACTGCCTAACATAGCTCTTGTCATTAAGATCACATAGCCTTTCCATGGACATGTTGTCCATTACCCCCTTCCAATTGGATGGGTTCACACGCTCCACAAGCAAATGACAGGCTAGGGGGGACGAAAGCTCCTTCGTATCAGGGAGTCCTGCAGCATAAATAAACTTGTTAATATATTATTACTTGCATCTAATCCTTCGTAAAAGGAAAGAAACCTTACCATGGATATCATCTGTGCTGGGCCCTTCGATGGCTGGAAACACCACAGCCTTACTTTGGGCACTTTTATGTCGGGTAGTTCGAGAGGGAGGAGTAGGCAGGATAAGCTTCCTCTTCGATGCAGATTTAGCAGCCTTCGCACTGGTACCTTTCCTGCTTCGGACTCTCTCACCAATTTTGGAGGGTCCTACGATGGCCAACTGTCCTTCTGAGACAGGTTCATCAGAGTCTGCAACATTCTCCACCAGCTGGTCTTCAACATCTATTAGCTCTTTCAAATGAGGACCAGAGGACACATGTTCAATGGGCTGAGCATCCACATCATTGTTGTTCACGGAAACTGAAGGAGAGCCCACACCATAGCTAACCTCTTGGGGATCCTTCGGAATGAAGCTTACCTCCTTTGCACCACCAGCAACAACAAAATTCTTGAACGGCATCTCTGCAAAAAGGGAGAAAAAAGATGAATATCAGAAAGATAAGTTCCTATCTCTTATTTTAATTAAAATTTTACATACTTTCTCCATCACAAATAATCTCAGGAACCAATGGAGATCCCTCCCAGCTTTCAGCAAGACCAGCCATGAAAAGAATTGGCTTAGGGAATGTTTGACAATCAGCTGGATGACGAACCAAACGCTGATACAAAGGATTCCTCCTCATAGTATAGGGCAAGGGATCATTAAACCTATTTTCATCATATTGAAATTCTGGGTTTAGCAATGCAGGGAAAGTTGGAGGAACAATAGTATTTTGGATATAAAAGAACTTTCCTTTCCAATTCCTGATGTTCTTAAAAGGCCTATCTATGAGAATGGGCACATCCCTTTCACCCCTTTTTGCCAATGTCAACCAATCTCCTCCAGGGTACAAGTTCAAAAACCCTTTAAGCATAGTCAATGACGGTTCAAACCCATAAGCTTTACACATTACAAAGTATGTCATAAGCTTGGCTAGGCCAAAAGGGTTAATCCTAGATATGTGTACTTCGTAGTACTTAAGGAGTTCTAAAATCAAAGGGTGCAAGGGTATCCTAAGCTTAGAGGTGGTGAATGCATGGGTGTATAAGCCTACATAGTTCTCTAGGGCATAAAAAATACCTTGATTTCTGCTAGGTAACATGATTTTGTATTCTTTGGGAATTGGATAATCAGTGAGGAACGCTTTAAGCTCCTCCCTAGTCAAGGTGCAACCTTGTTGTTTGATTACAAATTTTGTATTGGTAGACATGATCCTTCTAAATCGATAAAAAAGTATTGGAAATGATTGTACAATAAATTGAACTACCAGGCTTCGATGATGATCAAAGGTATGAGGGGTGTATGTTCCAGCCAAGATTGTCTTTCACCTTAGAATAAGAAATACGAAGACACCACGTTAAGTGATTACGCAGGGGTTGGACCCTGCGAACCACCTCTGGCATGAGAGTAAGTATGAGTTATGGTTGTATATGAGTTATGGTTGTATAAGTGTGTGTAATTAAAGAGATGAGTGTGAAATGAGCTTACCATAATCCATTACCCGTCCAACCTATTTATAGTGGAAGAAATAGGGTTAGGGGCAGCTCTGCGTGAATTTCGGAGAACATGGGGGCGTCCCATGTTTGTGGGTAACCGCTAGGGCTTAGTGACCCACGTTCTCAAACTTTGCGGGGAAGCCAGGAAAGAGAGGGAGATCATGGGTTTGACCAAGTCAGGGGGTTCTCCTATCCGTTACTCCTTCGTCAACCATACCTCGAAGGGCTTAGGGATTCAAATGGCGAATTCCCCATAGGTAACCTTCCTGCTTACTAATGGTTTCACGCCTATAAATATTCTGGAGACCTAACTTGGGCTTTCGAATAGAAGGGCTTCGACACGTCTCGAAGGAGTGTCCTTCGAGCTGTTTGGAGGGTACATCATCAAGCCCCCCAGTCAGAAGTGATGCATATGAGCGAAGAGGCATTGCTTTCAAATTCATCCTACAAAAAAATATCCTCTCGCTGCTAAGCTTATCAGTTATGAGATAACTATGCGCCTAACCAGCGCATTTAATGCTAATTAACCTCTTTAGCTGCCCGCTACAGGAATCACAAATCCCCACTTTACCCGGTGACCAAAACGACTATTTTAAAATTTAAAAACGTTTGAAGTTCGGATAAAGTTAATCCCATGGACACGTGTGCGGTTTAAAAGACGGTGAAAAAGAGTATTTAAAGGGAGGTGGTTGAAACCCTAAAACATTTTACTCTCTCCGTCTTCTTTTTCACGCAACACACTTTTGATCGCCCACAACTTCGAAACAAAGGTAAATACTTCTCCTTGTTTAAAATAGCTATGGATTCAAAGTTTATTATTAAACAGCAAAAATGTACGTTAACTGCACAAGACTTACACGATCATCTAGCCGATTACCCAATCCCACCAGAGTATAAAATCATGTTACCCAAGTCTAATCATGGTATCTTTGATGCTCCAAAAGGTTTCATAGGGTTATACACTCATGCATTTAGCCATTCCAACCTTAGGATTCCACTTCACCCGCTTATTTTAGAGCTAATGCAATATTACAAGGCGCATATCTCTAGGTTCAACCCGTTTGGTTTAGCCAAACTGACCACATTCATAGTAATGTGTAAAGCATATGGCTATGAACCAACTCTGAAGGTTTTAAGGGATTTTCTGAATTTGTAACCCGGGGGTAACTGGTTAACTTTGGCCAAAAGACCTGAGGGGGATGTGCCCAATATGTTTGCGAGGGTGTATACCTATATAACAACTTGGAAGAGGAGTTTTTTCTATGTGCAAAACACTTTTATCCCTCCCAACTATCTAGAGTTGTTGAGTAAGGAGTACATGTTTGATGCAAAATGATACAATGATCCCTTGCTATATGAGGTGCGAAGGGATCCATGCTATCAGCGTTTGGCTAGATATCCTGCAAATGTGCAAATGTGCAGGTGTTCCCCGAGCCAATCTTGTACATGGTTGGGATTGCCCGTAGACGGAGGGTCTCCCAACAAGTTTGTTATCATATACCATGGACAAAGTATGTTTTTCTACTTTTATTTAAGTAGGACCAATGTAGCACTGATATTTATTTTTTCTTGTTTCGTTTTTTGCAGAAATGTCATTCATGAACTTTATGTACCAAGATTTTGATGAAGACTTGAGCTTCATGCCAGCTGAGAAGGCCAAAGAGTCCTACGGTGTTGGATCACCTTCCACATTTGTCAACAACAATGATGTGGACACTCCGCAACCAGAGCCTGTTGCCACAACACCCCCACAAGCAGCGTTGGAGGGTCCCTCCCAATTGGTTGAGAACGTGGCAGACTCGGACGATCCTGCAGAGGAGGATGTCCAGGTCACAGGCTCCACTGGGATAGCTGACAGACTAAAGAGCAGAAAAGGAATAGCAGGCAAGGTAATTAAGTCTACCAACAAGAGGAAAAATCCCCTTCCACCTCCCGGATCCGTGGCAAGGAGACGTAAGAGTGCCGAGGGCAAGAAGTTTGTGAAATCGCCTTTGAGCTACGGATGAGACTTTGGAGATGCATGGTAAGCAATGTCCCCTTTCAATATATATGAATTAATTATTATGATAAGTAACTAAGATCTTGTGCACGGTATTGGTTGCCGGCCTTCCGATATGAAGGAAATTTCTAACGTGGTCCCCGCCACCGCGTATCGGGATCATGTTACCCCTTCCAAGTGGAAAGGATTGCTGGACAACATATCCATTGAAGGGGTTTGTCATCTACACGACAAGAGTGTTGCCAGGCAGGCAGTGTTGGATAACCATCTAAATGGTCGAACCAGGGAACTACTCAGGGCAGTCACCAAGGCAAGACAAGAGATGGATGTCATGCTTGAAAGAGAGAAGCACAAGGATCGAGAGTATGCCGAGCTGGAGGCTAAATGTGACAAGATTGAGAGGGATGTTCAGAAGAATCCACTCGTCCAAGACCTTCGTGTAAAGATAGCCCAAATAACAGCTGAATGTGGCAAGCTCAAGTTGGAAGAGTCTAAGGTTATCAGCCTAACAGGTCAAAATGATGTGCTCGAAGTGAAGTGTGCCGGTTTGGAGAGTGAAAGGGCTAGGCTTGGAGAGGTGGAAGTGAAGTTAAGGGAGGAGGTTGATGGCTTATAGATGAGGTACAAGATGCTGCAAAAGGACCGTGCGGAGGTCGTGTCTAAGGTGGTGCCATATGTAGCCATGGAGCTCTATCATAATGACGAGTTGGGGGCTGCAATGTTGAAGGTTGTGAAAGCAGCTATATTCCATGGACGATGCTTAGCTTTGGAGGAGGCTGCTGAAACGGGTAAACCCGTGGACCTCTCCAAGATTGAGTGCTACCATCCCTCGTCAAAGGCAGAATATGTAACATATTGGATTTCACAAACACATCAATATAATAAATATGGGCGTATGATTATATGGTTTTATAGAGAGAAAGTGGGATATTCTAGTGAGAGAAACACATGCAAGGTTAGATTCCAAATCAACATCCAACCCTCTCCCATGTGGGGAGAGGGCTATTTATACAATGTATTACGCCCTCCTTCGAGCTATGGATCAGGCATACAGTGGGTAAAGACCCGTCCTTCCTCTACGGTGTTACACTACACTATACTATGCTAATAACTAACTACCAAATAACGTAATAAACGATATGTCTACGAGCTATCTTAAGCTAGATTATATTTGAGGTGACCGATGCTTCACTTATAGAATTTCCAATTCCTAACAATCTCCCCCTATGGGAGGTCACCCCATGATTTACAATTTTGCATCCTAGCATTCTATTTATTCTTCAGTCTTGAGCTCATAGACTTCAATACATCAAACTATTCAGACTTTGTGTTTTTGTGGAGATTTTTTCATAGTCCAACTACTTTGTACATGAAGTGGAGGTTGTAGAGCTGATCCACATTTTGGTGATTGATTTGAGCCTGCTTTGAGATCATCAGCCATCATAGATCTCTGACACAACCTTTGTTGTGTTGCCATCATGTGAGATTGTGACTTTTGGACCGACATGCTCACATTTTGGATCATGATATCTTCTCATCAGAGTTGCGGAAGCTTTTGTTGATTCAGAATATTTCCAGTAGCGTAGCATAAGCATGGAGTGAAAATATCAGAGTTTTTGATGTGTTTATCATGATTTCTTTAGACATGAATGTGTTGTGTGAGCATGCGGCTACGGATTGACCTTCTCCATTCTGATCAGCTGCAAACGTTGGGTGTACCTGCATACAATAGTTAGCAATAAAGTGCATGAAAGTGTCTTTGATCACTTTCGTTGAATTGAGGTACACGGCCCACGGTTCCCCGTTGATCAGTACAAGAACTGCCTGTGATCAGGTATAATTCCAAAGAATCTCCTTGACGGTGGTTTCGCAAGCTCTAGCCATTCTCAAACCGAACGCCTCAAAGAAAAACACAGAGTGAGTGAACCAGCGAATTTGTGATTCACTGATTGATGAAAAGAGATTTGAAAAACAATCGTGTATTGCTCAATAAAGTGTTTTTGCAATACAACGAAGGTTTTTGGAAAAAAATCAATTATCAATCATACACACCTTTTATTTTTCAAATCTTAATACACAGTCGATGTGCTAGAGAAAATAATTTTAAGCACAATGACCGGTTTTTCAAAGGTATCCGTCAATCCATAACCTGAACCAGGATTGATTCATAATTATGAATCACCTCATTGTTTCTGTTCAGTTGTCACATGGTTGATCTATTGGATAGATCTCACATGCCACCTACCAAGAGCTTGTTTGATGTTGGCTCTAGAAGGTTTTCCATCTTCATTGTGAATATGTTTGCATATCACTCAGATGTTCTGGCAATACCACAAGGATAATGCATAGGACTCTTAAAATATATTCTCTCTTTTCACATTGTGTGAAATAGAGAGTCTTCATTGACAGTGTCCTAATGAGATTTATTTGATGATCTCGTGGTTCTAGACTCAATAGTGCACATTTGGTTCCTATGCCGGAGACTAGGGAGAGGGTCTCCTTCTTCAATATCAAAAATCTCTTAGAGAAAGTCGATAGATTATGTGGGTTCCCCGTCAGAATGAAACAAGTCCTTTTAAGAGAAGCTTGAGTAGCTTAGGAAGTTGAAGTGAAGTGCATCACTGGGTCCATGACGTCTTGTCTTCAATACCAGTGTTACCTTAGTAACCACTAGTAGCATATGTATTGAACCCGCCGCCTAAGGTTGAATTATTGGAGGGCTATTTCTTTTCACCCTTTTCTCATTCATTTCCTTTTCATTCTTCAACCCCTTCAAGCAGAAACTTCATTACTAGAATCTTGTTGGGTTTATTCCAGTTCTAGCTCTGTCTCAGTCCGCACTCTTCCCATATCTCACTTTTCTCCTTTTTTTCATCATACCTAAGGACTTCTACACTAACTTGTGGATTGTCCCTGGGTAGATCCCTCCGGTTCTGGCGGATCGTGGGAACGAATACCTAACTTAAGCGTCCTTATAACTCCGTACATAAAGTAAATTTGGTCAGTCTTTTGGTATTGTTCTTCTTCCATTGGAACCAATTGAAAACCTTTTGAAAATCAATCCAAGTACCTGTGATATATTATCAAAGCATTTTGTACCTGAATTGTTTTTGATATTTTAGAAAAAGAGCTCCCCCTCAACATGTGCATCATGTATTTTAAATCGTTTTGGCACACAGAGGCAAGAGGAAGGATTCACTTCTTTGATCACCATTTTCTAAAAAAATATCAACATCACTTTCCTGATCAAAAATTAGTATTTTTCATACTTTGTTGAAGATATATTCGGGAAAGGATGAGGTTTTCAAAAAGTTGCTCCTCCTCAACTTGTGCATATGATTTATGAAATTGTTTTGCATGAAGAGGAGAGAGTTCTTAGAAGCAGATTCACGATCATATAGTCATTCGGAAACCATTAGAAAATTAATCAAGGTACTTTTTGTGGAAACTTAAAAAATTTGTTTTGTACCTTGAAAGTTTATTTTCTTTTGAAAATGCTCCCCTCAATATGTGCTTTGAGATTCGAAAAGAGTTTAGCACATATTAGAGAGCAATATGCACTTTGAGACAAATTGGTCACCTTTTATCAGATTGCATATTTATATCACATTTTCTCCCCGATCGAAAATTTCAAATCTTTTGAGATTTCGGATCTCAAGTGATTTAAATATGTAAGAAAAATTTGTTGGAGAAAAATGTGTCCGGTTTTATTTAATCTGAAATGAGACACTCCTAAGTTCCCTCTTAGAACAAAAAGGGGAACTCTAAGCTATAACCTATCACTAATATATACATCATAGTTATAGTTGTTCACAATACAATCACCACATTACACATACATCTTAATACATAACAAAACTTCTCTAGGAAGATGTCTTCATTCAGTTCTTTGAAGTAGTTTTTAGTGACCTTCCCGAAGTCTACCTCCCACAAAACTTTCAAGGCCGCGAAGATCTTTCTCGTCTTAAGTCTTCTACCAATTGCAAAAAGAACAAACTCTTCACACCTCTTCAAATCCCTGTCGCACAGAATCTTGTTTTGTTCCACGGCTTCAGGTCAATTTTGATTTCCTTCACCCTTGAGTTCAATTCTTGTTCAACCATCTTGAGTGTACCATCACTGAATTTGTATAGCTCGCATATCCTCATTATCATTCTTGTCCCGTACCTGTCGGTAAAGAGGACTGCTCTGGGGGTGTCAATCACTATATAGTCATGGCGAAATTCATGTCTTTTGGCTTCCTATTGAGGTCTTGTAAGATTGACTGAACTGTAGCTTTCTATGCCAAGTTGAAAATCACCAACTCTTTGTCTAATGACTAAGCCCTCGATCCAAAGATTGACAGCAGAGAGAGAGCCTTCTTTTCACGAATAGGTAGGTGTTCAAGATGTCCCTGGAGGTTCAGAAGGTAGAGATCTTCAAAGTCATTTGGCATCAAGTGTTTGAAGTCGTTCTCTTCTATCACATAATCTTTCAAGTCTGCTCTTCGAAGAAAAATCCTCTTCAGGTAATCATAGCCATAGATTGAGAAGATCTCTAAGCTAACAACATTTAGAATGTGCAGCTTGGATCGAACAGCTCTGCGACTCTTTTCAGCACTATGTCGGTCAATGTAAAATTTCCTCTTCTTGAACCACCAATGAGAAATGTCGTACGAGGAAGCAATGTCATAAACCTGTTCCTTGTCCACCCAAAATTGATCGGGTACCAACTGCTCAAGACCTGGGTTAACGTAGGTTGCAACTTTCATCTTGGAAATAGATAAGGCCGGTTGTCTTTCTGAAGTACGAGCACATAGATAGTCCAGGTCATGGTTGAAGAAGAACTCTGATTGAATTGTTAAGTGTCCAGGTTCACCACCAAGAGGAAGAGGCTTGTTCATATTGAAATGGCTAATCTACTCACTGACTGGATCACTCAGCATCTTATGACATTCTTCCATCTGGTATTGAAGTTGATTAGCATCTGAGTGGAAGACTTTGACGATTTCAAATGCTGGTCCTTCAAGATCCTTCGGAGTGATGGACGAGATTCCCTTCTTTTCACAAAACCACTTCATAAAGTTGCCCATATCTCAGTGATGTGAAGAAGAAAGTCTTCATCTGGGGCTTCATAGTTGGTAGTGATGGTTGATGCCCAATTGTTATCAGAAATCATCGTGTCAGACTCTGGAATGGACCATGAAGGTTCAGGAGTTTGAGGTCTCTCTTTGGCAAGCTAGCTTTGAGATATGTCTTTTGAAGGTGCAACTCTAGAGGTTTTAGCGAGTTCACCCGAAACGTATGCATCAAACCAATCCTCATCTTCAGACGGCTTAGGGATATGTTTTGTGGATGCATCATCGTCATCAGATTCTGACTCTTCCATGACATAAGACTCTTCATGTAGTACCTAGTCTTTCGGGATAGTGAAGAAGGTGGGTGTAAACCTTGAATCAACCGTGGTCCATGCCGTAGACTTCTTCTCGAAAGTACCCGATCACGGGATGAACCGGATTGATTTGAAGGTTTTGGAGGAGATGTTGGTGGTTTTGGGGAGGTGTAGTGGTTGTGCCGTAAGATCCACCGCTCCCTGAAGTTCTAGCTCCACCGGTTGGAGAGAGGAGGAGGAGGTGTAGATTTAGGACCTTTACGCAACGTCTCCAACACCAAAGTCCTCCTTTTCTTCTTAGCCTCTCTTTCTTGAATGTCCTCCAAAAACTGTAAATGATTTTCGTGCTTTATCGATTCTTCAAGAGCCTCGAATAACTTCTTATGGACCTCATCCTTATGCTCGTTAGCTTCATACATTTTGTCTGAAAGAACAGCTCTCATATCTGAAATGGGCAAGTCTTTAAACCGTTGAAGCAATGGAGCTTGCATTGCCCATTCTACAGCATCTTTAACTTCGCCTTCAATGGCGTCTGCAACACCTTCATTGAAATTAAGGTTCCCTAGCTTGTAGACACGATGCTCGAGGACGTTGATAGATTTAGGCAGTTGCCTCTCAAGAGCTTCAATTCGTTTCACTACCTTGTCGAGTAATTGATCAGATGTTAAGATTAGAGGTGGTGAAGCCGGTGGAGTGTCCGTGTCATTAATTGTAACAACTGGTTCAAGTGATAGGTCTTTAGCGAGGTGTTCCGTGGTGGAAGTGCGGTTGTTAGAGCAAGTTTGGGCGGTGGAAGTGCGGTTGTAAGAGCAGGTGCAGACATCGGAGGGATGGTTGATGTGTCTTGCTAGATGCTAACCGTGTACATAGACTCAACTTCCTCTTTCTCATCATTTTGCTTATGAGTCTCGGTGTCTGAAGTTTTGTCATTCAAAAACTGATCACCAAATGAGAAATCGGCATCCAGATTCTTAAGTGAGGATAGAGATCCTATAGACATGTTTGTTTCATCGAGACGCCTGTGCTCTTAAGATCTTGGCTCAAGGATATCCTTTGGGTCTTTCAGCAGTTCATTTTCTTCATTCCTTGTTTCAAGCACTGGAACCTCTTCAGAAAAATGTGTTGTCTCCTGGCTTTCTGATTGAGTATCACTGGAAGTAGGGGTTTCAACAGGTGTATCTGTCACATCTTTTTCCTCTTCATTGAATTAGCCGAGGATGATTCAACATCTCTTTTCTTGAGTATGAATTGAGTAGTCGTTTTTGGAGGTGGAGAGGAGATGGTCAATAGCATTTGAGCGACTTGTTCTGCATCTGCTCCAGTAATCCCTTTGCCTTTATCTTGTGTGACTGTAGTAGTTTGTCGGGGTGCTGGCTCAGGTTCTCTTATCACAACTCCTCTCACTGGTGGTCGCTGAGACATGTTCAGACTTTCCAGGCTTTGTTTAATCCCTTGTTGCAAAGCAGCCTCGTCTTCATCTATCAATCGCATGTCACCCTTTGGAGCCTCGGTTCCTTCAACATTCCCCTTTCCGGCATCTTTCTTTCTCTTTTTCTGCTTCTGTGATAAAGTATCAGTAGATTGAGATTTATCACGTCTTTTCTTGGGAAGGGAGTCATATGATGTTTTCGATGATGATTTAGTGCTAGAGGTAGACTTTGTAGACTTGGGTTGTGAGGGATTGGGAGAGTCATCAACATTATATCCGGATGCCCTTTTCTTGTATAATCTGTAGTAGTCAGTCTTCTTAATATCATCTGTGAGAAGTGCATCAGGAATTGGCATTCCAAAGATCTCTTTATTATCACCTCTGGCAACATATTTGAGGTTACCAAGTACAAATTCATCCCTAGCATTATGGAGGACTGACTCACTCCTTGGATTAAAGTGATGAGTCTGTTGCAAGAACTGAATGATAAGCTTCGAGAATCTTATGCTGGGAATTACAAGTTTGTGTACTTTCTTCCTTCCTTGGGCTTGATTCTGAACATTTGTTCTGTCGGTGATGAAAGTGTGCATAGACAACGAAAATTCTTCCCAAATACGTTCCGTGACATCAATGTTCACCCCTTTTGATGAGACCCCATAAGATTTGCAGAATAGGTCACTTTATCGAACCCTGAAGTTTTGCCAGATAGGCATAAGTTGAGAATAGTAGTAATGGCTCTCCAAGGTTGATACATGTGTCCGGTGATAATATCTGAAGCCCTTGTTACGTTAACTTGATAAGCCAAATCATTTAGAAAGTCCATTAGTTCTTCCGCAGAAGGGGGAGGGACAGATTGTTTAGTAGGGTCACATGGTGTGATTCCTAGGGCCTTACTGAGAATGTCAGAGGAGATTTCGTATCCCTTATCATCAAGTGTTAGGAATTAGAAATTCCATAGTAAAGAGTCGGTCACCCCAACTATAGTCTAGCATATGTTAGCTCGTAGACATTACGTTATTTACTAGTTATTTAGTTAGCTATTTAGTTTAGAGCAACACCGTGGAGGAAGGACGGGTCTTTACCCACTGTATACCTGATCCACAGGCCGATAGGAGGTCGTTATGTTTGTAACTATAAATACCCTCTACCTCCCAAGGTAGAGGGTTGGACCTTTCATTCATCTTAATCTAACCTTCTATGTTTTCTTTCACCTTCTCTCTCTAGAAAGGCTCCCACATTCTCTCTCTAAAACCTCAAAACAATTCGACCCATATTATTGTTTGTTATGTGTTTATGAAATCCAATATGTTACAATTGGTATCAAGAGCCATGGTTAGATCATCACTTACATATCTTTGGATTTCTAGTGGTTTTTAGGTGGTTTTTGAGTTTGAGAAATTTTAGTGGTTTTTGCATCATTTGGTTGATTTCTTGTGTTAAAGTTTGGTTTTTGATTGTACTTTTGTGTTTAGGATCTTCACAAGTGTTTAGGTTTTGATTTGGAAGGCTTGAATCATCGTGATTGGGTTGTTTTTGGATTGAAAAGTGTGTTTTGCAAGTTTTTCAAGTTAGCGACTTGGCTCTCGGTGTAAATTTCTTGGTAGAGACTTGCTTTAGAAAATATTAGCGAGTTGCAGTGTTGTTTGGTAGCGACTTGGTGCCTAGCGACTTGCTTTAGAGACAAGCCAACAAAAAGTACTGTTGGTGGATTCTCCACTACAGGTAGCGACTTGGTGAAAGTTAGCGACTTGTACTTAAGTTTTTTAGCGACTTGGTGTTAGCGATTTGGTGCTTAGCGAAGTTGCTCTTTAGCTTACTTTGACAACTTAGCTTACTTGGTGCTTAGCGACTTGCTGTCAAAATTTTGCTAGCTTACTTGGTGCTTAGCGAGCTGTTCTTTAGCAACTTGACTGTGTCTTAGCGACTTGGATACTTAGCGAGTTGCTCTTTAGCGACTTGGTTCTTAGCAACTTGGTGCTTAGCGACTTGGTGCTTAGCGACTTGGTGCTTAGCGACTTGGTACTTAGCGACTTGGTGACTTAGCGACTTGGTTCAAGGGTTATAGCGACTTGGTTGATTTTTACGAAGAAGAGGTTTGACCAAAGTTGACTTTTTACGTCAAAACTTCAAACGGCCATAACTTTTGATCCGTAAGTCCGTTTTCAGTGAAATACTTGTCAAAACGACCGGAACAGCCTGAATATTGTGAGGTTTCACAAAGAAAAGTCGTGAAACGAATTTTTTGAGGCCCAAATCCCCTCTGAAAGGAAGTTATTGAGCTTTTAAGTTTTTAGACCTAAATTTCACCGTAAAAACGTGCATTAACAAAACCAATTCACAACCATAAAACACTTCAGCTAATCCTTCAAATAATCATCACTCCTAACACATAATCCTCTATCATTGTGTGGGTCCATCAGTTATCTTAACTCATTCTATTGGTCATTGTATCACGGTTTCTTCTTGATTTAGTAAAATCCCGCGAAAGATTCTATTTCTCGGTTTAAATCATAGACTTGTAAAATCCAGTGCATACTACCACATCATGTCTTATTCTATGACCCTGATTTCGAAGTGCTTAAATTGTATGATGATGTGGACAACAATGATAATCAGATGCTACATCAACGATTAAAGATGATTGAATCAATCAATGAGGATATGATATCTCCGGGTTCGATCTGAAAGACAGAAATGCACCACCAATGCTACAGAATGCCATGCAAAAGGAAAGCATCATTGAACCTTATCAACAACTTCACTCTCACCTCATGTTACTTCTACCCACATCAATGGAACGAACATGTATTGCCCTCTTTCGTCAGAACTTATCCACATTAACAGAACTCGCTGTTAAACCTAGATCAATTGGAGCTACAACTAGACAAAGAGAAGGTTCATAAGGATAGTTCCAGTACACTGCACTTCAAGTGATCTACAAACACTTTCACCATTCATTAGAAGGGAATTCACATCAGATTATGATCAAGACATGAATGAAATGTCCTTCAAGAGACACACTGGAATGGACATTAGCATGTTCACGGAGACACTTATCCATCTCATGGATAATGTGGAGAAGTATATTAAGGAAGTTACTCGAAGATGCAAAAGTAGATGAGAGTCGGGTACAGCTTGAGAGATATTTGTGATAAGTCGAAATGTATCGAAAGGTCGGTGTTGCTGAATGCGAATATCGAAACAACAAAGAATGATGTAACCAGCTGCTGACTCGTCTCACAAGAAGGATGTTGTAATCGAAAAGGCTAATGTATCTCGGTACAATCAATAAATGGTTGTGTTGAGACCGGTATGGCACCAGATGTTGGATCAGTTGACACTGAATACGAGGCTCGAGACGATAAGCTTGAAACAAACCAGTGTTCAACTCTTGTTACACATGATGTGATGCAGTATATCGACCGTAAATTGAACAGAGTCATGTAATGAGGTACCCTTTATCGCTCAACATAGTGCATCAGCTAAAGTACTTAAACAAACTGATCATGATGCTGAACATAACTTTCATAAATGTTCTGTTACTGAGGCTGAGTCTGAGATTAAGTGTTTCAAAACAAAAGATATGGTTGATAAGAAGGCTTTTGATGAACTTTCAAACAAACTCTCAAATCTTGAAAAACATTGCATTTCACTTGAAATTGCGATACAAAGTAAAGAAGAAAGTTTCCAAATTAACAAACCATGTAAAAATCCGGAACTTCCTGAATTCCGTGAACTTTTTGAAATGAACACTTTGAAAGCTCAGCTTCAAGACAAAGACTCAACCATCAACAATTTGAAGAAACATATTTCTGATATGCATGTGAAAAGTAATTTGGTTACAAGTAATTTTGATATTAATGCTATTGATGATATTCAAATGAGAAATGATGAATTAGCGGTTTGTGTGGCTAAATTACTAAAGGAAAATGAGTCTTTGAGAAAGCATCACATAGAACTAAGTGACTCTGTCAAAGAAGCTAGAACTAATTCAATGGAACAAACAAACCCTTTGATAGCAAAGATTGATGAACTCAAAGCTCAACTTCAACAAAAGAGTTTCGCCATTGTTGCCTTAAAGAATGAGCTTAGAAAAACCGTAGGGAAAAGTGTGAACACCAAGTTTACAAAACCATCAACCTTGGGGAAGCCAGTTTCTCATCCCACTAGAGACCGGTCCATTGCTAGGCAACCTCGCATTTAAATCTGAAAGAACAAAATTTTCAAAAACAAGGTTTGCCTCCCAAGTTGATGAGATACAAGTTTTGTCAAAACCAACACTTCACCTAAGTTACCTAAGAATAAGGCTTCTAGCTCCGTTAACCCTCAACACGTAGCCACTTCTACTCCCAGAACCTCTAGGATTAGTTCGAAAACAGTGTCAAAACCAAGCATTAAAACCCATAATTCATATGATATGAATGACTTGTGGAAGAACTATTATCTAGAAAAAGCTAGGAAAAAGGCACGATTCTAAAAGACGGAATTTTAGGTGCAAGACCCAGGGTGAGGAATTCTACGAGATTTCAAGGCACTGCTAGTAGTTGTAAACCACTACCTAGGAACACTCAAAAGACTAGGGATTGGCGTGCATCTAAGAATAGCTATGTGCATATGAATGCTAAGCATGTAGAAAACAAAACTAGAAATTCCGAGTCTTTTCCACAAAAGAAACATTTTCCTAATTCACATGCTAAGGTACAATCCACTAAGACTACTAATGTGACTAAGGTTCAACATGTTGTGAAGCAAAACAAACCAAAAACTTCGCCTAGATGGATACCAACTGCTAAATCTTTGGAAAATAGGAATAAGGATAAGGCTTCCATTGTGCATAAGAAGCCTAACAATCCTAGACCTTGCCATAAGTGGATACCGCCTGGTAGAATGTTTAAGGATGCTGGACTTAGGTGGATACCTACCGGAAAGCTTTTATCAAGACAAAATCAAGGTTGACCGTGAAACCCCAAAGGGATACTAATGTCACTAACCAATATATATGCAATCAAGTTTGTAATGTTAGTGCAGGTATTCCTTACTCAGCTTGCATACTTCGATCCTTCACTACATGGACTCGCTTAAAGTATGGATAACAAATGGATTGATATCTCATTACTCACGGGTTCAAGTTACTCAACCTTGATATTCAATCTGCAATGACGTCTGTTCAGTTCAGTTCAGGCCTCGTACTTCATCATTATGGTGTCTGCAGATAACACTTCAGGCCCCGTCCCTCAAAGAAAAGAAAGGTGTACGCTTTAGTGCTCTTTATCTTCATAAGAAGAGAAATCTTCATGTTTATGACCATTATCATCGACATTCTTCATCAACATGCTTCATGCTTTTTCCATGCGCTTCAGTCATCAAGTGAATCAGACTACTGATAATTACTCTTATTCCACTTGCTCAATATAATTAAGATGGCGACATCATGTGCTAATTTTTCGGGGGAGAAGTGTAAATAGAATACATTTGGATGATAATCACTTGTTAAATCAAGAATGGCATCTCCATATGCAATTCTTGAGGGGGAGAAGAAGTGTGAATTTTTGCATGATTGATTGATATTTGAGAATATATGGTCAAACGGCTCCTAACTCATGTAAGAACCGAGATTCTTCTTATCGGATCATCTTCACATGTAGTTTCTTCTAAGAGCCGTGGGTTGACATCTTCACACGGGCTGATATGATTAAATGACAAAGTGCTTCTAGTTGTTGGGCTGATTTCTTTGATGAACATCTTTCTCTTCTTGTTTGATTGGGAGGATTTTAATTAAGGGATTTGCTATTTACAACTTATCGGAATGCCTTTGGTGTGAAGATGATGTTAACTGTCTATTTCCCCATTCGGACAGTCTTGAAGAAGGTCGAGTCTATAGTCTAATCTACATTTTCTGCTACATGATTAGAAGACTAAAGACTAATTGCATTTGATGATCTAAAGACTTCTTCTTAATCCGGGCTGAGAAGAACACTTGAAAATCTTCGCCGCAGTTAGGGAGAGCTCTAATTGGGGGAAATTGAAAAGACAAAATTTAATCCCCAATTAGACGTGTTCATATTCTTTAGCAATGATTCATTGCTTGATTTTTGATGACACTCCTCCAACGCCTAATGCTTCACTTACTAAGGATAACTGAGATTCATTGTTTGGGAATTGTTCTTCAAAGATATGTTTGATGAGTATTTCCAACCGCTAGCTTAATGTTGATCATCCACGAAGTACTTCTCAGACTACTCAAGAAGCCCAATCTCTAGTTATTCCTCAAGGTGTTGATAATGACTATCATAATATTGCAGTTGCACTCATGAATAATGATCCGCTCTTTGGTATTACTTTGTCAAATCTTCACGGATTATTATTCATGAATAATGATCCGCTCTTTGGTATTCCTTCGCCAAATCTTCACGGATTATTGTTCCCCTCATTGTGCATGCTATAAATCAACCACATGAACATTAAGGAAAATGACTACCTCATCCGCTCGAAGACATTATTGGTGAATCTTCAAGATCAGTCACTACATGTATACTTTTAGGAAGAATGCATTGATGTTGAGGCATCATTTGTTCCGGTTCATTCAGTGGGTGAATGTACATCCGATTGTATGTTTATTCACGTGTTGGGTATTTGACATAAGTTGATTACTTCGGAGTTAATCTTTTATCACTTATTTGAGATTGAAGTTGACCTTCACAAAGGCGTTTTCTTATTTTATCTTGAAGTCGGGGATAGTTGGATGCATGACTTTCAATGATAACTTGCTCGTGATTGAATTTAAGTTGAAGACTTGGTTTATCTAGTTACCAGCAGTCGGGCGGGATGGTTGAAGACCTGGTTAACTATCACTTCAAGGAGTTACATTGTTTTACTCAGTGACACACGCTTATGTCGTTGTGGATAATCGCAAGAGGTGTTAATGTCTTATACTTTGGTTGAGTATTGAGTACTTGGAGATTTTCTTGGAGCATAAATTCTCGACACCGTTCTTCCAACATTAGTGCAAGCTTAAGATGCAAATGCGGGAATTCTACTTCAGTTTCAATTTTGGTACATCGGGTTTTTCTTCATCAGCGGTCACTTCAAATTGTCTACGAATGGGTTGATTAAGATAGTCAGAGAGAGTTTCTATAGCAATTGATTCTCACAAGATTCATTTGAGCTATTTTTTTTTGTTCTTCTCTATTTCAAGAATATTTGGTATGTATAATGTGTTGCTGATTCGAGATATCAAGGGGAAGGAGACATACATCTAAACACACAACGAGTACACGTGATGAACCTAGTACTTCTTTCTCTGAAGTAATCCCGAAAGACAAATGTCATAACCGTAGAGAAACCTCGTGTTTACTCATAGCCTTTGATGTATTATTCCAACCATTTGGCAGGAAGTGGTCTCTGGATACTTTTGGTATGTGTTAACTCAGCCCTCAAGAAAGGAAATATGAGAAGAATATTTGGTTCGTGAGATGATATTGCTTATCGACATCTTCGATATAAATAATGGTAAAGTGCTTCCGATTATTCCTTCATGTACACATTATTATTTTGATTCCGATAAGATCACAACCATCATGGGGGAGAGATATGGGTACATCTAGAACTCACAACATGTTCACCTGATCGGGCTTAATCCGTTATTTTGGAGTTGACATCTGCAGAGTTGATCAGTGACTCAACATGTTACTTGTTTGTCATCGTCTCTACTCTTGTTGGGTACATGTGTACATCATGGGCTGATTGGTTATATGTAAGATAATTGGAATGAATTTGAAAATATGAAGATGTTTATGTATTGTTCCCCTGAATAGACAACTGGTCAATCTCGAAGAGTTATGTGTACATCGGAGACGCACAACAGGTTCATGTGATCGAAGTTCATCAGTTATTCCGGATTTGATAACCACTGATACGATCTATGTTTCAACTTGTTACTTTGGTGTTCTCGTGTTCTTCAGTGGTGCGAGCTTCATTCAATAAGACTGTTTTCATTCATTTCTACTTCTTGGAAAATGGTCTTTATACTCAGTTTGTCGGTGTGAGGGGAAGCTACCAATGACTCACTTGTTGAAGTTTAAGAGATGATGACTTCTATCTTCTATAAAGTGCTGAACGATTTCCTTATTTTGGTACTCGTATCATCATCCTCTTAAACTATTTCTCTATATCTGTAAATATTTATCAAAAACCAAATACAAAAATATAAAACCAACAAAAGAAAATAGAAAAATATAAAATCTTCAAAAACCCATAAAAATCAGAAATTTGAAAAATACCAAAAATATTGTTTTCTCAAGACATGTCTTCCGGTATCGATAACATCTACGGTCTTAGAAATGTCATTCAATAATATCACGGGACTTTAGATGAAGTTCGAGCAGGAGGTGTAAATATTCCTTTCTAAACATGTCTAAAAAAATGGCTTACAATTATTTCAGACTGTAACCCGGGATTCAAATGATGGCTTACAGTTATTTCAGACTGTAACCCGCGCTTCAAAGAATGGCTTACAGTTATTTCAGACTGTAACCCGTGCTTAAACTATGGTTTGCTATTATTTTTGATAGCAACCCGTTTTTCAAAGAAAGGAAAGTGCTGCGCTATACAAATTTTTACAAAATATTTCGTGCACTTATCCTAAAACTATTTGAGGAAAGTATGTCAAAGGACTGCTGTTCCTACACAAATGTTTTTCCGTCTAAAATTCTACAGAAAAATATTTGTTGTTTTTCAAAAATGGTGGTAAATGAGTTGCTATTAAATTAATCAGTTTCAGTGTTTTCGTAAAAAATTGAAAACTCAATCAATGACTTCAGCGCTTTTAATCTTTTCAGAAAATAAGTCATTGATTGAGGGGGAGAATGTTTTCAAATCTATATCATCTAACGGGTTTCTTAATTATCCTGATATGCTTAATTAAAAATGATGTTAACCTATGTTGAAGAACTAGGTGCCTAGGATATGATTGCTAGGATTAGATGATTAGAGTTTGATGAACACATGATTCCCATATATTTATATGATCTGATTGATATGTTGCATTGACTTTTATTAGTCGATTTCTGTTTGGGTGATGTCGACCACCATATATCTGTATGTGTGTTCACTAACGTATGCAGGTATATTGGGTATAAGAATGTTCCCGATCCGGATCCCACAGATGAATATGATTGGATGCCGAAAGGAAAGGGTAACGATTTCTTGGGTCGACAAATGAAGAAACGGAGCTTAATTTGACTTCAATGGAGAGTTGGCATAAATGCAACGTAAGAGGTCTCACTGCATCAGCAGATGGTTTTCTTCTAAGTGAATGAAGAAACGGAGCTTAATTTGACTTCAATGGAGAGTTGGCATAAATGCAACGTAAGAGGTCACACTGCATCAGCAGATGGTTTTCTTCTAAGTGATAGAAGAAACAGAGCTTAATTTGACCTCAGTTGGCATTCAAAATGCAACATAAGAAGAAGTCTCACTGCATATGCATCGGTTTTTCTTCCAAACCCTACAGCTACAACAACGGAAGCTTCTCAACCACTAATGTATCTTTGTGCAGGATAATTGTGATGATACCATTTTTCTAAAACGTTGCAATGTAGTGTTTTTGAAAATGGAAAAATATTGTTTTGAAAATATATTGGACTAAATTTTGTAAATCACCGGACTTCATTTTATCAAAATTTAAGTCACTCAATTATCGACTTCGGTCATCGATTGAGGGGAGAGTGATTTAATTTAAAATATTTTCAAACAATATATCTTCAAAAGAGTCCGTTTGTACGAAATTAAAGTGGTGATCTAAAGATTTAATGTTATGTCATGGTATGATTTTCTTTAAAATCAAGATCTTTCAAAATGGAATTTTTTCTGTTCTTGTTTGATTGTGAAATTGTTTTATTTTACCTAAAAGATCTCTTAAAACAATCATACCCGACACTAACAATCTTTAATGTCTTAAAATGGTCCTTATCTGTCATTTTTCAAAATTAAATCAAGCCACGTCTTTCCCCAAAATCTTTTAAATGATTTAAATCATTTGGGATCACAAATCTCAAAAGGTTTGAAATTTTGACGGGTAGAGATCGTGATTTAAATCTCAAATATGTTTTAATGGAATTGGTTTTAGCCCTTTAAAGGCACTCCTGCCTCCATGTGCCAAACGTGATGAGTATTTAAACCAGGCCACATTTTCTCCCATGTTTTCTAAAACCTAATTAAATCACTTGGGTTCCAAAATCTCAAAGGGTTTGATATTTTTGATCGGGGAGAATTTGTGATTTAATAATGAAATTTGATAAAAGGTGATCGTTTTGATTTAATTGTGCAGTCGCCTCTCATATGTGCTAAACGCTTTCCAATCTCGAAGCACATATTGAGGGGGAGCAAACAAACTATCGAGGTACGAAAGCTTTTTAAAGTAATTATAAAGTACCTTGATTGTGTTTTAAAATGGTTTCTTAATGGCGCTTGTGATTGTGGATGTGCTTCAAATTAACTCTTGCCTCTATGTGATAAAAATGATTTCAAAAATCCTATGCACATATTGAGGGGGAGAATTTATCAAAGAAAATCAAATGGCTTTTTTCTATGAAAATTGTGATCAAAGAAAATATTTCAAAGTCCTCTTGCCTCCATGTGATAAACAATTTCTAAATCATATGCACATGTTGAGGGGGAGGTTTTCTAAATGATCAAAACTATTAAGGTACAAAATGCTTTGATCTCGTATCACAAGTACCTTGATTGTTTTTCCAAATGACTTTTCAATTGGTTTCGAGAAGGAAAGAACTGTACCAAAAGACCGACCATTTTACTTTATGCATGGTGTTATAAGGATGGTTAGGTTAGGTATTTGTTCCCACGATCCGCCAGAACCGGAGGGATCTACCCATGGACAATCCACTAGATAGTGTAGAGTCTTTAGGTATATTAAAAAAAAAGAAAAAGAGAAGGAGAAAAGTGAGATATGGGAAGAGTGCGGACTGAGACATAGCTAGTAATGGAATAAACCCAACAAGGTTCTAGTTATGAAGTCTCTAAGCACTGGTGTTGAAGAATGAAAAGGAAATGAATGTGAAAAGGGTGAAAAGAAATAGCCCTCCATCAATTCAACCTTAGGCGTAAAACCGGTTCAATACATATGCTACTGGTGGTTACTTAGGTAACTCCGGTATTGAAGACAAGACGCCATGAACCCAAAGGACGATTGCACTAAACTTCCCAAGCTACTCAAGTTCCTCTTAAAAGGGCTTGTTTCATTCTCATGGGGAACCGAAATTATCTATCGACTTTCTCTTAGAGATTGTTGATATTGAAGAAGGAGACCCTCTCCCTAGTCTCCGGCATAGGAACCAAATGTGCACGATTGAGTCTAGAGCCAAGAGATCATCCACAATATCTCATTAGGACACTAAATTCTTGAAGACTACTGCTTGGCACACAATGTGGAAAGTAAGTATATATTAAGAGTCCTACGCATTATCCTTGTGGTATTGCCAGAACATCCGAGTGATATGCATACATATTCACAATGAAGATGGAAAGCCTTCGGGAGCCAACATCAAACAAGCTCCTGGTAGGTGGCATGTGAGATCTATTCTATAGATCAACCATGTGACAACTGGATAGAAATAATGGGGCTTATCACTCTTGAATCAACCTTGGTCCAGGATTGGAATTGATGAATACTTTTGAAAAACCATTCGATGTGCAAACCTTCTTTTCTCTAGCACGCCGAATGTGTACTTATGTTTTCAAACACAAAAAGTATCTCTGATTGAAAAATACTTTTGGAAAAACCGTTCGATGTGTGAATCTCTTCTTTTCTCTAGCACGTCGAATGTGTACTATTTTCAAATACAAAAGTGTTTTGATTGAAAATTGATCTTTCTCATAAAACCTTCGTCGTATTGCAAAACTCTTTCTTCTAAGCAATACGCATGGCTGTTTTAAATCATTTTTCATCAATCGTGAATCTCAATTCGCTGGTTCACTCACTCGTTGTCTTCTTTGAGACGTTCGTTTGAGAACAGAATGCTGCGAAACCCTGTCAAGGAGATCCTTTGGAATCCTACCTGATCACAGTAGCGACTTGTATCGATCAACGGGAACCGTGGGACGTGTACCTCAATTCAACGAAAGTGATCAAAGACACTTTCGTGCGCTTTATTGCTAATCTGTCGATGCAGGTACACCCCGACGATTGGTACTGATCGTAATTGAGGAGTCAATCAAAAGCCGCATGCTCACAGCATCCACACTTAATTGAAGAAATCATGACTTGTGCTTATCTACATAACCTGGCTCAGATATTTCTATACTATGCTTCGCCACGCTGCCGTGAAATATCATGAATCCGTAGAAAAGCTTCCGCTACTATGATGAAAAGATGTCATGATCCAGAAAGTGTGAGCATGTCGGTCCAAAAGTCACAACTTCACATGATGGCAACACAATAAAGGGTGATCCAGAGATTTACTGTGCAATGATGATCTCAAATAAAGCTCAAGATCATCAAAGATGTGAATCAGTTCAAAGACCTCCACTGAAAGTACAAAATAATCGGACTATGGAAGAGTCACAAAAGCACAAAGAATATGGACATTGAAGAATTAAAGTCTACGAGCTCAAGAACGAAGTCAAGAATAGAATGCTAGGACACAAAATGTAATTCATGGGGTGACCTCCCTTAGGGGGAGATTGTTAGGAATTAGAAATTCCATAGTAAAGAGTCGGTCACCCCAACTATAGTCTAGCATATGTTAGCTCGTAGACATTACGTTATTTACTAGTTATTTAGTTAGCTATTTAGTTTAGAGCAACACCGCGGAGGAAGGACGGGTCTTTACCCACTGTATACCTGATCCACAGGCCGATAGGAGGTCGTTATGTTTGTAACTATAAATACCCTCTACCTCCCAAGGTAGAGGGTTGGACCTTTCATTCATCTTAATCTAACCTTCTATGTTTTCTTTCACCTTCTCTCTCTAGAAAGGCTCCCACTTTCTCTCTCTAAAACCTCTAAACAATTCGACCCATATTATTGTTTGTTATGTGTTTATGAAATCCAATATGTTACATCAAGCGTACAAGAATAAGTGGCTGTGATCTTGTCCCATGTAATGGTGTTCCAAAATTGTTGTAGGTAAATGGAAGGGATCGTGCATTGCTTGGTCAAGGCACTAAAGAAGTTAGTGTTTTTAAGAATATCAATAGCAACCTTGAAGATTGTGTTTTGTTGTATTCTTTCCATGTCCACATAGCAGTTGCTTTAGCCTATCTCTACCCATTTATCTTCTTGAAAAATTTTGTTGTCTGTAAGAACTGTGAGTGGAGCAGAAGTAGCAAGATTCTCGGAAGAGGTTGTGTCTGCCATTGAAATTCTGTAGAATCACACATACGACAACAATATTCGAGAGCATGTTAGGTTAGACATGGTTAGCTAAATAACCTTAATGCAACATCATGACATAAGCACAATGAGTAGCATACAAGACAGATTAACAAGAAGCAGATTGAAATACTCAGGAGATAGGTTAAGATGCTTTAGTAATTCACAGAGTAACAAATCATTTTGACAAGGTTTTCTAGAGACAAGTTGCTCGAGCAAAATTGTTAAAACTAAATTGCTATAATAGGATTTCATGAGACAAGTCGCTATAATGGAAGTGTTATAGCAAGTCGCTAAGACAAGTTGTCAAATCAAGTCGCTACAAGAGAAACCACATACAAGTCGCTTTAACAAACGGGCTATAGCAAGTCGCTATGATCAATTTTTCAAGACAAGTTTTCAAGACAAGTCGCTATCATGAAAATATTATAGCAATTCGCTTTAAACAACTTGTCAAAACAAGTCGCTATGAGAAAAATCAGTGACAAGTCGCCTTTGTGAAAATGTTTTAGCAAGTCGCTAACTTGTCAAGACAAGTCGCTACCAAAAAGTTCAAGGATAAGTTGCTACTACAAGTATCACCCAATTACATAACAAGTCGCTATCAAGAATGTTTAAAACATTGACAACTCGCCATGAGAAATATATAAACCAAATCGCTACCAAGAACAACCTGCTATCTGATAAGTCGCCAACAAGAACACGTATTGATATATCTAACCAACACTTATCACACAAGAAAATGAGAAATCAGTCATGACCAAAAACACTACACCGATTGAACATCATCACGACACAATCATATCCATGAACGCGTAACAATCATTATCCCAACAAACACATAAACTTTTTACAAAAAAGTGCATAAGGGATACCATGAAAACATATGAATGAACTATCAATTCAAATTCAAGATACCCTAAATGTAACCTAATCAATATTGTGCACCACCAAAACCGACCACACACTAACCTAGAATGGGATAGATAGTCGCGGGTAGGACAATCGGTGAAATCTGTTAAAACAAAGGTGTATTAGATAAGGTGTTAGGCATGGAGGGTTCAAATCAAACCTTAAAAGAGATCTTACCACTTCAAATCGCTATAAGGAGGGTCACGATGGAGGGAGAGAAATACTTTGAGATTTTTGAGATAATGATACTAATGACAAGTCGCTACCGCCTAAGTACAATACTCAAGAATCACGGACTTGCATATTTGGTCCTTACACTTAAACAAAATGAGACAAGTCGCTAACAAGACATAACACACAATGCAAGTCGCTAGACATAGATAGGACGAATTGCTAGCACAAATTTGTGAGACAAAACGCTAACCTGAATGATGCAAGTTGCTATGTCAAAAATACCATTCTCAAGTATCAATAAATGACACATTTGATCCTTGTATTATGACAATAGAGACAACTCGCTACCTATCTTAGTATCACACGTAAATATGTACAATAGACTCTATCAGCCCTTGTACTTAGCAAATTGCATGCAGATACGGTGGATAAAAAACATTCATGTTGAATATGACAAGTACCATATAAGACATAACATGGATAAGCCAACTAGCACAGTGAACATAAAGAATCATGACTTAAACATGCAGCAGCAAACAAGCAAGCACATTACATATATCAAACAATGATGTAGAGATACATTAAAATATTCTCCCCCTCAATCAATGTCACTAATTAAGAGTGAACATTGATTGAATTTCAACCCCCCGTTTAAAAGATAGAATATATCTTTTGTTCAAACTTCATCTATGGACCCGTATCATTATTGAATGACATTTCTAGGACCGTTGATGTTATCGATAACAAGAGATACATTTTTTATCAGATTATGGGTAAAGATTTAATTAATTAAAAAATTGATTTGATTTTTTTTTAAATACAAGTGAAAATTAATTTGTACACGGATTCATGAGAACGAGTCCTGATTCAAGTCGAACAGGAGTCAAAGTACGAGGTACATCAATTCTGACAAGCTACAATTCCTGAGTGAGCAATCTTCATTTCTGTTGGTAACCAGTTCATGATTGAATTGAGCATTGTACCGAAAAGATCGAGGACACTTTGCACTAATATCACATGTAGTATTGGAAATAGATGAGTTAGTGACATGAGTATCCTCATTATTGGATGTAGCACAGTCTGGTCTAGGAGTATCATTAATAGAAATACCTTTAGGTTCAATATTTTTGAAGATTTTTCCTATGGGCATCCACTTAAGGCAAGATCTAGGTGTGTAAGTCCATTTGGATCCTGTAAACTTAAATAATCTACCAGTAGGAATCCATTTGAAACAATCGCTAGTTGATTTGGATGAAGCCACTTCCCTGTTTTGAACATTAGTCCTTTTGTAATTAGTTTGTTTCTTAGGGGATTGATCAACCATTTGATGCTTCTTATATGAACTAGATGATCTCCTAATATTCCTAATATTAGGGTTTCGAACATTAAGCTGGGGATTGTTATTCATCATATCGGAATGAATTAGTGAAGTGACTGGTTTTGACAAAACTATATTCTCATCAACTTGGGAGAGAAGCTTAGATTTCGATGGTTTAAATATTTCGCTTTTAAAAGCATTGGGTCTTTTAACTACTACTGCTCAATTATTCTTGGTACAGTTGGCTTTCCTAAGGTTGATGGTTTTGCAAACTTAGTGTTCACCCTATTTCCAATAGATTTCCTAAGCTCATTTTTTAAGGCAACAATGGTGAAGCTCTTATCGTGAATTTGGGCTTTGAGGGCATCAATATCTGCCAACAAGGAGTTAGTTTGATCGATCAGCTTGGAATTGTTCTCTAATAAGTTCTTCCTCAAGGACTCATTTTCCCTTAAAAGGTTGGTCACAAATAGAGCCAATTCATCATTCCTAGATTCAAGCGGACCACTCACCTCATAGTTAGGATTGTTCATCCCTGTATTACATTTCTTATGCAGATCTAAGAGTTGTAATTTCAGATTACATATGGTTGAATCTTTGTCCAGAATATGGGTTTTTAACTGATTAATTTCAAAAAATTCTCGAAATTCTAGGAATTCCAGATTTATGCAAGGTTTTGTAGCAAGAAAACTTTCTTCTCTTTGTTGTATTGCAATTTCTAAGGAAATACAATTTTTTTCAAGAATTGAGTATTTGTTTGAAAGCTCATCAAAAACCCTTTTTTCAACCATTTCATTTGTTTTAAAGATTCTAGACTCATACTCAACCAAGAAACATTTATCAATATCATGTTCAGAATTAGGATCATTTTGTTTAGGTACATTAGCATATGCATTATGTTGATCAGTTAAGGGTACCTCATCACATGACATCTATTCATTTGTCGGTATGATATCTCAGATTCACTTCGTGCATAACAAGAGTCACCGAATCGCATGCTATTTCAAGCTTATCCACTCGAGCCTCTCAGATTCTGCATATGCGGTTTCATCCTCCTTTGTTGTATCTGATATTCTGCATTCAGCATCACAACATTCACTTAATTTCACTTGACACTCATTCAAATTATCATCCTCTTGAACAGCTTCCTTAATGTACTTTTCCACATTATCCATAAGTTGGATAAATGTATTGATGAACTCATGAATTTCCATTCCAGTGTGTTTCTTGAAGGAAATTCCAGTCACGTGTTGATCAAAGTCAACGGAATATTCCCCATTGATAAATGATGAATTGGTTGTGGATTACCCGTGCAAGCATTGGAATCATCCTTTAATACCTTCTTTTTGGTAATTTGAAGCTTCATTTGTTCTAAGTTCAGCAACAAGGTTCTTGTCAATGTAGGTAAGTCCCGCGAAAAGAGCACTACATGTTCGATCCCCATTGTGTATAACATCTGTATGAAGTGTGATGAAGTAGTTGATAGGGCTCAATGTTGCATTCCATTTGCTTTGCATCATGTATCATTAAAAAGTGTGATCCTTTGATATTTTACTCAGAATGTGAAGTGTTTTGATCATAATTTGCTGAATCAATCATGGTTAAACATTCTGAGTAGCAAACAGTTTCTTTGTTCTGTGAGGTATCATAGAGTTCGAGCACTTTGGAGATTAAAGGGTCGTGTTGATGTAAGACATAGTGTTGATGGATATTAGGCACAAGTCGCTTGCATTAATTTACCAAGTCGCTAAATATCTTGAAGACAAGTTGCTTCTAACACAGGTCGCTAGGTACTCAACTCGCTAAGGTACAAGTCGCTATAAGTACAAGTCGTTAGATACAAATAGCCAGATGCACAATTTGCTAAAGTAATAACTCGCTAAATGAGCAAGTCGCTAAGGAACAACTCGCTAAGTGTGCAAGTCGCTATAGAACAACTCGCTACTCAAAACACAGTCAAGTCGCTAAAATTAGCAAAGACAAGTCGCTACGTTGCCAAGTCGCTAGCCGAAATGGTACAACCACTACATGGTACTTTTGTCGATTTGTCTCAATAGACAAGTCGCTAGTGCTCAAGTCGCTACCACAACAACTACAAGTCGCTGAAAAATATAGAAGCAAATCGCTACCAAGAATAATAATCCGAGACTCAAGTCGCTAGCAAGAAAATCTCAAACACAACACTTTTAAATCCAAAACAAACCCAACCACAGTGATTCAAGCTTTCCAAATCAAAACCCAAGCACTTACAATGATTCTAAACACAAAAGTACAATCAAAATTCAAACTTTAACACATGAAATGATCCAAATGATGCAAAAACCACTAAACTTTTTCAAACCCAAAAACCATATAAACCCACTAGAAATCCAAGAACATGTAAGAGAGATTATCAAACCATGGCTCTTGATACCATTTGTAACATATTGGATTTCACAAACACATCAATATAATAAATATGGGCGTATGATTATATGGTTTTAGAGAGAGAAAGTAGGATATTCTAGTGAGAGAAACACATGGAAGGTTAACCCTCTCTCTTGTGGGGAGAGGGCTATTTATACAAAGTATTACGCCCTCCTTCGAGCTGTGGATCAGGCATACAGTGGGTAAAGACCCGTCCTTCCTCCACGGTGTTACACTACACTATACTATGCTAATAACTAACTACCAAATAATGTAATAAACGATATGTCTATGAGCTATCTTAAGCTAGATTATATTTGGGGTGACCGATGCTTCACTTATAGAATTTCCAATTCCTAACAGAATACGAAGATGTGGGAAATGCCTTTGCAACCGTAGAGTACCCCTTCCTGGCTGAAGCTACCAAAGACCCTATGGCACATCTGGAAGACCTCCTCTCAAAGAAGCCCCGCAAGATCAAGCCTGCGACTCCTACCAAGAAGACGGGTTTCCACCAAGCTGCCTCAGTTTAACCATCTCCAACTCCATCTCCCTAGAAGCAAGAGTGAAGGTTGCCATGTTGGCATTGATTTGGTTTCAAGGGTGGCATGTACCCTTTCTAAGACAATTTGTTGTTACTTTTTAATGCTTGTTTGGTTTCTCAAACAATTTAATATTTGTGATGTATGGCCTAGGCCAAAGACAGCTTAAATGGGGCTTCGGCTCCATATGGTGTACAAGGGCATTAGCCCTTATTTTTGAATGACATGGTGGGGTAGTACCCCTACACACTTAGCTATATTTTATCTTGTGAACTTCTCTTACGCCATTTTTCCAACACTTAATTTTTACAACCTAAGGTTAAACAACCTCATTATGTGTAAATTTCAACACCAAGAATATAATGACCAATTTTGATCATTGACAGAGGGTCGCGACCCACTCTATCTCTAATCCTTTAAGTAGCATGACTTTGTTTATATTTTCACAAGTGCCAAAAACTACTAGGAGAGTTAATGTGAATGTTTTAATAGGCTTAAGCGATGAGGCATTTGTTACGCCATATGCCCTTTTATTCGACATTGAAACTCATAAACGAGTTGGTTGAACAAATCTTTGTGTTTAAGAAATGAAGCAAGAGATTTGTGGGGAATGTCTTATTGATCATTGAATTGGTAGAGAGGATTACATCATTCTTGAAATGAAAACTAAGACAACTACCAATAATGTTTGCTTTCCCTTGAGAAGCTTCTAATTACAAGAATGAAAAAGTAAAAGTACTTCTTAAACATAGAACTTTCGGGTTACTGCACCATTCCATGTCCTGTAGATGGGTTCTCCGAGAAGAGTGGCCAATTTGTAGGCTCCGTTGCCGTAGGCCTCAACTATCACGTAGGGTCCTTCCCAAGTAGGTCCTAGCTTTCCTCGGTATTCTCGCTTTGCTTGCACTCGCTGAGGCGTAGCACATATTCCCAGTGCTGAAGGTGGAATGCCTGACCCTTTTGTTGTAGTAGCCTTCGATCTTATGCTTGTACATGGCTTCTCGGATGGAGGGTATCTCTCTTCTTTCTTCAAGTAGATCAAGGTTCTCTCTGATCCTTTCATTATTTTAGGAGGCATCATACGTTGCCACACGCTCCGTGTGTACACTAAGTTCTAAACGGATGACCGCTTCTATTCCGTATGTTAGGCTAAAGGGGGTTTCACCATTGCTTGACTTAGGGTGCGTCCTGTGAGCCCACAGTACTTGAAGAAGTTCGTCCACCCGCCCATGATGAGTTCATCCCAGCCATTTTTCAATCCCTTTGACGATGTCTCTATTTGTAACCTCTACCTGTCCGTTACCTTGTGGATGGTAGACGGATGTCTAAGACTGCTTTATGTTGAGCCCTTGACAGAAGTCGTAGAAGACTCCTTTAGCAAACTGTTTTCCATTTTCGGATATGATGATGTGGGGCACTCCGAATCTACATACAATGTGCTCCCACACAAACTTCTTGATCTGTCTCCCCGTAACATAGGCTAAGGGTTTAGCCTCTACCCACTTAGTAAAGTAATCGATTGCCAGAATTCTCGACTGCCATGCATAGGTCCTAATGATATCATTCTGTTAGGTCACTAGTTTTACAACACAAGCATCAATACAAGAAATAGAGAGGCGGTTGAACACGTTAAACACACACACACACGAAAGAGTAAACCGTTATGCGTAGAGTGAAAGAGAGTGAATTAAAATGAACAACCAACCCTCAAGTGAGGGTTATACAAGAGTATTTATAGAGCAAGCTAAGCAACACTCCTAGTTCCCTTCCTTTTCCTTATTCGGCTAGGCCTAGGCTTATGGGCCTTCTACATGCTTCCAAGGCTAATAACTAACATAAAGGCCATATTAAGCTAACTATTACATATGAATAACTAACACTTGATATAGGTTTAGGAGTGATTCTAACAATCTCCCCCTCAAGTGTTGGTGATGAATACAAACGGTGAAAGTGCTAATATAATAGTAGCTTTGACGTCTTCTCCATTACATTCTTCTTCTTGCAGAAGAATTGTCGTGATTTGAACAATCTCCCGCTGTAGAGAAATTGTTTTCTTTAAACGTTCGCTTTGACGTCATCTTTATCTTTGTTATTTAATCATTGTTCTTTTGTGATGAAAGTGATAGTATGTTGTTGTTGTTCTGATCAAGTCTCGCCTCAGTCTTGCTTCATCTGCCCGTGTCTCCACGCCATTCTTCAACATGCTCACACACTATTTGACGCGTTGGAATTCAAGATCGATGAAGTTCTTTAAGTTTCTTAAACTTTGTAGATTCTTTGATTTGATGTAGAATCATTCTGACTTTTGTGTTGCCATTCGAGAGAACTTCCATTAGTGATGATGTTGGCATGAGCATGTGAAGAATCGACGATCACCGCCCAGAGCTTCCAAGAAGTAAACATAAGAAAGGTTAGTAATAAGCGGATTCCTAAGACTTACGAAGTTTGAACTTGAGTGTTAACAAGATAGTGTGAAAACACAACTCTAATTTCACCAGGCCGCTCCTCGAACCGAGTCCCAAGTGAGATAACGCGATGTACCAAGTACATCTACTCGTTCAGATGAGTCATGAGGAACACCAAGCATCACCTCACGACTATAGACCGCTTGAGACACACTAAGCGTAATCCACGGAGTTACCGAAGTGACCCTGCCGGCTGTTGATGTTGACCCGGCAGAGTTTCCATTCAATCACTGAGGATCACAGATGTGAACCTCTCATAAATGTTCTCGATAGATTGCTAAGATCTGTGAAGGACTCGATAACGTACCACTGATGTTCTTATTGTTGAACAACAAGTGATGAAATGTCAAGTGTACCTAAGAGATCTTTTGATGAATCTCGTGGCTCTAGACTTAATAGTGCATTTTGGTTTTCCTAACCGGAGACTAGGGAGAGGGTATCCTTCTTCAATACCAGCAATCTCTAAGAGAAAGCCGATAGTTTACGTAGGGTTCCCTGTGAGAATGAAACAAGCTTTTGTTGAGAGAAACTTGAGTGGCTAAGAAGGTTTAGTGCATGTGTCACTAGGTCCATGACGACTTTTAATCTTCAATATCGGTGTCATCAAGTGACAACCAGTAGCATATGAATTGAACCCGGTTCTGCCCCTAGGTTGAATAATCTGGAGGGCTATTTCTTTTCACCCTTTTCTTTGCATTTCTTTTAATTCTTCAACTCCTTCTTTCTCCGATTCTCATTTTCTCCTTTTTACAATCATACCTAAGGACTTCTAGTTCTAACTATTGGTAGTGTCCTTGGGTAGATCCCTCCTACTCAAGGATCATAGACGGTTATTCCTAACATTAATCACCTTATAACTCCATTGCCATAAAACCATTTTCAAGAAAATCTCGCGTAGTGTTTGTGAATGAAAACATTTTGTACAACCGTGAGAGTTTTATCTTTTAGCATAAATAATCCCTCCACACGCTTAATAGTTAAGACAAAAATCTGCACGGAGAGAAGAGCGCACACTTTTTGAATTGATCGACTCAAGATAGACAATTCCTTGCGAGACATGATTACGTTGAATAGTTAAAGAGTTACATTGTCAGCTTTTAGGTGACAACCAGCTCTAATAACTATCTTGAAGGTGTGGACAAACCTCGAAGGTTGTCAAACCCGTCAAAGATCATGTCTACCAGGAGTTTCTCGAATGGTACATTCTACTCGACAAGTCCTTTGCGAGACACATTTACATCACTAGCGAACTAGCTTGAAATTATTACCCGTCCAGGACAAGTCTTTTCGAGTTACTAACAGTTAAGATCTCGTCAATTCGTTGGTTAAGTCTATAGCAAAATGATTCATTTGCAGTTACACAACATATTTCTTATCACCTAAATTTTCTCCCCCTCAAAAATGGCATATAAGTGTTATTTTTGAAGAAATGTTGAGAATAAATATGACCATTTTGAGTTTTGGGAAGATGACCATTGTGAACAATTAGTGAACAAAGTTTTAAAATCAAATACTCCCCCTCAACAAGTGATATAAACGGTTGAGGTTTTGAAAATCATAAGGGGAAGTACTTGTTCTTTTGAGCAAAACCTTGAAAAGTGAAAGGTTTGATAGGTTTTACTCAAAAGTAAGAAGCTGCTTTTATAAGGGTTGTGGCAATCAAGCCGCACCACGTGGTCCTTTATTTACAAGAACGGGTTGTACACGTATGTGTGCACAAGCCATTGAGATAATAAATCAAACATCCAAAGTTATAATGAAAGAAGCATTTCAAGGGGTACCAGGTAGTCCAGTGATGTTTCCGGAGTGTGAACCGCGCTTGAAAGTCGGTGATGTTAATCCGGTCGACCACCAACAAAGCTTTCCAATCTTCTAAGTGATCCCTTCGATACAACCGCTCATCAATCATCGATGATCCTCTTCACATCCCTTCGATCTCAGAATTCCATCGCTTAGGAGACCCAATCTTTGATGTATATCCTTCAACCGATAAGCCAATCCGTCCCTAACCATCTTCAAAGTGTGATCCCCAAACTTGTGAAGATCTCTACACGCCATTAAGCAATTTCTTTGAAGTTCACTGCGTAAACGACGTTTCGAATGGTTTGTGATGAGTGTATATTGTGAGAGCGGTTGATGTCGGGAAGATCAAAGCTGCGGTGGAGTGAAGTTGACACGGGTCTGATAAGATTCAACCGCAAGTGGAGATCTTCTACATGTTATTTGATGACTATGCGTCTGATGAAGATGAGCAATGACTTGATGAATTCACGCTTGTACTTTAGTTGAAAATTGTCTCATTCTGTACTTTGGCAAGGTACATATCTTCAATGTCGTTGATAGACAAATTCTCAAAGTCAGCTCCAGAGAATGCATAATCCCTTTCGTCTTGCCTTTTGACCACAATATTCTTGAGAAAAGTGTAGTCCTATTTGGACAAAAGATCGACGTGTTTGATGGCAACGATACTCTTAGTACTGAACACTTCATGTTGAGATTTCAACCGGCAGCTCAGTAGTAGATTCTTTGATGTTCCGGCCAATGGTGAATCCCATACATTGCATCACGGTCATACTCTTCCACTTTGTTGGAGAACAAGTGGTTAGATCTTTCCTCGATGGCTATGCAATTAGAGTATATTGTCACGGAATGGAAGTGTCAGAGATGTAATGTATTTCCTTGAACCATCGCCACCGTGTAGAAGAAATTCCAAGTCTTTGTTGAAGAAATATCGAAATGGAATTCTAGGCTCATCCGTTGGCCAATTGTTGGTAGAGGTCTAGACCAGTCGGTGTAATATGGAGGGTTGTCCCGTTTGGTGAAGTCGATGTTTGCTTCTGGGTTGAGCCAATCCATGTTGTTAGACATAGCTCGAGCAATGTTTTCAAGGTGATATTTGAACTCAATGGCACTTTCGGAGCTGTCTGTGAACATTTGAAAAGCTTCATTATTGATTCGCCTCAACTCAGATTTCGTCATCTTCTTTACTCGGAATTTTTCTTGCAGTAACTTAGCATGCTCCAATGTATTACCGTCTACCGATCTTGACCTTCAGGTAGGGTAGGAGTGGAATTAACAAGTGTAGAAAACCATTCAAATTCCTGTGTGTTATCTTCATCTAGCCATGATAGGACGCCGCCTTGGGCCTTCTTCTTCTTTCTTAGGCCTAAATGAGGGTTCGGTTTCTTACTTTGTCGGGAGAGGCGGGTTGTTGTTGGGGCTCATGGTATTCCTCATCGTCCCCACCCGTATACTCAAAGTGATCACCGGTTTTTGAGTCTGGGGCGTAGCTCGAATCCTGAGGTTTATCCTGGAAGAGCGAGGAGGGATCTTTGTTGAGCCGGAGTCCTTTGGGGTGGAGGTTGCATTGAGTCTGAATGGAGGATGATTCACCGACTTCTTTGCGCGCTTTGGGCTCGTTATCCTTATCCTCGATCTTTGTCTCCGCCTTGAACGCTTGGGCCTTTACAGCTTCTTCTCTCGTATGCTCGACCTGAGTTGGTATTCCAGCAATGCTTCAAATAATTTAGCTTCGTGTGAGGAAAATGTTACAGAGCGTTTCGACATTTGAGCTACTAGCCGGTTCACCAATTCATCATCTGAAAAAATTGTGGATTCAACTGGGTTGATGCTCAAATTCATTGGAGTTGATTTCATGGCTTGCTTGGCTAGATGTAAGAGATTAGGATAAAGTTGTCTGGTATACATCTCCTTTGTCAGTTTAGGAACGACCTCCATAAGGAACTTGTGAGAGTATCATTTGATCATCTCGTCCATGCTCCCTTGAAGATCATCTTTCATGAGCTTCTAGACATACTCCCTTTCAACTTTCATCTTGTCATTCTCATCATGAAGATACGTTATCTGATCAACGAGGAAATTCAACTTTCTATAGAGAATATCTTTCTTTCTGACTCGTTTGACAGCTTTAACGATTCGATTCTTATATTGAGAGATCCAAGATGGAGTTGGCTTCTTCACTGATTTGGATGATGATTTGGTTGATCTTTTTGATGGTGGTGGTGAAGAGTGAGAAGATGAATCGGATGATGATGAGATGTGAGGAGACTCCGGGTCCTTTGGTGGCTCAGAAGTTTCTTCCTTTGACCGCGCAGGACTATCGAGAAGAAACTTATCATACTCAACATCTTCTTCATTTCCAGACTTAGCTTGTTCATCGGCTTTGGCTTTGGCTGCAGCTTCTTCATCGCCTTTTACCCTCTAACTTCTCAGATTCTGGTTCTTCAATGTTGTAATCAATAGAATCTTCCACACGTGTTTGTTGTTGTACCAAAGTGGTGGCACCAGATCCCTTATCGGGTTGATTAACCACATCAGGACCTGGTGAAGGTTGAGCTACACCACTCGACCCTCCGGGGCCACCCATTTGTTCTTTAGAAAATTGTTGTGCGACGTGTTGAAGTCTGACGAATTTGAACTTTTTCCAGTAATCGGTTTCCAGTGGCTCTTCATCAGAGCTTTCATCATAAGGCACAAGTACTGGAGTCTTCCCTTTTCCTTGGTCAGCTGGAGGACTAGGAGGTTTAGGTACTGTTGTAGTGTCATCTTTGCGCTTTGAGTAGAAAGTATCTTCATCTGATGTAGTACCCTCTGAGTCCTCGTCAATTAGCTTTCTCTGCGGTTCGGCTTAGGTAACGGAATAGGAACAGCTTCCTTGGCTGAACTGCCCTCTTTCGAGGATTCCTCTTGGGAAGTTCCTTCGACTCTCGCTTGCAGCACTTCCTCCACTTCCTCTTGGTTTTCCTGCAGGTGTACCGAAGATTTTTCATCCGAAATCCAACTTTGTTCTCTTCACAAAGAACCAAATATCTTTTATAAGAGTAGAGCTGTTTGAGTTCATCTGAGAGAAGGTGATTCGGCAACACAGCACCTTGTTTCTTAGTCGTTGACTCCTTAAATCTGATTGTTAGAGTGGATTCAGACAACATGTCATGATTGTCGGGGTCATTGATTCTTTTGGGGATGTCAGGGTTGTACCCAAGTGCTCTCTGGATCAACATTTTAGGTGTATCCGATGTAGGGAATCTTTGAGCCAAGCTTTTTGAGGAATTTCATCATGTCATCCCAAATCAGAGCTTCAACTTCGATGTGCTTCATGTTGATTAGAGCCCAAAAGATTTGTAGTTCCACGAGCTTGGGATGCTCATAGTCCGCCACGACCGAAATGGATTTTGTGATGATGATATAAAGGGTTCTCCAAGGCTGAGGGATGTTTTTGAGATCCACGTGAGAATGCTTAATGATAACCCCTGAAGCTTCGTCATACCCAATATTGATCAAGAATTGCAGAACCGTCTCTTCAAGAGGGTGCAAAGAAAGAATTATTGGTATGATGTCGGGAATGAGGAGAACAACTCTTAAGTCGGCCAGGAGTGATGGTGATTTGCTTGTGATTGAGCGTCATCGTCACAACATTTTGACCTTTGACCATCTGCATTGTATTCTAGAATTGCTGTATGTAGATCTCCGGAATAGTGGCAGAGTGTGAGAGCATTTTCGGTAGGGATGATTCTTTAGAACATCCACAAAGAATGAGACATGAAGATTCCGAGCAGGTGAGAGTTTCAAAGTCAACTCTTACATTGTTCTTTCCAATCTTCCTCGGATAGCCATTAGGGAAGATATCGGAAACTGTGAGAACCTTAGGTGCATCCACATTCATTTGAGCAGCCATGTCGTGATCTGAAATAACATTAGCCAAAAGAACCAACATATCAAAAGACATAATGTTAGTCAACAGAAGGTTTTATTGTCTAATTATTGAATGTGCAATGTCAATGATAGTTACGAGTCCAAAGTCACTTGTTTGTCTAATAGTCCAATAACGTCGTGAAAAGTTTCGTGTGTTAGTTAACTTTAAGTTTTAAAGTTTATGTTATCACTTATTTAACACAATATATTGAACGTTTAAGCTTATTAGTGACATTATTTGTTTCGTGACGTTATGATTTAGTTATTTACAAGTTTGCACGCGTAACAATTCATAATGAAGGTTTGATCAAGGCTTATGTGTAGAAATGGTAGCTTATGCGTAAACAGGAGTTATACGCGTAGACACAAGCTTATGCGTAGGAATCTGACTTACGCGTAAGAAATGTTACGCGTAGGAACAGAGTAACCTTATGCGTAGAGCTTATGCGTAAGCGTATATAAAACCTTACGCGTAAGGCTTACTCGTAAGAGTAGACCTTATGCGTAGAGGTCACTGTTTACGCATATCCTTCACAGGATACGCGTAGTCCCTTTGTAGAACCTTACGCGTAACGCTACGCGTAAGATTTCTCTTACGCATAACTTGCTACGCGTAAGGTGATCCTTATGCGTAGTTGGTTAACAACCTTGATTCTGAGTTTTACGAGTAGCAAGCCTGAAATAACATAACCATAACATCAATATTAACATTAACATTCATTCTAAAGCAGATCATGGCATGAAACTCATTAGACAGTTTACTCGTAAGATTACTTACGCGTAGACTTAAACCCTAGTTTTAAGATTTACGCGTAACTAATCTAGAAGTAGAAATTACACCAAAGTGATTCTGGGAAGTGTAAGATTCATAGAAAGTTGTCCTATCCAAGTTTTAACATCAAATATGCCATGGATCAAAAATACCCAAACCGTATGAATATAAACCCTAAATTTCAATTGATGATTTATTTGAGTTTCTAGGTAAAATCTGGGCCTAGATATGATCAATTCAACTTGACTACAACCTCCTACAACAATCTTTTTCACCAAAAACTTTCACATTTGAAAACGCCCAAAACCACGCATAAACCCTAATTTTCAAAAACAATCAATTCGTGTTTCTGGGTGGATTTTGAGAATAAACAAAGTATCATTGATGTTATTTAACCGTTTTGGCACACTTGTTTTAACCAAAAACACACACCAATGATTGTGTGTTCATACGCTTATCTGTAGAACACATAATCACGCGTATCTAACGTTTTAGCCATTGGATTTGCATAAAAATCAAAACCATTGTCTAAAACTGTAATTACGCTTAGATTACACAAAACCACTTACAATTTGATGATCCATAAACCGGATTTGAAGAGTGATTTTTCTAGGCGTAGGATTTGTTTGGTTAAAGTAATAAATGTGAAGTGGTTGAGTTAGGTGGAAGGTTTTATTTAAAATAACTTTAAGCATTTGACAGTTTTAGTCCCTCAACCTTTACCATTTACATCAAAAGCCTTTTAACTTCCATTTTGGTTACCAAACGAAGAATATTTAGAAATATTTTAAGAAAGAAACTTGACGACACTCCCCCTCGACTTAAGAAATAATGAAAGTTTATAAATTTTAGTCCGAGGAGTGTCATTTGAACCGAAATGTGACCATCATTGATAAAAGAAACAACCGGATGAGGATAACATGCAAGTACACCGCAATTGTTTTGAAACAGATTAAGTAATAATTTTCTCCCCTCAACACTTGATCGAAAAAATACTGAATTTTGAAAGATTAGAGTGTTGACGGAAGAGATGTACTTGCCATGTTTAAAAGAAATATAGATAGAAGAATATTTTTGTTGTTTTATCGAAGGTTTTATATTTTGTATTTTGTTTTGAAAAAATTTATTTACAAAAGAGATTTTGAGTGTATGACGTGTTTGAATAATGTTTAAGAAGGTCATCCAGTTCCTCTTGAGTCATACACCACATACCAATCTGGTGGACCAACTCATTAAACCTAGCAGGAGCTAAGGCTTTGGTGAGAAGATCTGCCAATTGGTATTCTGTACCCACAAAATAGAATTCAACATTACCCTGTTCCACGTGGTCCTTGATGAAGTGATATCGAAGATCGATGTTCTTTGACTTCGAATGCTGAACAGAGTTGCATGAGATCGCAATAGCACTCCGATTGTCGCAGACATTGGTATTCATGTCAAATATGTAACCAAAGTCTTTGAGTTGTGTTCTCATCCAAATGACTTGAGCACAACACACGGACATGGCTACATATTCTGCTTCGGTTGAGGACAACGATGTACAATCCTGCTTCTTCGATTGCCAAGATACCAATTTGTCACCAAGAAATTGTAGTGCTCTAAAGTACTTTTCCGGAGTCTAAGCATCCTGCGTGTTCAAAAAGCGATTAGTTCAAAACTAGAATCCCGGATACCGATCCCTAAATTAATGGTTTCCTTGATGTATCGGAGGATTCTTTTAGCCTCAGAGAGGTGGGTTTCAGTTGGTCGCGTGATAACGGAGCAAAGATAAAACAAAGACAATATCAAGTCCGCTGTGGTATTAGATACATAAGAGACCCAATGATACTGCGGTATTTGGTAGGGTCAACCAATTTCCCATGTAAATCAGCGTCCAGCTTCTTGGTATGTGCCATTGGTGTGGCATAAGTATCACAAGTATTCATTCGAATTTGTTCGAATTTCAAGGGCATTTTTGGACTGACTCAAGAAAATACCACGGGGTGATTGATGAACTTGTAGTCCTAAGAAGAACGTAAGTTCACCCATCATGGACATTTCAAAATGTTTCTTCATTAGTTTTGCAAAAGCGATTGAGTACTTTTATGAGTTGACCCAAAAATGATGTCATCCACATAAATTTGAACAATTAAAATATGTTCCCGTGATATTGTATGAAAAGAATTGGGTCGACCGAACCTTTGGTGAAATTATTGGCAATGAGGAAAGATGATAGCTTATCATACCATGCCCGAGGAGCTTGTTTGAGACCATACAAAGCTTTGTTCAGTTTGTAAACATGGTTCGAAAGTGCGGGATCAACGAATCCTTCAGGGCCGACATAAACTGCTTTTCTTGAATTCATTCGAGCAGTTTTGACATCCATCTGGAAGACCGTTATGTTCATATGAGCTGCGAACGCCAGAAATATCCAACGACCTTTCAAGACGAGCAACTGGAGCAAATGATTCTTCAAAGTCAATACCCTCTTCCTGCCTATAACCCTTAGCCACCAGACGTGACTTGTTTCGATAACGCTCCTTCAAAGATCCAATTTGTTTTTCCAAATCCATTTAAGACCAATGACATAGACTCCTGTTGGTCTTTCAACCAGTTCCCATACTTCAAGACGTTTGAATTGGTTGAGTTCTTCTTGCATAGATTCAATCCATTTATCTTTTGCCATTGCATCCTTAATGTTTTAGGCTCAGATAGTACAAGCGGTGAGTGCATAAATGCAATGTTCACCATCTGTGTGAAGACGTTGTCTCGTAACGACGGGTTGATTCGGGTTGCCAATAATGTTTTCCAGAGGATGATCTTTTGTCCATCTATGTGTAGAGGGTTGATCTTGGTATACATTAGGCGATTTTGAGGATTCAAATGGCTTGTGAAGATTCGCGACATCCGGTGCAGCTCATTAGCAAAACGGGTTAAAGAATGCATTTGGATCAAAATCTGCGGTGGGGGTACTTCATCTCGAACATCATCACCGGTTCATCATTGTTGGAGGCGGTTTGTTCAACTGTTGTGGTAGGAGTCAATCAGGTGGTGCATCTTCAACATTAGTTGTTGTAGCAGTGTATCGGTATTGGAGTATTATCGTACCGGGAGCAACGGAAATGCGGATACACCTGAGCACGTTCATCAATATCGTCACCAACAGAGGAGCAAATAGTCTTTCCATTTGTTGACGAGTTAGTGAGGGCTTGTGTCAGCTGATGATGGGGTTTGGGGAAGTTTAAGCGGTTGTGACCGGGTTCCAAGCTGTTATACTCATAAGCCATTTCCGTAAGTTCATCAAAATGAGCATGAATCGTTTCCATAACCTCCTTTGTTCGGGACGATTCCAGATTCGAAACCTTTAGAATTATCACAATATCCAATAAAGACTTCCAATGTCAGCTTTGGCTTTGAGCTTTCCAAAGTCATCACGATCATTATTCTGGATAGCAAAGAGATCCAAATACATGAAAGTGTTTGAGATTCGGTTTTCTCTTGTGGACAAGCTCGAAAGGTGTTTTGTTGTGGCGTTTTGTAATCATAGAACGGTTTTGAGTATAGCATGCATAGATACGCCTTCGCCCACAAGTAATGTGGGAGTTTAGCATTGATTAACATTGTTCTTGCAGCTTCCACTAACGCTCGGTTTCGTCTTTCAACAACTCCGTTTTGTTCTCGTGTACGCAATAGATGTCCGATGAATCCCTACTTTCTCATAAAATTCACGAAGAGTTTGGTTAACAAATTCAGTTCCTCTGTTGCATTCTAATTTGTCGGACGGTGTTTGGAGTTGAACTTGTATTTTCATGAGAAAGGTGATGATCATTTGTGGAGCTTGGTCTTTGCTTCAAAGAAAATAGACCCAAGTCCAGCGTGAATAGTCATCAACAATTACTAAGATGTAGCATTTGCCATTGATCGCCTCAGCGCGATCGGGCCACACAAATCCATGTGAAGAAGATGAAGCACATGCTTGAGAGCGTGTTCCACCTTTGAAGGAAAATGAGCACAGTGCTTTTCCCTTGTTCACAAGCTAGCGAGCAAAGGTGATCTTTGAATACCTAAAATCGTAGGAGTCCTTTAACTAGTTTGTGTCAAGCAAGGTTGGTGATGGTTTGAAAGTTTAGATGTGAGAGATGCACGTGCCATAGCCGGATTTTGTTGATGTTATCTTTGAAAGTAAGCAAATGGGAGATGAAGCAACCATGTCTTGCATAGAGATAGTGTAAAGACTTGAATTACGCAGCCGGACATAAGGTCGTTTCCTTGTAGATCACTTAATGAAACAAGATTTCTCCTGAAGCAACCTCCAAATCTCCATCACAGAACCCACTCATCGAAATGACAGATGTGACCGAGGCCTTCAACATAATAAACCCTGCTAATTTCAATGTTCCCATTGATATAGTCTCCGTAGCCCATGATAGCCGCGAAGTGATCATTCCCGAATCTGACAGTGCCAATGAACTTTGCAATAAAGTTTGATAACAGTTTAAGGTTGCTGTCATGTGTCGGGAACATCCGCTATCAACAATCCAGAGAATGATCTCAGATCACCGTGCATTACACACGACGACACAGATGGAATAGAAGTAGATGTGGAACCCGAAATGTTAGAGGATTCCGAGCAGCTTATGGTAGACATACATACATCAATAGCTTTAGGTATCCATTTAAATCCTAGTGTGTTATATATCCATTTCGGCCATCTCCAACTAGTATTTGCTTTAGTCTTAGTGAATGCACTAGGTGGTACTACATTCCTAGGAGGTGAAACCGGAGCTACAGGGACGAATGCGCTTCATAGAATCTAAAGAAGGCGGTCTACCAAGCACAGACTTAGAAAGATTAGTGGGCCTAGAGGTATACCGATTCTTAGGATTCCTTAAACGAGAGATGATAGCTTTAGCAACACATTTGTCATGACAATCAGAATTCATACTTTTACGACAAATAACACAAGGTGCATCGATGAATATCAAAAGTACTTACAGGTTTAGCATTCGTTACATCACTATTTCTATTACATTTGCCAGACGAAATATCTATAGTGGAAGCAACATGAGTCTTATTCATAGTCCTAGGGTGTTCTTCTACTTTAGCATTCCTTATTGATCTTTTCTTAGGTCGCAACTTCCTATTCTTCATGTAGTGCTCCTAGGCCGTGAAGTGTGGACGTTTGGAAAAGAGCAACTATTCTATTCAGTAGAAGGAAGCAATTCGTTAGCAACTTGTGATTTGGCAAGAGGGATTCTAGGTTCACGATTACTAAGTGTTCTTGGTGCTATTCTCTTAATCACGGTGAGGCGAAGTTGTTCATACTTTCCTAACATTTCCCTTAACTTAGTGATAGTGTGCGCCAAATCTTGATTTTCAGAACGAAGATTTCCAAAAAAATTCATTACTTCTTTAGTGTGTGCAAGATAATGATCAAGTTCATTTGATGCTTCATCATGAGTCTGTTTGAGTAAATCAAATATGACACCATATTCCTTTTAACTTTTGCAAGTTCTTGTTCATATTTTGAGATTTGACACTTAAAAGACACATTTTGATCATCTAGTTGCTCAATTTTAGGATCAAAAATTTTGTAATAAATTTTGTGTGTTGAAAAGCAATTTGTTGATCGTGAATATCTTTTTGACACCAATTAAAACGACGTATTGCATTTGAAAGCTCATTTGACAATCGTTTATTTTCAACTGTTAAAGACTCGATCTGATGCATCATAGCAGTATTCACAACATTATCAACAGAATCATAATCAGCAGAGATATCATCAGATGCATATGGAAAAGAATTCAATAACACAACATTATGGACATCAGCACATATAACATCTTCCAAGAGTCGATCAACATCTTTTCTCAACATTTTCTTTTTACGTTTAGTATTAGAAATAGATGTTTCTGTTTCTCGAAAACGACCTTCATCAATCCAAGTTTCTTATGAAAGTCCCTTTCCCAAGACAATGCACAACTTTTCAAATTTTTAACATTTGGTAAAAGATTTTTATGAAAAATGTCTCTTTGTTCTCGCGCAGAGGATTGAAAATGTTGAACTCTGATTTAAGAATGATATTCTATCTCATGTTGTAAAGTTTTGAGGTCAGCCATGAAAAGGTCAAAATATCTAAGAATTTTGCGATTTTCGGGTTTTGAGTTTACTTCACTGATGGAAGGTAAAGGACCATAAGTTTTGCATAATCGGTTTGGGATTAACATTAGAAGACTTCAGGCGTTTTATGATAATCTTGGTGTGTTAGAAGAATCCGTTGGTGTGAAAAAGCTTTGAATAGTTAAAAGGTTTGTTGTAAACAACATTTTCTAATTTTGATCGACTCCGTCTTACGCATCTAATTCCTCTTGGCGATGATATTCAACAACACTCATATAAATTATCAATTTTATATACACCTTTGGAACCGGGATTTGGTTTGAATTTCTTTGGTTGAAAGCTTAGGTTTGTAATCAGCAAGATTCGGTCCATATCCATTTGGATTGGGTTTTAAAGTAAACTTTTCAATAGCTGTGTGATTGGTGCAAAACCGTCAAGTTTAATTACCCAAGCTAACCACTTGTGAATGGTCAACCGTAACAAACTTAAAATAGCTCAAACACTAATGCAATTTAGATCAGAGGAATATAGGGAATTCCTGGGTCGTTAAGTCCCACGGAGGATGAATTGGTGTTAAACAACTTCAGATGTCGAATAATCACTAAGGATAGTGATCAATAAGGTTTTGAGAAATTTATACCTAAAGAAAAGATTTACAAATTACAGCGACTTAAATGCAAATTAAAAGAAATTAAAAAGTTAAAATATATTAAATAAACGCTATCACTATTTTTAAAATGATGAACGTTTAAAACCTAAAACAAAATAACTTAAATAAACTATTTTAATTAAAACGTAAACCTAAATAAACTTAAAACGTAACCTAAAATGAAAACGAGCGTTACGTGTAAAAATAACACTGGAGCGCAAGCAAAAACGTAAAATTATTGAAATAAAAGGCCTACGAGTGTAAAACTAATTTTCTTACGTATTATATGATAAAAGAAATTTTTAGAAAAAATATTTATATTTTTTAGACTTTTATATATTTTTTATTATGAATTAAATAAGATTTTATACTAATTAAATGTTTAAAAATAGTAAAACTATTAAGAAAAATCTGAAAATTTTTTATAAATTACTTTATACTATTACTAAGCTAAGAAGATTACAAAAGTGGCGACAGCTTATTTTGATAAGCTAGAAATAAGCTAAATGTACGTTTAAGCTAAAAATGGAACAAAAGGGTTAAGTAATTAAGTGTGCAACCCATGACAAGAAAGACCCAAGGGCGCAGTCTATCCAGGTACACACTCTAACACTCTCATAAAGGGGGAGGTCTCAGGTTCGAGCCTGCCTACCCCCTTTTTGCTAAACATTTTTATTTTTGATTTTTTTCTTTTACAAAGTTGTTAAGACACTAAAAATAAGCACTTTTAATAACTGTGACTTTTTATGAAACTGATTAATAAGCTCAGTATGAGCTTATTTTCTCAACAGTGGGTTTTAAAAATGAATAAGCACAAGTATTAAGTAAAATGGCTTATAAGCTACTTAATAAGCAAAAGCTAATTGAGATTAAGCTAGACTAATTATAATAAGCTAATATGACCATTGAGAAAGTATAATGACTTATAAATAAGCACTAAACAATCCAAATAAGCACTTACTATCTGTTTGCACAGGACACTCTATGGATTACTAGGCACTTTCTAACTAAAATTTAAGCACTAAAATAAGCTAAGAAATGAAAAGGAAAACTTGAACTAACAAGCTAACCAACTGAACTTTCCAAAAAGCTAAAATTCAAAGTCTGGACTACAATAATAAGCTTATGAGAAGCTTTTGAAAAACTTATGAATACAGACTAGCTGGTGCACACAGGAAATGGACAAATCTAAAAAGCACTTGCAGGCTTATTAAATAAGCTACAAATAGGAAAATGAAAACTGGGACCTTGAGATAGCTAGGTGAGCTATCCTAAAAGCTAAATTACACAGGCTGGAACTCACTAAATAGCTTTTGACAAGCTATTGAAAAAGCTTGTAAAACACAGTACAGGGGCAGTTTGACTTTTTGATTAACACTAAAAGTTTGACTTAACTGAACTTAGGATTGAATTTACTCACTAATTATGTTGTAATAAGCTAAAATGAGATTATCTAAAGCTAGACCAACAACCTTTAAGCTTGTAAAATGAATTTTGCAACTAAAAATCCCAACAGTGGACTGTTAAGGGCAAATACATGAGATTTTGACTTTTTATCTTATGAGTACTGTATTTTATGGTTAAACTACCCTCTTTAGACATGATGTAACATATACCAACTAGAAAGTTCAACCAAAACAACCTCTGAGTTATCAAACTCAGCAAATCCAAACACCATTTTAATAAGCTGTTATGAAGTTTTATACACTAAAACTAGTTTTTAACCAATATGACCTATTTATTAACTAATATAAACTATATTTAAATAGATTTAGGCTAGAATTATCAAGATTATAGAACTAATATTAAGAATTGCAAATTTCAAAGAATGACTTACAAATTGAAATTCAAGCACAGGACATGGAACCAAGGACTGAGAAACACTCCTATAGCTTACCAATAAGCTCTAAACCAAATAACATTCCAATATCAGCCTTTGCAGTCTCTGATCATTGCTTCCATGAAATTTTTTATTTTCTCACTAATTTATTCTTGATTTTTGTGAATTTTTCTGTTTTAACTACAAACTGATTTTTAAGGATACTAAAGCTTAGAAAAGCTTTTATAAGAGCTTATATGAGCTTTTGAATGCTTAACAACAAATTATAACAACATTTAACTTAACATGAAATTTTCTTGATCTTGAAATTTTACATAAACTGGAAATGAAAAGAAAACTTGAAATTGATTATTGAAATAGGTTTATAACACTCTGAAATCATTAAAACAGGGTACTTGTAAGTTTAAAATTACACTAGTATTTGAAAATTACATAATACGACATAAACTAAACTAAACTACACTACTTATCTTTCTCCTCTGCTTTTCCTTCTCTCTTTATAGACTTTTTAGATTCCCCACATGCTTCTGAGTAAATCCCACCACCATTGGATCTCTGAAACTTATCCTAGCCTTTGATTTTGCTTTTGGCGCCAAAAAAGTCTTGGGCAGTTTTTCTTCAATTAAAGCTTTTGGATGGATATGGAGGTGTAAAGGAGTGGTTAGACAGGTGGGGGGATAAGTTTGGTGAGGTGGAAAGGTTGGGAGAAGTGGAAACCAGGTGGTTTTGGAATGCAGGCATGGGGGAGAAGGAGTAACAGTGGGCGGTATTCACTGATTTAAATATTGGGCCGGGTTGTGATGTTGGGCCAGTAGTTGGGTTGGATTTGGATTGGGTAATAATAATAATAATAATAGGGTCCGGTTTGTATATAAAGCCCAAGGACCAATTTGTAATTTCAGTAACTTGAGGGACCTGAAGTGACAAGCTTCCAAAAGTTTCTTCTAGGGGCCAAACCTACCAAATATGGTTAGTACAAGGACCATATATGAATATTTTTCCATTTTTAAACCTTAAGGACCTATTATGTAATTTTCTAAAACTTGAAGGGTTAAACTTGTAATTTTCCAAAAGTTTATCATAAGGACCAATATTGCCATTTATAAATAGTACAAGGTTAATATTTGATAATTTTCACTTTTTAAATTAACCAAGGACTATATTTGACATTTTTCAAAGTTCAGGGACTAAAGTTGTCATATTGTAAATTTTAAATTTTGAAGGGTTTATTTTGACAACTTTTGAATCTCATGGACCTTAAATGACATTTTACAAGTTTTTTTGAATTACCAGGGACTAATTTTGACAACTTTTGAAACTTGGGGACTAAAAAGCCAATTATGCAAACTTGACGTTTTTCATCGGATTTTGATGTTTTTGCATTTAAAACATATAAAACACTTGTTTGTGATATTTTTATCATTTTGATATGTTTCTGAGTGTTTTCAGATGTTTTGGCATTCTAACAGTATAAAAATGATGAGTATTTAGACACTCATCAATCCCCCACTCTAAGATATTGCTAGTCCCTAGCAATGATTTGAGAAAAGTTAATGGATTTTATCTCTTTACCAAAAGCCATTACTTCTGGAGTAGCCAATTGTTTTAGTTCAAGTAAGAACTTTGGTACAATGATAACCAAATGATTTTGAGCAAATCATAAGCTTTCAACGGGTTTGATTTGTCTTTAGGAAAGCCGTTTGCTCTGGACTAGCCAACTCTTAGATAAATTATCAGAATTATCTTTGGTGAGTCGATTACCAATTATGGATTTTCAACTGCCTTTACCACAAGCCATAAACTTGCGGGCTAGCCAACTTTTCACTAGTTTAAAGATATGGTGAGTTGAACACCATACAATTTTGGGCAAATTGCAAGCCATAAACGGATTTGAGATATCTTTACCAAGAGCCGTTTGCTCTTGGATTAGCCAATCCTTATGTGGGTTAGACATGGTGGTGATTACATTTGCGTGTTTAGTATAGTACTTCCTTAAATAAAAAATTTTAAAATTTGGCCATTTTTTGGGGAAAAAGGGACTAAAATGGTACATTTATGATCAAATTCGCCAATTTCCCCCCACTTAGAAATGAATATTGTCCTCAATATTCAAAGTACCGGCTGTTATGCCGAAACTTAGAACGAAAAAGATAACATTACTAGCTAAGTGTAGAAACACAACAATTATTCTCTTTTTAATATTTACAATTTTCATTCATTTTTAAGGTCTATATACAACATGTGGGGCATCTCCCCACACTAAGGTGGTACACACGGGTGAAAACCCATGTTTAACTACTGTTTTTGATTACCGAGTCGCTAGCTTGACTCGACCCGAATTAATTTGTTCATGGGGAAGTAAGTGGAAGACACAATCTCCATCGGACTTTCATTCAAGATGTTTGTATAAACATTGAAGTACGTGAAAGTTCCACAAAGATGAGATATACATAGAACCGGCTCAAAAATGATAAATGAAAATGCCGGATCAAAATAGTGTCTTCATTCACGAAGGAGTGAAGAACAGGAGAAGCCACGGGATAGGTGAAGAAGAGAAAGAAAATCATGATAAACATCATGACTAAGTCATCATCATCAGAAGGAGAATTCATGATTTCTGGATCATGAATCTCATCATTTAAGCTCATTTGATCAAGACATATTCTGGTTGGGAGGGATGGGATTTTGATATCAAGCAAGTTCATGGTGAGAACATTTCCTCTGGAACACAAAGATCATTTATGTCTAAATCAAAGTGGAAGTTATCATACTCTGGTAGAGATATGATATGATTGAGTTCAAAGGAGAACTCCTCGTAAAGAGAATCATTCACATGATGTAAGTCTGTGAACCCTTGTTCCATTATGGGCTCATCACTATCCTCGTCAAAGATTGGATTGTTAGAAATCCAAGTGAATTCATATTCAATTCAAATAGAGTTGGTGAAAGTAGCTTTGAATGTTTCAGGAACAAGGTGATTAACATCTCTATTGGACTTGTTAGGGTGAGAAGTGAGTGAACGATCATTATAAAGGAGACTTTCAGTTTCTCCTAGGTTGGCTTTGAAATCAAAGAGATCATTATCATTTTCTGATGAAAGTGGAATGATGTGAGTGAGTTCATCGGTGAACTCCTCAAGAAGAGGATCAACATCAAAATGTGAAAGTGATGCCTCAACATTCTCAATGTCTCCATAAGATTTACAATCATCACTAAAATCGGAGAAAGTCTCAAAATGATCTTTTGAACACTCAAGAGGGGAAAGAGGATCACACATATGCTCAGAAGTTCCCTGTGACTCTCTCGGGATTGGGACAAGGTCCTCAACACTAGACTTTATGAATTCGTCCGATTCCTTTTCAGGAATAGCGTCAAGATGCTCGTCTCCCATGTTCAGAGAGTGAGTGGGAGCTTGGGTGTGATAGCAGTAGTTTGAGAATGAATCTCAACTGCTGGGATATCAACTGATGAACTTGATGAATCTTTATAAAATTGTAGGATACCAAGTGTATCCTCATCATCACTGTCATCAGGAATAAAACGAAATTGAGAGCTAGATCTGGTTGCTTTTTCTTTTGCAATTGATTCCCTAATAGATTTTTCAAAGGCAATTTGGGAATTTATTAGCGACTGCTCTTCACTAGCAATTCTTCCATAGATTTCTCATGTGAATTTTGAATGATGGGACATTGTGGGAGTGGAGATTTGTCAAAACCGGAAGGTTGACATTGATAATCATCATGAGGACCCCCACAATATACATAAGAAAAACTGGGAACATTATGAAATCTTGTCTTACTCAACTCTCAGTTCTTTTCCTGACTCGAAGCTCTAGATAAGTGTCTTGTTGGGTTTGTTGAGGAGTTTGAGTCATTTGCACGCTGTGGAGATTGGTCGTGATATGGATAGTCGTAATATTTACAAGGAAATGGATTCCCGTTTGACAATGAGTGAAATGGGGACCTCTACAGTTTTCAAACATAAACTGTTGAGCCTGGATTGGTGAATCATATGGATATTGGTCATAGCCAAAGTTCTGAGCATCACTGGAAAACTGTTCATAGACAAACGTGTTTCCGGGTTGACACTCAAATCCTTGGTGAGGACCACCACAAAATTCACAGCAGTATTGTTGATTATATGAAGATAAGTCGGGCTGTGGTGGATAATTGGAAAAGTTTGAGGGGTCATTACATGAGTTCGGATTAGGATCATAATCAAATGAATTCCTCGAACCACAAAATAAACAACTCCGTTCGAATATCATTACCACCTTTGTACACGTACACCAGCTACATGGTGAACCAAAAAGGCTCACACACAAACCACAAGGAATAAACGAATCCATTTGAGAGTTATGAGAAGGAATCGGTTCATTCAAAGAATCAACAAAACCAACATGGTGATCTGAATGACTATTAAGACTCGAAGAACATTTTGAAAAATCGGAGGTGGGACAAAGTGGTCTCTCGAGAGCTAGCAATTTCTACCACTTCGTTATGGTCTCGGTTCGGTTCTTGAGAAACGTGAAGATTAGGCAAGTCATTCTTGCTAGTCACCGGTCTGCAATGCATGTTTGCTTTTAACCGTAAATCTTGAAAGTTTAGCATCAATTTTAGACGGCTTAGGAGCAATCGAGGGGTTAGATCTTTGGATAACCGTAGGTTGGACGTATTTAGCACCTTCATTATCAAGGGAAGTATACGGTCCTTTGTCACGGTTTCTCGTTCTATTTCCCTACGAGAATCAATGGATCATCACGAACAACGATTCTTGACATTTGTGATAAAATAGGAAGTTTTCAACTTCGTTCCAGATTCGTCGTAGTCGAGATTCCATTAGAATAGAAGAAGTTAGAATCAAATGGATAGAGGTTAAGGGATAAAGAATCAAAAAGGGTAAGAGGGTAAAGATGAATATTTTTGGGTTTTTGAAAAACATGCCATAAAAACAAAGAATGAAAATATTTTTGGTGTTATTAACACTTTAGGAAAAATGTTAATGAACTTTTTGATTTTTAAAAACTGTTTACAAAAAGGTGGTATATGTGCAAGTGCGGTCGGAAATGCTTAAAACAACCAGCCTCGGCAGCGGCGCCAAAATTTTGATTGGTGCAAAACCGTCAAGTTTAATTACCCAAGCTAACCACTTGTGAATGGTCAACCGTAACAAACTTAAAACAGCTCAAACACTAATGCAATTTAGATCAGAGGAATATAGGGAATTCCAGGGTCGTTAAGTCCCACGGAGGATGAATTGGTGTTAAACAACTTCAGATGTCGAATAATCACTAAGGATAGTGATCAATAAGGTTTTTGAGAAATTTATACCTAAAGAAAAGATTTACAAATTACAGCGACTTAAATGCAAATTAAAAGAAATTAAAAAGTTAAAATATATTAAATAAACGCTATCACTATTTTTAAAATGATGAACGTTTAAAACCTAAAACAAAATAACTTAAATAAACTATTTTAATTAAAACGTAAACCTAAATAAACTTAAAACGTAACCTAAAATGAAAACGAGCGTTACGTGAAAATACTTATTTGCGCAAAGCAAAACGTAAAATTATTGAAATAAAAGGCCTACAAATGTAAAACTAATTTTCTTACGTACTATATGATAAAAATTTTTTAGAAAAATATTTATATTTTTAGACTTTTATATATTTTTTATTATGAATTAAATAAGATTTTATACTAATTAAATGTTTAAAAATAGTAAAACTATTAAGAAAAATCTGAAATTTTTTTATAAATTACTTTATACTATTACTAAGCTAAGAAGATTACAAAAGTGGCGACAGCTTATTTTGATAAGCTAGAAATAAGCTAAATGTACGTTTAAGCTAAAAATGGAACAAAAGGGTTAAGTAATTAAGTGTGCAACCCATGACAAGAAAGACCCAAGGGCGCAGTCTATCCAGGTACACACTCTAACACTCTCATAAAGGGGGAGGTCTCAGGTTCGAGCCTGCCTACCCCCTTTTTGCTAAACATTTTATTTTTGATTTTTTTCTTTTACAAAGTTGTTAAGACACTAAAAATAAGCACTTTTAATAACTGTGACTTTTTATGAAACTGATTAATAAGCTCAGTATGAGCTTATTTTCTCAACATGGGTTTTAAAATGAATAAGCACAAGTATTAAGTAAAATGGCTTATAAGCTACTTAATAAGCAAAAGCTAATTGAGATTAAGCTAGACTAATTATAATAAGCTAATATGACCATTGAGAAAGTATAATGACTTATAAATAACCACTAAACAATCCAAATAAGCACTTACTATCTGTTTGCACAGGACACTCTATGGATTACTAGGCACTTTCTAACTAAAATTTAATCACTAAAATAAGCTAAGAAATGAAAAGGAAAACTTGAACTAACAAGCTAACCAACTGAACTTTCCAAAAAGCTAAAATTCAAAGTCTGGACTACAATAATAAGCTTATGAGAAGCTTTTGAAAAACTTATGAATACAGACTAGCTGGTGCACACAGGAAATGGACAAATCTAAAAAGCACTTGCAGGCTTATTAAATAAGCTACAAATAGGAAAATGAAAAATGGGACCTTGAGATAGCTAGGTGAGCTATTCCAAAAGCTAAATTACACAGGCTGGAACTCACTAAATAGCTTTTGACAAGCTATTGAAAAAGCTTGTAAAACCTGTGCACAGGACAGTTTTGACTTTTTGATTAACACTAAAAGTTTGACTTAACTGAACTTAGGATTGAATTTACTCACTAATTATGTTGTAATAAGCTAAAATGAGATTATCTAAAGCTAGACCAACAACCTTTAAGCTTGTAAAATGAATTTTGCAACTAAAAATCCCAACTTGACTATTTGGGGGCAAATACATGAGATTTTGACTTTTTATCTTATGAGTACTGTATTTTATGGTTAAACTACCCTCTTTAGACATGATGTAACATATACCAACTAGAAAGTTCAACCAAAACAACCTCTGAGTTATCAAACTCAGCAAATCCAAACACCATTTTAATAAGCTGTTAAGAAGTTTTATACACTAAAACTAGTTTTTAACCAATATGACCTATTTATTAACTAATATAAACTATATTTAAATAGATTTAGGCTAGAATTATCAAGATTATAGAACTAATATTAAGAATTGCAAATTTCAAAGAATGGCTTACAAATTGAAATTCAAGCACAGGACATGGAACCAAGGACTGAGAAACACTCCTATAGCTTACCAATAAGCTCTAAACCAAATAACATTCCAATATCAGCACTGCTTCAGTCTCTTGATCATTGCTTCCATGGAATTTTTTATTTTCTCACTAATTTATTCTTGATTTTTGTGAATTTTTCTGTTTTAACTACAAACTGATTTTTAAGGATACTAAAGCTTAGAAAAGCTTTTATAAGAGCTTATATGAGCTTTTGAATGCTTAACAACAAATTATAACAACATTTAACTTAACATGAAATTTTCTTGATCTTGAAATTTTACATAAACTGGAAATGAAAAGAAAACTTGAAATTGATTATTGAAATAGGTTTATAACACTCTGAAATCATTAAAACAGGGTACTTGTAAGTTTAAAATTACACTAGTATTTGAAAATTACATAATACGACATAAACTAAACTAAACTACACTACTTATCTTTTCTCCTGCCTTTTCCTTCTCTCATAGACTTTTTAGATTCCCACATGCTTCAGTAAATCCCACCACCATTGGATCTCTGAAACAGATCCTAGCCTTTGATTTTGCTTTTGGCGCCAAAAGTCTTTGGGCAGTTTTTCTTCAATTAAAGCTTTTGGATGGATATGGAGGTGTAAAGGAGTGGTTAGACAGGTGGGGGGATAAGTTTGGTGAGGTGGAAGGTTGGGAGAGAGTGGAAACCAGGTGGTTTTGGAATGCAGGCATGGGGGAAAGGAGTAACATTGGGCATTCGGATTTAAATATTGGGCGGGTTGTGATGTTGGGCGTGGTTGGGTTGGATTTGGATTGGGTAATAATAATAATAATAATAGGGTCCGGTTTGTATATAAAGCCCAAGGACCAATTTGTAATTTCAGTAACTTGAGGGACCTGAAGTGACAAGCTTCCAAAAGTTTCTTCTAGGGGCCAAACCCAAAATATGGTTAGTACAAGGACCATATATGAATATTTTTCCATTTTTAAACCTTAAGGACCTATTATGTAATTTTCTAAAACTTGAAGGGTTAAACTTGTAATTTTCCAAAAGTTTATCATAAGGTCCAATATTGCCATTTATAAATAGTACAAGGTTAATATTTGATAATTTTCACTTTTTAAATTAACCAAGGACTATATTTGACATTTTTCAAAGTTCAGGGACTAAAGTTGTCATATTGTAAATTTTAAATTTTGAAGGGTTTATTTTGACAACTTTTGAATCTCATGGACCTTAAATGACATTTTACAAGTTTTTGAATTACCAGGGACTAATTTTGACAACTTTTGAAACTTGGGGGACTAAAACTGCCAATTATGCAAACTTGATACGTTTTCATCTGATTTTGATATTTTTGCATTTAAAACATATAAAACACTTGTTTGTGATATTTTTATCATTTTGATATGTTTCTGAGCGTTTTCAGATGTTTTTGGCATTCTAACAGTATAAAAATGATGAGTATTTAGACACTCATCACTGTGACCGACTCGCCATGTTTGTAAACAACAGTTTTAAACTCTTTAAGTTTGTTTTGCAAGCCAATAATTTCTTCAAGATGATCATCTATTCGTTTCGTTGAATGCTTTTTGTATCAGACTGTTTTTGACAAGTTAACAACTTCGGCCTTAGCTTTTTTATTTTCCAAGGTGAGAGTAATTTGTTTTATGTTCATGTTTTAGTTGTTCTATTTCGACAACAAAGCATTCTTCAGCGGCTAGATCAGCATCTCTCTCTAAATATTGTTCATTTGATGAGATTTGGCAAGGCGCTTCAAAACCTTTTTCACTTTCTTGAGCTTTGAAAAGTTGAGGTGATTTTGTAAACATTCAAATCTTGGTTAACATGCATTTTACTTTTCAAGTCTTTACGATTAATTAATTGCGACATTCTTCCACTATGGTTTGTTGGTCTTGTATTAAGCGAGCAAAAATCGGATAAGGCAAAAGTTCGGCGTGTTCAAGCGTGAGTCACAATGATCATTACTTAGATCCTCAAGTATAACTACGGAGTCAATTTGATTATCAAAGGAAACCGTAAGGTCATCTTGATCGTCAAATGTGACTACGAGTCTATTTGAAAATGCGTCGGAATGAGATGTGAATGACTCATTTTGAACATTCACGAGCCTTGCCGGTTAGATGTTGGCGGATAGTAGATCGAGAGATAAATATGGTTTGTTCGGGTACTGAGACAAGCATCAGTTCATACATACTGGGCTGTATCACTCATGTGTAACTCATGCATATTAGCCATCAACATAACAATTTGCATTGGCTGCGGATCCTCCATATCATCATCCAGTGCGCATTTGCCATAAAGCTCGTTCTTTGTGCGTGAGAGTTCCACCAGCTTCGTCCTTAAGAGCGAAGAGCCTCTTTGTGATAAGTACTGCCCCTTGTCCTTGGCTTTGGGCATGCATTAGCTAGGTGTCCCTTCTCATTGCAATTGTAGCATCGAAGACCATTCAACCCATTCCGAGCATTTCCCTGTTCCACCACTTGAGCTCTATTGTTATTCCTACCCCAGCATTATACCCGACCACCGCCCATCGGCGACCATAACCATGATTGAACTTCAACGTCCATTGTTCACAACATCTTGATTCCTTGTATTAGATGAGGAACGAATACGATTGTTGGATTTGTTGGTATAACGGCTAAAGCCATTAGCAATCATAGCAAATCCTTGTTGCAATGCTTCGAACGGATCGGATTCCTCATTAGCTTCAGCGATGAAGTGCTTGAGCATTGTTGTTGTTGTATGGAACCAATTGAGTTTGTTGAGATTGAGGCGGTGAAGGATCATATGGTGTGATTGTAGTAGTTGGTTGAGTTCTTTGGTTGAGGAGAATAACTGTTTTGAGCATATAAGGCAAGTTGTTGATTTTCCTATTGTGAAGGTGAAGCAATTTGAGCACGGAGAATCCTTTCCCTATCAACTTCCTTTCCATGAGGCTTCAAGTAATCGTACAACAATCCGTATGTAGAATGATGCATGTTCTTCGCGCAGCGGGAGAAAATGACATACTTCTCCCATTCAGGGACCAAGGCTACTCGGGAACTTAGTATTAACGGCAATTCTTGGCATGATGATGTTGTGTTTATCCAAATCATTTATGATGTCCGAGAATCGATGATGATAAGACTCTAGTGTCTCTACAGGTTCAATCATGAAATGTTCATAAGCCAAGTAAATTTTGGATTCCATATCCTCTTGATTGAGTGCAGATCCTTCCATAAGAAGATGAATATGTTCCCACATCGCCTTTCTTGAGTCTTTTGAGCATCAACACTTGAAGAATTGGGTTAGGTAATCCTAAGAGATATATTGCATTGCAAGCTCATCCCTCATAGTGTAGAAGTTCCTCGGCATTCAGTGCTGCTTGATAGCAATGTTTGATTGTGCATCTCTTGGTGGATTAGCATTTGGATCGCCGGGTACGATGACAGTAGGCATCTAAAATGGACCTTCCAAGATAACCTTCTTTAAGAATTTTCCATGTGGCTTCTTCAGATCACAAAACCTAAAGAACCTAATCACCCATTGATCATAGTTTCCTAGAGTGAGCATTGGAGGTCTCTCAAGTGATCCAGCCTCATGAATGGATTGTTGGTTGCTTAAAGCTTCACACATCTTTGCAAACCAAGTGGGTTCCTTCATAGTGTTCCTTGATGGATGTTGATTGAATTCATTTGTGTAGGGTTGAACTTGAAGACTTGGTGGTGGTTGAACCATTTGAGGTTGTGGAATTGCAGCAAGTTGTGGAGTATGTTGTTGATTAAATTATTGTTGATAAATTGCTTGTTGTTGATTCCATTGTTGATGTTGTGGACTTAGTTGTTGTTGACGTTGAGAATAAGTGTAAGGAAAATAGGTAGAGTATGGTGGTTGTGACATGTTGAAAACTTGTGTTGGTAAAAATGGATCTTTGTAGTCGAATGAACCTTTGTTGATGAAGTATTGATCGCTCCCAAACGGTCAACCCAAATCAACCAGGTGAATGGTCAACAAGAGTCAATCACTTGAGAACGCAATGCAATTATCTAGAGGAGTATAGGGTTTCCCCAGGTCGTTAAGTCTACGAATTTGCCATTTAGAATGATCAAGCGTAGTAGTGAGGGTGATAATAAACGGGAAAAGGTTTGTGATTGATACTAGATGACAAAGGAAAAATGAAAGAAAATTAAAAAAGCTAAATTATATTAAATAAGCGCTATCACTATTTTTAAAATGATGTTTTTGATTTTTCTTTTATAAATTTAAATTAAAAACTACGTAACATACAAAAGAAAATGTGAAATTGAAACAGTATTAATCCTAAAAATATAAAATGAAATTTTAAAAACCTAATGATAAGAGAAAATTTTGATAAAAAGAAAATTATTTTTATGACTATTTATGTAATTATTATTACTTAAAAACTATTTTTACCTATTTAATAATACCCTAAAATATAAGAAAATATGAAATAAAGCTTATAAAAGTGAAATTATGACTTAGAAAAATTTAAAATAACTAAATAGAATTTTCAAAACTAATTTTGTATTTTTCAGATTTATATTCTAATTTCTATGATTTAAAAACTATTTAAAACTAATTAAATGGCTAAAAATTAAAAATTTAACTAAGAAAAATCTGGAAAAATTATTTTTTGCTTTTTATATTTATCTTAATTTATGAAAATTGAAAACTTATTTTTTGAAGCTTTCTTGAATTAATTGTATTAAAAGCTAATTAAAAAGTAAAAAGCTGATTAAAATAAAGAAAAATAGTAAAGATGATGGAAAATTATGAAAAATTCAAGAAAAGTCTAAAATAATATTCTAAGTCTATGAAAATATAAAACCTATACTAGTGTGCAAAATTATGAAGTCTGCGGTGAAAAGTGCTTATAAATAAGCACTCAAAATAAGCCAAAGGCCACAAATGAGCACCAAATTATCACAGAAGCTATAATATGCTAAAACTACTTACAGACAACCTATATCAACCAATCTAAACCTCTGAAAAGCAGGATGCAAGAATCTAGTGTGAATTGCACTTAAAAGCTAAAACAGGTTTTAGCTACTACTTTGTAGCTTGAAAATAAGCCTCTCAAATAAGCTGAAACTCAAAACCAGATGTGGGATCCTAAACTAGACCTGGCAAGGGTCTTGTAAACCAAATGTGAGCCCAGGACAAGCTCTAATGAGCTTGTGGAGAACTCTGCACAAAACCTGTGCACACTCAGTAAACTTAGCGAGTCAGTACAGGGGCACTTTCTCCTAATTGACAAGCTGATAAAGAGCTTAAAATGATTACCAAAAATTGCACAAAAATCACTTTTGAACACCCAACTAGTTGAAGTTATTAATCCCAAAGTATCAAGAGCATTGATTCAGAATTGAGACCAACAAAAATCTACAAAGTTTGGTAAAAACTGAGTTTTTCACTCTTTTTTTTTTTTACTTTTGAGACAGAATTGGATATTTGACTTTAATGAGATTTGAGCTTAATTTGTGAACTGAATGTGATGTTTTAAGCTAAAATAAAGCTATCTTAAGCTACTCTAACTAGTTTCTAAACATAAATCAAGCTTATGATCTGTAAAATTCCATAGGATATGCAATTAGGACAGTTATAAGTTGATTTTGACTTTAAGTGAAAAGGAGCACAAATTGGTAACCAAAGACTACTACTAATAGCTAACACCAAGTGAAACCACGATCCTAAGTCATATAGAAGCATGAGATTTGGTTGTGCAGGCTAATCCAAACACTACTTATGTGACTGATATGCAAGTTACTCAATCAAATCCTTACTATAAACCACTACCAATACCAACTTACAAACAACTAATGCAGATAACAACAGATGCTAATTATGACAGCAATAGATCTAGAGCAAACAACTTCAAATGATATTGAGCAAAGTTGAGACTGATTATGAACTTACAAGAGGTCCACTTTGCAACTGAGGATCAATGAACCACTACCTAAATCTGTTCTCAACCCATATCCAATTCAGAATCAACCCATTTCCAACTCCATATCAGCAATGCATCAAGTATCTAAACCATTTCAACTTCCCATTTGATCACAGTTGACTTTTGTTGACCAAAATGAGAAATTGCTTGAATCTGTTTTGTAAGTTTACTAGAAGCTATAAACAGCTTTAATAAGCTTATTTGAGAAGTAAATAAGCTATTTGAAGCTTGGAATTTAGTACATATAAACTGAA
>OU343220.1:167552933-167627493 GCA_910596185.1 Chrysanthemum makinoi
TTCTTGTTGATTCATACGGACATGGCTGGATGGTGTAGGAATAGAAGCTCTCCGGCATCTCCTTTTTTCAAAGTATTGTTTGATGTGGGCTGCTTGCTTCACAGGGCTTGTCGCTTGGTTGCTTCTGATTGAGAATTTCTGAAATGGCGAGCTTTGACCTCCATGTCTTTAGCTAATGGGAGGCCTGCTAATAGAGCTTACGTACTCCAGCTTCATTGTTTGTGGCTTCAAAGCTTCGAAGCGAAGAGCATATGTATGCTCCTTCCCATCGGGCTGGCTAGCATTAGACACGCTCCCGGAGAACCATCGAGCTTGATGCTCGGTATGTATAAAGTTTCGATCATCACAACCCCGGTGAGTTTAGCTTTGGGCTCTTCGCACTTACATTAATACGGCTCGGAAGGTGTTTACTGCCGGGAAGTCTGCGAGAATTCCCTTAATAGAGTTTACCACTTGAACTCTATTTCATGCTCCCAAGTTAGATAGCCCATTTAGCCACCCTTCCGGACTTCTGGACTTCGACAGATACTGTTTGGTGGCTTGGGTTAAGAGGCGTGATTGGATGGGCACGGAAGTATCATTTGGAGCCTTCTCTGCTGCGTAGATTAGAGCTAGTATTAACTTCTCCAATGTTGGATAGTTGATCTCGCTTACCAAAACCATGACAAAGTAAATCACGGATCATTAAGCGTCCCATTCACCAAAAGGCTGCGCACTAATGCTCTCCATTGAGGATGCTAAGTACATGAACAACATCTGCGCCTTTGATTGAGGCGTAAGTGTTGGAAGGATTTCAATGAACTCCTTCATCGAAAAGCAACTTCGTCGACTCCGTACGAAAAGTCTTCTTATCATCATCCTTTAAGTTTTTGAAGAACGGTAGGGATCTGTCGGCCCCTTCAACAAAATTGACTTAGGCACTAGCTTCCCATTCGGACTTTGCACATCTTTTAAACATTTAGGAACTTGGAGATCCGTAATTGCCTTGACCTTGGAGGGATTAGCCTTTATCCCCAGCAGTGATCAAATGCCTAGAAGCGCCTCTTGACCTCTGAAGGAGCATTTTTTTAGGGTTCAGCTTCATGTTAATCGTCCGGAAGCTGGTCGAAGGTTTCTTGCACATAAAGGAGTAACTCCTCCATCTTGATTTTAATAAGCACGTCGTCAACGTATGCTTCAAGATTTATGCCTATCTGTTTGTCGAAGGCTTTATCCACGAGTCGTTGGTATGTTGCCCCTGCGTTCTTCAATCCGAAGGGCATCTTTCTGTAACAGTAGACACCTTTGCTTGTGTAGAAGGCTGTCTTTTTATCGTCCTCCTTTGCCATCTGGATCTGATGATACTTTTTATAAGCATCTAGGAAGCACTTTAGCAGGAAGCCTGCCAAGGATTCTATCTTCCAGTCAATTTCTGGTAGAGGGTAGCAATCCTTTGGGCATGCTTTATTGATATCAGTGAAGTCAACGCATATGTGCCACCCTCCATCGCTCTTTTTGACCGTTACTGGGTTGGCCACCCAGGTTTGGTATTTAACTTCCCTTAGAATGCCAGCTTGTGTCAGTTCATCAACTTCTTTGTAGGCTGCAGCTTTTCTTTCGGGGGCTAGGCTCCTTCTTTTCTGTTTTATTGGCTCAATATGTTTGTACTCATTGAGTTTATGCTCCGTGCCGAAGGGTTTTCCGTCTATCAGCAATGTTCTTGGGACCCCTGTCATGTCAGAATATTTCCAAGCAAAAATATCAAAGTTAGTTCGCAACAGTTCTATTAGCTTCGCCTTGAAATTCACCGGGAGATGCTTTCCTATTACCACCGTTTGTTCAGGGTAGCTAGGGTTAACTACAACTCGCTCTTACGCATCGTGCGGTGAGAATTGCTATCGGAGGCTCCTCCGATTCTTCTTTGATCCTCTTGACACCATATACACCCTTATCCGCCCCACAATTGGAATGAACAGTTCCTACTTTGAAGGGGGTTTGGAACTTAATGGCAGCATGTATGGTGGAAACAACAATGCCCATCGTTTGCATAGCTGTTCTCCATATTAACAAATTATAAGGAGAATCTGACCTGACTATGACGAAGGTGAGTGTCTCCGTGCGGGATAAGGGGCCTTCGCCTATGGTGATTTCCAATGGTACTTCTCCAAGGGGTCATGAGTGCTCGTCGGAGAACCCTACCGAGGTATTTTGAGTCTACCCTTCATGAGCGTATAGATGACTTGAGCTTTAGGAAAAAATGCTCATAAATGATCTCGCAGGAGCTTCCACAATCCATGCTTCGGTTTACCTCACTATTTGAGACCCGTACCTTGATGACCCGGGGGTCAGTCGAGGTATTTGCCCCAGGGGATGGAAGGGATTTATCTCTCTACGCTTCCCACTCCCCATCTGCTTCCTTCCGTTTCAAGGTTGGATCATGCTTGTGCACCATTAGTATCGGAGCCTCTGTAGGGGTAGCCTCTTTTTTGTTTCCTTTCCATTCACCCAGTTGGGTGTCGGAAAACTTGTCTTTTCCCTTCTTGATGCCTTTAACCAGGTGAGCTAATTGTCCGGACCGTACCGCCTCTTCGATCTGCTTCTTCAGCTCCCTGCAGCTATTTGTGTCGTGCCCATGGTCTTCGTGAAAGTGGAAATACTTTGACATGTCCCTGGCTTTGCTTCGTGCTGACATCCGAGGTGGTGGGTCGAAGGACTTCGGGGCTTTCTCGGTAGCCAGAATCTCCCGGGGAGATTTGACCAAGTTTGTCAAGAGTCCATGATTTGAGCCTGTGTTGTACGGAGTGAAGCGGTCTCTGTTCTTCTTCTTATTTTTCGATCCTTCCCAAGAGGACCCTCTAGAGAACTTGTCAGAGGCTTCCTTTTGCTCTATCGGAGCTCTGTTTGCTGCTACTTCTTTAGACTCAATCCAAATGTAAGTCTTCTCCATCAGTGCCTTGTAAGTGGTAGGAAGATCGGTGGACAGTAATTCTACCAAGCTTCGAGTCCGAAGGCCATGTACAAAACCAGAGATCCTCTAATCTTCGTGCAAACCCAGAATTTGCAAAGTTTCATGGGTATACCTTGTAACGAAGGCCCTTGTGCTTTCGTTGTCCCTTTGCTTGATGATATGCACGGCTAGATAGGTCTTGGTGTACTTCTTCTATTAGCTAAAGTGTGATCAGAACTTAGCCTTAAGGTCTTCTAGACTTACAATGCTCCCCAACTTCTGTCCATTCCACCATATTCTTGCGGAGTCTCAGAGTGTGTATGTCAACATGTGGCATGCTACGGGCATGACCCACTTCTGCATCTTGATAGCGCCTTCGAACAAGTGTAAGAAGTTATCAGGATCGCCTTTCCCATCGTAGGTGCCTATGTGAGTGGGCATCTTTACACCGTCAGGTAGAGGGTAGTCTTCGATCCACTTTACAAAAGGCGTGCAAGCTCCAGAGGCTTCGGCATAGTAAGGTTTATATGGAGGTGGATAAACAGGTGTAGGGTTATATGGGTTAGGAAATGGTTGCGTGTATGCAGGGTAAACTGTAGAAGGTTGATACGAAGGGTTTCCACCCATTGACTATGTAGAAACGTGTCCATAGGGCATTTGCTGGTAACTCTGGTTGGGGAGAGCACCATTCGGAGGGTAGGTGTTATAGGTTTGAGCAGGTAGGTAGGGGTTCATTCCTGGAGGGGGCAACTGATTTATCCCTGAGTATGGAGGAGGGCCTCCGACACTCGTGACATGTGATGGGGGTATCGGAGCCCCCATCCCTTCTCTTCCTAAGTGGGTAGCGAGGAGATGTGGTAGGTTTACCCCTCCGTTCCCTACTGGGTTGCTTCCTCCGTTAGAGTTCTCACTCCTTCTTTCACCTTGTACTCTTTCCCTTCTTCCCGGATCTCCCCCGGGACCTTTTTCAAAACCCACAGTCCTTCCATTAGGCCTTCTTATTGAAGGAGAACCTTTTCGTAGGGCTGAACGCCCCCTGTTAATCGGTCGAGGCCTCTCATCTACCTCAATCTCTTCATCATATTCCTCACTGGAATCCAGTTCCCTTCGCATTTCAGTGTTTTGAGCTTGCCTCTTACGAGCCCTCAGTAAAGACTCTAAGGCTTCGAAGTTTGCCTCAACGAAGGAAGGGCTAATTTCTGGAATAGGGTTAGCGGAAGTTGAGGCGTGATGTACGGGAGTGGTTTCCAAACGAGATCGTGTAGTGAAGGTGGAGGCTGTTATGAGGGCGAGATTATCGGTGTTGTTTTTGAGAGGGACGGGGTAGAGAAACCGGTGGAGGTGTATCTTCCCTTCATGGCTCCATGCCGGAAAGGTAGCGTGTCGGTTAAGGTATTAGACTTGGTGATTACGGGACTAATAGTGTGATCCCACGGATGGCGCCACTGATTGTACAATAAATTGCCTTTGCCAGCGATGATGATCAAAGGTATGAGGGTGTATGTTCTAGCCAAGATTGTCTTTCACCGAGAATAAGAAATCGAAGACACTACGTTAAGTGATATTACGAGGGGTTGGACCCTGCCGAACCACCTCCGTTAAGTAAGTATGATTTATGGTTGTATAAGTGTGTGCAAGTAAAGAGATAAGTGTGAAATGAGCTTACCATAATCCATTGCCCGTCCAACCTATTTATAGTGGAAGAAATAGGGTTAGGGGCACCTCTGCATGAATGTCAGAGAACATGGGGTTATCCCATGTTTGTGGGTAACCGCTAGGGCTTAGTGACCCACGTTCTCAAACTTGGCAGGGAAGCCAAGAAAGAGATGGAGATGGAGTCGGTTTTGACCAAGTCAGGAGGTTCTCCTATCCGTTACTCCTTCGTCAACCATACCCCGAAGGGATTAGGGCTTCGAATGGCGAATTCCTCATAGGTAACCTTCGTGCTTACGAATGGTTTGACGCCTATGAATATTCTGGAGACCTAACTTGGGCCTTCGAATAGAAGGGCTTCGACACGTCTCGAAGGAGTGTCCTTCGAGCTGTTCGGAGGGTACATCATCAGGAAACGTAGCAGATACGAAGGAATACTTTACCTGTTTGTTTGAAAGCTTGCTCGGAAGGAGATTTAGTAGGTGAAAAATTGGGCGTGAGATAAATTTGTGTTAGGGTTTTACTGTTTTTGACTTTAAATACCCTCACACATGTTAAATCTCGGCCCTACACGTGTCTAAGTTATCCCAACCTCTGGATTTCAAATCCTTTTTAAATTTTGAAGAGACGTTTTACTCTTACCGAGGAAAGGTTGGTTAGGATAAGTACATGCATTAATTACGGGTCAATAGTTGCTAGACTTTTCATCTTCGTTCATTTTTGTGACGGAGGGGAGGTTTCGTATCTATTTTTGAGTCGTAAGCAATATTTCTTGTTCGTACATATCACTTTCGGCTTGGGGGCTTGATGATGTACCCTCCGATCAGGTAGAAGGACACCCCTTCGACCTCAGTCAAATTTGAATTACGAAGACCCAAGTCTTTCTTCATAATTCATTGGTGGCGTAAAATCATTCATCATTGATATGGTTACCAGTTGGGAATTCGCCCCGGGCCTATGCCCTTCGAGTCTTCTCTTGAAGGCACCAAGACAAAGAGAACCTTGACTTGGTGTTCCCCCGTTCACTATCTCCTTAGCTTCCCGTAAGCAGAGAGAAGTGGGGATGAAGCGGTTACCACAAATCATGGGACGCACCCATGATCTTCGAAACGTGTGCTAACACTCTCCAAGCTTATTTGCTCATCTATAAATAGGTTGGACGAGTCATTTCAATGGTATGTTCACTCAACACAGTATTTCACATACTCCATATTACTTACAACACATATCACATACTTACTCTTACGCCGGAGGTGGTTCGCAGGGTCCAACCCCTGCGCAATCACTTAACGAAGTGTCTATTATTTCTTATTGCAGATTGGCTACAAGTTTGGCGCAAGCATATCACCCCTCATGCCCTTCGATCACCATTGAAGGCCTGGTCATACGAATTATTGTATAATAAACCTTCGAATTTGTTTCATATTCATGATTGGGTTTTATATTTATCATTCGCTCTATATATATATGTTTCATATCCGTAAGTCAGATTCATTATGTTGAAAAGATAGGATCGGGTCATGAGAAACAAACCTTTCCGTTCATTAAAGACCATCTTTATCTGGTACGTTTTCATTTAATCTTTTTATTTCAAATTCGCGGGCGAATTTTCTTTTTAACAGGGGAAGAGTTGTAAAACCCTAAATTCCGAATTCATAAATTTACGTCTAATTTGAATTTTTACCTAAGTTACGTAATAATTTATAATTACATTAAAATATACGATATATGAAAAATTAAATACGATACGAAATAACATAAGTAATTAGCTAAAAATAAATTGTTACGCTTCTAAATCTTTATAATTTGTTTCACTTTATTCTTTTAGACTTCAACACATTTAGCACATAAACTAAACACATTTAACAAAATACAAGAGATAGGAACGAAATTAAGATGTATATCCTTAAGAAAATAAATGATTTTCTTTATCTTGGGTCTAGCCTATCCTACGACACACAGTTTCTCTTTTATTGTCCCACACGTCTTTCCTATTTTGAGATATGAACCAAATCATCTAGCCATATTAGAAGATACAATATTCTGCCCTGTCTCCAAAGACACGCCATATTTTTTTTTAATCTTGCCTCCACACGTTTTCTTCACAGCCTTATAACAACCTACTTCAACTCCATCCCTTCTGAAACCGAGGCAAAAGAAAACCTAAACCTTGTCCAATTCGTCTTCTCCCCACCTTTTATACGCCTCTTCCAAGAACCCAAGTTCCATTCGACACCCAAAGTATATCACACGAAGGTTCCTACTATCAAGTGTTCAAAGGGTTGGTGTTCTGATCTGGGTATTGAAGTCGCGAAGATGTTTGCTTGTCCTCTAATCCTGGTCTCGTTAGGCACAAAGGTATCATCACATTGCCTCTTGTTCTCTTTTTCTATTCAACACACTTATGGTTGTATGATCTGAATATATATTACTAAAACCTAATCGTATATATGCTAACCTGATCTGTTGTTTTGTTGGCTATTCGTTAATCATGAAACCCTAATCTAATTTATATCTCACTAAAACCCAGACCAGGCTGTTATATGAACATGTTTTTATAGACTTTGGTACATGTTAAAATTTGGAAACCATAATAATTAGTGATGAAGGTTGGTTATGGCTTGATAGGATTTAAGGTTTCATTATTTTATTTGAGAGTTTCGTTCATGCATGGTTGCCTTGCAAATAGTGTATTGAGTGTGCGTCATGTTGAGTGTGTTTGTAAGTATTAGTATGGAGTTGAGTATTGATGCAAGTTTTACTGACCAGGTTTTAATATTTATAAGTATCTCGTTTACCTGTGGTCTACCTTATGCACTAATGGGCAGTGTACCCGATCATGTGTAGTGTAGTAATCGGTAAAACCGAGGTCGTCCCAAGAGCTATGTGAGCGGATTCTAATTAAGTCTAGGTGTCACTGGTTTTAATTGTCGAAATGATTAATTAACTAATAAAACAAGAAATAAAGAAAGCAAATAAAGGCAAAGGTCGTGATCAATAGGGGAAAAGTGTGCTAACCTAGTTACTCATCCTATCATGTTATGTTCATGTCTAATCACTTCCAATTGATTCAAGTGGGGGTTTAGGTCGCTAGGACAACATTTGGTCAGTTCATCTTAACCTATTAGCAAAAGTTTCCACCGGAGATCAAGCTACTACCCTTGAAAGTCCAGTTGTTTTTAGTCCCTAAGCCAAGTCATTAAATTCCGCTAAATGCAAGATTCATAACAATGAGTGTCCGGGCACTAGCATCTTAGACACTCATACCAACAAACTATGCATGTATACACTAGAAACAATTATACGGAAGCAATGTAAACATAAATATAACAATTAAGGAATCATAACTAGGCTAGCACCAAAGCTGCTTAACATATTGAAATACATGAATCGAAAGTAAAAATAATGATAATCGCTAATGCTTATCGTTAGGGAGTGATTTCTCCCTTGGAGATGGCTTCGTATGCTCTTCAAGATCTGCCTTTGGTCCCCTACTTACATTCTCTGCTTTTTGGTGTGGAGTGAATGATGTGAAATGCAGAATTTAGGGCTGGTATTTATAGGCGAGATCTAGTTACGACGTAACTTAAGTTGAGAGTTACGCCCTAACCTATATAAATCCATATTAATGCTCTCGTTATAGCTGGTTACGGCGTAACACATGGAATGAGTTACGCTGTATCTTCAATACATGTTACAATGTCATGATTACGACGTAATCATTAGAAGGAGTAACGGCGTAGCTTGTAGCGACGTGGAACTTCATTTGACCTAATGGGTTATGGCGTAATCCTTAGTGGGAGTTAAGCCGTAATATTCTGCTGAGCTGGCCTTCTGAGTCACGCAATAGTTACGGCGTAATCTGAGAGTGGAGTTACGCCATAACTTCATCACAGTGGGCATACTATCATTAATTCTTTATAAAAACTCCAAATCCGCGTCTCTTTAGCTCTAATGCTTGTAATTTACCTGAAAGTGAAATATAGAGAAAAACAAGCGTAAATCCATATAAATGATATAAAATATGAGCATTATCGGGGGAAATTGACACTTAATATTCAGGACTATATGATGTTATCAAATATCTCCTCACTTGAACTCTACTTGCCCTCAAGTAGACCTTATTAGATAAATTTCTAAAAGGATATCTCCCATTACGTGGAAAAAATAAGTTTCAAAATCCCTTATGCTAGAATAAAATAAAGCCAAACACCTCACGAAATGGGAACAAAACACTCAAAATCTCTCAACTAATGTAAGTGTCAATTTCGGGGTGATCACTCAAAGCACAGTCATAGCATGTATTCTTTCATAAGCTTGGCGGTTATACAAATCTCCACCACTAGAGTTAAGGACTAAACAGTTCTTGAAGGCAATATGGGTAGACACGACAAAGGTTAAGGGTGAATCGTCATTACTAACATGTCACAGCGATGTTGACAAAATCAATGATATATGACCAAATCCATGGCCAAGACACCAAAGATTGCTCGCTTCATCACCTAGACACGCTTCATGACTAAAGAGTAGGATAAGACATGGGATATAATTGGTGTAAAGTAAAAATAACAAGCAAATAGTCTAAACCTATAACCAAGTCATCACCGCTTACCGTTCATCCAAAGTTCAAGTTTCAAGGCTAAGAAACCAAATCATGATATATCAAGTAGTTGTGCCATTAGAGGACATCATGATGGGCACATTACATCTTCTTCAATTGTTGGCGCAATGATTGCCAACTTCATACTTCAATTGTGACCGAGGTGGCCTCCTTGATACTAAGTCTTTGATGAGCTCTAAAACATAGTGCTTATAAATTCACACTTTACAATAAACAAATAACTACAACTACTACTACTTCTTCTTTTTTTTCCGAATCACTTCACTTTTTTTACATAACAACTAAACATAGCATCCCCCCACTTGAGATGAACAATATGAGAATTTGGGGGGTCTTCAATGATCTTCGAATATATGTCTTTGACAAAAGCGTGATTTCTGAACCTTTCAACTTGAACGTTGAATTTAAGCAAACAATGACTTCCCGGTCACAAATTAATACTACACTGTAGGCTAAGGTGTATGGGTGTATCAAAACAATATATTGGGTGAACAAAATGAAAGGAATGGCTCTGACGGGTGTATCTAGGGGTATCTTGCACTAAAGGTGAGTGTAACAAAAGGTTTAACATGGGGGTCGAGAAGTCGAGGTGACTAATCGATAGACACACAAGGATAGGCTATTTGGGTGATAATCCTATAATATTACCTTCTTAAATTGAATAATCCAAATACATTAAGCTAACTCAACATACCTCGTCTATGGTCTGGAAATGATGCAAAGGCCAAGTTCTAAAGTTTACAAGCTACTGGCACACTCATAATTTGGTGGATTTGGGGTAAATATTTGGAAACAGATAAGGCTAATCACACCATATAATATCAAGGGTTATAATATGCTCGGCTAAGGTCTAATCTAGTTAGGTTAAGAAAAACATGTCAAAATTTTAAAAATGGCATAATTTTTCAAAATAAATAGAAAAACGAGGGAAAATAAAGTTCAAGAGATAATTTTTCTCCCGTCCCCCCACTTGAAATGTACAAAGTCCCTTTTGTACTAAACGTTAAAATAGAGGTGAAGAGAAAGTAGAATTAGAGCGAGAACTTCCCTGAATTTACTCCAAAAAAGAAAGAAGGCTCACGAAAAGAATCATGCCTTCGCTTAAGCATCCACGAGCAAAATTCATTCCATGAAATCACACTATCAACAAGCATAATTCTAAAAAAAAAATAAAAATAAAAATGAAAAGAAATCTAACTCACTTTTCGAGGAATAAGTTGCATTTAGCGTATGCAACAAGCCTTTTAAACCACTTGGTGTCCCAAGTGGACGAGTGTAGTCTCGTGAGGGCTTACAGGGAACATACCCATAAAGTTCATTTGAAAACTAATACAAGGTTATTTGTGTTTTAAAAAAAGAATTAATTACTGGAGGACAGTTACGTAGTAACTCCTAGAAGGAGTTATGCCGTAATTATGGCAAAACCTGGCAGACGCTACTTGAGTGTAGCTACGCCGTAACCATTGCATGAGACTACGCCGTAATTGGTAATGCTCTGGGAAGATCGCTGCTGGAGGTGTGTTACGGCGTAACATGGGGATGAGTTACGCCGTAACTGATGGACAGACCTTGTCCCCATTTTAGCTGCTGCTGAAATTTTCTCCGTTTCCTCCAAAAATGGTTAAAAAACACAAACCCAACAAAAATAGAAATAAAAGAAATAAAAAGGATAGTTCGGGTTGTCTCCCGAAAGAGAACTTTTCTTTATTAATGAGTCTTTAAGTTAAACTCAAAGCCATGGGGCTTTAGTGGCCTTCGAACTTGGCCAACTTCCTCCTTAGTTGATATTTTGTTTGGAGGAGGGCTGGTCCCAAACACATGGAGGAATATACGGAGTCATGCAGTATCGATTCTCTTGCAAAAAATTAGTCTTGGCCCATTCATAGCAAAATTTAGACACGACTTCCCATTCTATTTTTATAGCCCCAAATTTTACTTTAACCTAAGTTTCGAATGAGATCCCCTTGTATCCGACTTTCATTCTTTTTTTTATCAAAACATGCCCACTCATTGCGTTTGAGCCAGTTAGGATCGGGGAATTCTCCTCCATTACAAATCTTTCAGTTAGGATCGCCTGTAGGCCATGCTTTAGTGAATCCCCCAGACATCATAATAGCCGGTTCACAAAAATAAAGAGTCCAATCAACCTCTTCAAACCAATCGGTCATAATATCGTGCCCCCGAAACCAATGTTCCTTGATCAATTTTTCGTCCTCCCAGCACCACCAAAATTTTGCCTCCTTTTTTTATCCTTATAACAAAAAACTGTCCTCCCCCATTGCACCATTTGAGAAATGGAGAACACGTTGGCAGTGTTAATTTAGAACCTTCTATCAAAGAAGTTATAGGAGCACAACAATGAAGTTTTCCTGTAACAATAGTAGTACCCTTTTTATCAGGCATTGAAGTTCGGACTTTATCGTTCTCCTCGTCGTTGTCCTCTTCATCAATTTACTCGGTTCCCTGCAAATGGCCAAAATATGAAGGAGGAAATTTATCAGAACAATTTGCTTATACCTCTCTGGAAACTTCTTTTGTGACAACTTCATCCGGTTTATGGCACGAAGTTTCGTCCATTCTAAACACCACTCTCTCATCACTATATCCCAATAAGAGTTCTTTTTCCAAAACCTTGATTCGGGCGCGTGAGGAAGTAAGGAAATGTCTTCCAAGAATTAAGTGTTCTTTTGGGGTGTTTTCCAGGTCAATATCTATGAACTTGGACGTAAATATGAACTTGTCGACCTTGACCAATAAACCTCCCGCGATCCCAAGAGGGGTTGCTTTAGTCATATTAGCCATCTCAATCACCATGCTTGTCTTCCAAAGATCAGTTAACCTTAGTTTCAAAAATATTGAGAGTGGCATGATGTTTATGCTAGAACCGAGATCAGCTAATGCCAAGAGATCATGATTTCCTACGGAACATGGAATGACGAACCCATTTGTGCAGACTTCCTTGATCGGAAGTTTTTTGTTTCTACCCTGTTTTCACTTTTTGGCTCCTGGTTACGCCGTAACTCATTAGAAGAGTTACGGCGTAACTGCAGACTGTCGCTGGCAGTCGCAGCATTCGAGTTATTAGTGGAAGAATGGAAATCATCCACTTGTAATCTTGCATTCTTTTCAGAAAAACGGCCTTACACACCACCATAGGTTTGATCCCCTCAGGTTCATTGTTACTTTTCTTTATCTCTTCACTAAGTTTCTGTACCATTGTTTCTAGGTTTTTCAAGGTTGTGTCATGGTTGGAGAGACTTTTATTGGTATTTTTCTGGAAATTCTTGAGCCATTCATCTTGTTCTTTTTGTTTTTGGGCTGAGGCCTTCAGAAATTTGCTAATGGTCTCTTCAATGCTGGGCCTTCTTTCCCCAAAAGGCCCAAGGTTGTAATTTCTGGGGAGTCCTCCACGATAGCCATTACTGTTTTGATAATCCCCTTGAAACGGTCGATTTTCACAATATTTTACTTCTTCAACCATGCTATCTTCGTCAATGAGAGGACAATTTTTTTTGAGATTTCCCCCTCCGCAGCTTTCACAACCTACTTGGATAGCATGAACATCTTCTCTGAGCTTAAGCATGTCCCGACCAAGATTTTCGAGCTTGTTAGTTGATTGTACAAAAAGATGCACATACCAGGCCGTCAATGGTGATTAACGGAGTTAGGGGTGATGGTGATGATGCCGAGTGCAAGATAACTTGAAAATAAGAAATAGAAGACACTACATTAGATGGAGCGCGGGGGGAAGCCCCTGCGAACCGCCTCCGGTTTAAGAATCAGTCATGGTGATTATGTCATGAAAGTATTGAGTTGTAGAAGATGAGACCTTGAAGGAGGCCAGGCTCCGAACAGTCCGGAGGCCTTGACAGTGGCCAGGCTCCGAACCATGTTGGAGGCCAGGCTTCGAACCATGATGGACGTGAGGCTTCGAACCTCGACAGAGCTTAGACACTATGAGGGCTTCAGGTGTAGGTCGAAGGCATAGGCTTCGTCCTTTAGGAGGGTACATCATACCCTTTGTACAAATGGTAAGCTAAGTACCAGAGTGACGGTAACGCTCGTTAGCAGAGAGGAGGGTACGTCATCAAGCCCCCTAGTCTAATGTTATGCATGCGAAATGTGCATGGCTTTAGACTTATCATTGCTTTGTTAAAAAAGACTTGGTAACAATTTATGCTACTTTTGTTTTATCAAATCAAATATAAAAGTAGCTATACTTGTCTAATGTTATGACTTCGTAGGAGGCATGGGATTAGACTTAAGTAGTCCAGAAATCCTTTGTCATATAAGGAGCGTGTGTATTAGGTTTTGCCATATAACTTTCGCTTTTAGTTATGAGCGAGTTTTATCGGAACCTATTTATACATATGCTGCGTTGCTGAAAGGTACCAAGGTTTGCGTACAAACTTGGCCTTGTTTTGTAATGCATGCCATAATGGCATATTATTGCACATGTTAGGCTCTAGCAAGCTCCTGCACCTGATGCAAGGACGATGGGGGTGTCCCATGATTTTAGGTAACCGCTTGGTTAATGTCCCACGATCCCAATCTTGCTGGGAAAGCCTTGATAGGGTTGTGAATGTGGTTTTACCTTGGTCTTATGAAACCTTTTCATTAATATCTTCGAAGAGCATACCCCGAAGGGCTTAGGCCTTCGATTGGAGAATTCCCAAGTGGTAACCATATCAATGATGAATGGTTTTACGCCAAAGAAGATTTTTGGAGGTTTGCCAAGTATGTCGGAATGTAGCTCCGAAGTGAGTATGAAGGGGAGACCTTCAAGTTGAATGGAGGGTATATCATCAAGCCCCTCGGTCGAAAGTGATGCGTACACTTCAAATGTAATGCTTTCGACTTAAGAGAAATACTTCATTGTGATAAATCGAACAAGGATTAATCGTTAAGTAATATAGACCTCGAAGGTCGTATATTTTGTATGTATACGAAGCTTATGGACTTCATTTAAGCAAAGTAGTAGTCCTTGGAAAATTTACTATTCTGCGTGGTATGTGGCTTCGGCCAAAGACAATATTGAATGGGCTTCGGCCGTATGATGCAGGTACTAGGGTTAAGGCCCTAGTTTAAATGGAATCAAGTAGGGAAATATATGTCTCTTGTGCACTTCTCTTACGCCATTTTTTCGACGCTTAAATTTTACAACCTAAGGTGTAATAACCTCATTGTGTGTAAATTACAACACCAAGAATATTGTGACCAATTTTGATCACTGACAGAGGGTCACGACCCACTCTATCTTTAATCCTTTAAGTTTTATAGCTTTGTTTAAGATACTATAAAATATTAGGACAGTTAATGTGAATGTGTTGATAGGCTTTAGTAATCTTATAAGGCTTCTGTCATACCTTATGCCATACCTTTCGACATTGAAACTCATAAACGACTTGGCTGAAAAAATATTTGTGTTTAAGAAATGAAGCAAGAGATTTGTGGGAAATATATTATATCATTGAATTGGTAGAGAGGATTACATCATTTTGAAATGACACTAAGAAAACCACTAATAATGCTTGCTTTCCCATGAGAATCTTTTAGTACATTGATTTTAAACAAAATAAAGTAAGTTTTACATCTATGAGGTTATGTAATTATACTTGCAGAGTCGAGGCTCTATAATTGTGTCTACATAGACACACATAAATCATGTGAACAGAGGCTATGCTCTGTAACTCGACATAGACACCTATATATTATGTGAACAGAGCCGAAGCTCTGTAATCGTGTCGAAGGAGACACCTATGAATCATAGGCTATGCTCTGTAGTTGTGTCGACAGAGGCTTATGTCAGCATATGTGATGCTCCGTAGTCATATCGACAGAGACTTATGTCAACATGTGTGAGGCTCCGTCATCTCAAAATATATGATAATAGTATATAAGTTCCATGATAAATTTTGCTAATATATAATACGCAGATGTGAGTCTGTTGGATCGATGTACTCTAACCAAACTACTTAAATAGCTTGTTAAGGTTTAATAACCTCGGATAAATCCTAAGTTATTAACAGAGAAACACTGAGCAAAATCTATTAAGTATGCGGAATTTACTTAACAAAGCTAAGAAGAATAACTTTAACTTTGAACGATTTTATTAATAACACTAACTCTGCTTATTATGCAGACTCTTTAACAACTCTAATAATATCGAACTTCTCTCTAAAACTCTAATAATGTCACGTACGTATAATATCAATCTAGGGGTCCTTTTATAGGCTCAAGGATAATCCTAAACGATTTACAATTTGTATCCTTGTACGACAAGTAATCTAATAAAGAATATTCTAGAATTACAAGACTTTCCATAATCGAATATAACAGTTCTTTTAGCCTTGCAGTACTTTGACTTCTTTAGCAGTACTTTGACTTCTTCTTTAGCAGTACTTTGACTCTTTGACTTTTTCCAGTACTTTGTCATTCTTCAGCACTTTCATATCCCAACAATCCTCCCCTAACTTGAATTCTACTAGCTTGACTTCAAGTTCCTTTGTGAATTTATCTTTAACAGCTCCATCTTTAAGGAAAGATTATGTCTTAGTCTTTGGATTGTATCCTTGTAGTTTCTGTGCTTATATCAGTATTATCAAAGTATCTTTAGAATTATTCTTTTACAGCATCATCCAGCAAGCTCCATCTTTTCATCAACACAGCAACAATTGACAATTTGTACATTAATTCAGTTTAAGTTGTAGTCTATTCTCATCACTTCCAGGTGTGTTAACTCCTGTGAGAGGTGAATCATTGAAAATTTTAATGGATTTTGATCTCTTTACCAAAGCCATTAACTCTGGAGTAGCCAAATGTTTTGGTGTGTAAGACCATGGTACATTGATAACCATATGATTTTTAGTAAATCATCAGCTATCAACAGATTTGAGTTGTCTTTACCAAAAGCTGTACCCTTTTGGACTAGTTAGTTCTTTCATCTATGGTGAACTAATTACCAATAATGGTTTTTCCACAGCCTTTACCACAAGCCATTTTCTTGTGGGCTAGCCAACTCTTCGCATTACTGATATGGTGAGTTGATTACCATAGAAATTATTAGCAAGTTGTCAACTAAAAACAGATTTGAAATATCTTTACCAGAGCCGTTTGCTCATAGATTAGCCAATCCTTTTGTAACCATGGTGGATTGATAACCTATTGGTATTACCATCTCAAAAACCATTTATTTTATTCAACCTTTGTTTCAAAATATTTGTTACCTAACAAAAGGTTTCTTTCAAAAATCACTTAACTGGTTAAAAGCTGCAAGCAGTACTTTGATGAAAGTACTGTTTGATCAGCAGTACTTTGAATAAAGTACTGATATTTCAAAAAGAATTTATTCAATTAAAATTCATACCAGTTATTCATCATCATCAGCAATTGTAGTCCATCTGATAAACAGCTTGATGACCAGACATGCTATTTCATTATCTTCTTCTACTTCCATTCCATGCTCCAGCATCCTCCTCATAAGTTCTGGTGCAAGAGGATATCTTCTATTAGCTAACATGTGAATCATAATTCCATCTTCTAGCTCTAGAACATGTACTCCAGATTCTTCAAAGAATCTCCAGCTAACAATCTCCCCATTCTCTTGATTCTTCCAAATTTCAGTAGTGCTTTGTTCTTCAGTTTCCCATAAAGTTGTGAGATCTCCAAGCAATACTAAACCAACTCCTTCTGATGGATTTTGTTCAAAGTAATCTCGCACCACATGATATAAATAGAATAAATCCACTCTATCTATGATGTGCAATAAATCCCATAACCTGTTGAACACTCTGAAGCTTTCATCTTCTCTATGAAACATCAGATAACTTCCATCTTTTGAGTCTACAACTTCAAAAGCAATAATTTGAGATTTGTTCATTTTCAACTCAGCATCATCTGTAGAATACTCAAAATCTACTACTCTTAAGTAATTCTTTAGTTCATCATTAGTATCAGATCGTAACTCAACTTTCTCTTTCTTTGATGACTGTATATCTTCAACTTCATTTTTCTTTTTCTTTTCTATCTTTCTTTCCAAGCAGCATCATCTTTATAATCTTTGATGCTTTCAACCCTTTTCTTATAAGCTTCCCTAACAGCATCATACAATTCTTTCATCTCAAAATATTTAAACCTCTGCAATCCTTTATATCCTTGACTTTTTAAATAAGCCATCATTGCATTTCTGTCTTTAGCTCGATTTGGTCTTCTTGGTAGGAATCTAACACGAATAGGTGACTCTAATGGTTCATCAGCTTCAGCATTCAATTCCTCTTGCAATTGCTTAGCTGCTTCTCTATTCTGAGCTTCTTCAATTTCCTTAGCTTCTCTATCTTTAGCATTTAATTCCTCTTGAAGCTTTCTAGCTGCTTCCTCATTCATAGCAACTTGAGCAGCTCTTATCTGTGCTAAAGTAGGTTTCTTTTTCTTCTTTGTTTCTACCAATATTCCTTTTCCTTTATCTTTTGGATTAATAGCAGGTTGAGAAACTCTTGGTTGTTCCTCTTCTTGCACTCCTGGAATATTAACACCCCTTGGCTGTGATAAACCTTGCAAAATTACAGCAATGGTTTCGTCATCACTTGCAGTATGTATAAGTTTGGGTGTAACTTCTTCTTCTTGTATGACAGTTGAAGGACCCACATCTTCTTCATGTACAGTTGTTGAAGGACCAACTTCCTCTTCAAAGTCTAACAACCTTGGAGTAATCAATTCTTGCCTAAAAGATCCTTGAAGAGCAGTACTTTGTTCAGCAGTACCTTAATCATGAGTACCTTGAACTTGAACATCAATAAGTTGCTCCTCAGTTCCTTGAATAACATGTTCTTCAGTCCTTTCATGTTCTTCAGTACCTTCAGGTTCATTCTCCTTAACAACATCTTCTTTCAAATTCTTTTCTTCTAAATTCCTCCCCAATTGGACAGAAGATGATTGTTTTTGAAATTTTTGGCGTTTGGTCTTCCTAGACTGCCTTTGCTCCTTCTTTTTAGATTTGACCCATATACGATGATGTTGAACCAATGGCCAGACAAAATTCTTGAGTCTTCTAAACTTGAGCTTTAATTTCTTAATCTGTTTAGCTTGAGCCTCAGTAGTTTTCTTCAACTTGACTAACTCCCTTGTCAAAACATAATTATCCAATGTCAAACCTTCAGGAGATATAGTAGGTGAATCATCTCCTTGAATTTGTGAATGTTCCTCTGGTTGAGAATTAGGAACAGATCTTTGTGGAGATGGAGAAGGTGAAACTGCAACATCTTCTTGAACATCAGTACTTTGGGAAACAGTACCTTCTGATGCAGCACTTGCAGATGCAGTACCTTCACTATCTTCATCTTCTGTAGCATCAGCTCTGACATCTTGAACAACTTCCATCATAGAAGTAGTTAAGGGAGTGTACCTTCCAGTGAATAAATCACTCTTCCGAGCCATAGAGGTGATTCTTCAGCACTCTGTAGCATCAGCTCTGTCATTCTTCAGCACTTTCATATCCCAACAGAGTCTCTATCATCTTGATAAGGATTTAAAATGTACACTTTTAAGGGGTCATTTAAGCCCTTAATCGCCCACTTTTATACCCGTTAAAGCTTAATTTCGTTCCTTTTCACTTTTTACGTCTCTTGGAAGCAAAATGCTGGAATGATGCATTTTTTGACGAAAAGGAGTGAATATATGAAGAAAATGGCTAAGTCAAGATCAAGATACTCAACCTGCTAGAATTACACCTGACGGCGTCGCAAACAGAGGGCGACGCCGTCCCTATTTTGTGACGACACAGGAGCGAATTTGCTATTTTACACCTAACGGCTTCATGCTTTGAAGAGTAAGGGCGTCACGAAGACTTTTCTTCTTAGACGGCCTAGATCCAGATTCAGACAACGTCACCTCTAAATACTAACGGCGTCACATCCACAACGTGACGCCGTCCCAGTGATGACTTGGCCAAGACGAAACCCTAATGGCGGCAGTCTGACGGCGTCCCAACTATAAGGTGACGCCGTCGCATATGTAAAATTATATATAGAAATCAAATTTTCATACTTTTAAGAGGTAGACTTTGGAGTAAAAACCTAAAACGATTTTGGTCCAGTTTGGACAGTATTTTAGGGTTCTTATACCCTATTTTACATCAAGATAAGTTATTTACTTCATTGATTTCATTATGTCTTCGATTGTATGTGTGTATGCTTTCATGTTTAACATGTCCAGCTAAATTTCTTGTGTGTTTGCTTAGATCTATGAAACCTAGTTATTAATTATTGATTGGTTGTCTCTTATCTTAATTGTAATTGGCTTAGGATTGCACTAGGCCATCGTTCTGTTTTTAATGCTTGAGTAATCTTTGTGAACTTTAGTTTACAACGACCTAGCGTAATTGTAGGCTAAATATCCAAAGATAACCTCAGTGTTAGTTTATGAATCCTAGAGATCTCGTAGGCAATAACCTTAAGGTATTCTCAAAGAGTTAGGGATAAAAGCATACCCTACGACCTTAGAAGACACAACGCGTTAAGAATCAGGACGTGATAATTCAACCACCAATAAAAGATAATTAGGGAGTAATAGTATCTAGGTAGACACATTTTTAATCATCATACGAGCACACATAAAATAGACATAGACTACCCTTTAGTTTAGATAATTAGATAAGTAAAGTAATCGGTAAAAGTACCAACCCCAACATCCAAACCCCGATATTTTACCCTTAGCTTTCTAAAAAATATAGAAAGATAAAAAAATAATCTTCCTCAACCTCAAACTTTAGCGTAGTACATCTCTCACTAGCATTCCTATTCCCCTAAAGAACGATATCAATACCCGAGGCTTACCCGATACTACACAACAACGATTAGGTTCACTGCCTAGGGTGTTGAAAAACTTGATCGATGAAAAGGAAGTTTCTTTTGACCCCAAACGAGTTATACGTGCATCAAGTTTTGGGCGCCGCTGCCGGGGAATATAATAGCTAGTTAGATTTCCATCTTGTTTAGGTTTCCTTGCTTGATTCCTATCAAGTAACATTTTTTTCTCATTTTTAGCTTCCTCGTCGTCTATCCCCCTTCTTCGTGACCTTTGTTAGTAATCCCATCACTTTTCATCATGGAAGGTGATAAACCGCCACCACTCATCGATCCACCAATCATTGTCCCGCCAAGAGGCCGTACTCTTGGTGAATACTCTAGGCCAAGCCACCAAGGCTATAGGAACACTATTGAGCTCCCCGATCATGCTCAATATACGGCCCTGCAATCCGACACCATCCGGTTGGTGCAAAACGGATGTGCATTCCATGGTCTTCGTTCCGAAGATCCTAATCAGCATCTCAAGGATTTCCTTAAAATAGTCGATTCCATCGACCTTGATGCTACTACTCGGGAGACCACGCGCTTGCGTCTCTTCTAATTCTCTCTACGGGACCACGCTAGTAATTGGCTTGAGTGACTTTCCGCCGGATCCATATCAAGTTGGGATGATCTGACCACTCGTTTCCTTGCCCAATTTTTCCCACCGAGGAGAACTACCAAACTTAGGAATGAAATCTTGATGTTCCAACAACGTCAAGGTGAATCTTTCTACGAGGCATGGACTCGATTCAAGGACTTGATCCATAAAGTCCCTCATCACGGCATCGATCTTTCGCTCCAAGTCTAAATCTTTTATGATCATGTCAAATTCTCAACTAAGCAATCCATCGACCAAGCGGCCGGTGGTAAACTTAGTGATCTCACCACGGAAGAATCGTGAGGTACAATAGAGGACCTTGCCCTTTATGACAACGAAAGTTGGAATGACCGTGAGTTTCCCAAAACTGTTAAGGCAATCTCCTTGCCTTCCATTAACTCACAAACTTCCGATCGTAGGATGCTCGAGCTTGAAGATCAAGTCAAATTCCTAATGAGCTCTTACGAAAATCCTAAGTCTTCACATCAAGTGAACAAAATCACTCTACCTTGTGAGTTATGTAGTGGTCCCCACGACACTCGTGATTGCACAAGACTCTCCGAACAAACTTTTGCGGACTACGCCTCCACGCGTACCGATGGAGCGGGAGAGAAGTGGTACACTTTCAAGCCCGAACAAAACAACTTAGGAAACTCCTACAACCCCTCATGGAGGAATCACCTTAACCTTAGGTGGAGCCAAAACTCAAACCCACCCCAAAGCTCATCTAGTCCACCCAATAGGTCCAACCCTCCAAATACCGGGAATTCCACTAGTCTTGAGGCAATTGTGTCTATATTCATGTCATCTCAAAAAACTCGATTGACTAAGCTTGAAGCTGATTTCAAGCAACGGCAAGGCGAGATGACAAACAAGCTCGACGCCCTCTTAAAATCCTTCAATGACCTGGAAATTGGAGCACTACCATGTGACACTATAAAGAACCCAAAAGTGAATTCGATTTCATCGACTTCATGTTCTTGCTCACCTTGGGAAAGTGCGTATCCATGCCCTTCACACCCGAAAGTTCATCCGGTTAACACTATCAACACGGGTTCCAAGCGATCCCTCATGAAGTACCAACTACCAAGGACCCTAACCATTGGTCCAATCAACTCTTGAGAAACCCGTCAACCAAGAACCCAAACCTAATCTATAAGAGGAGTACAAGGAACTCCACCAAGAAAAACCAGTTCTTGAAGTCTTGGCTCATGCGCCTTTTATAATGCATTAAAAGAAAAATATGAGCAAAAACTTAAGTTAGGAGAATGGGGATCCGCATTTGTGCAAAATAAGTTACCTAAGAAACAAGATGATCCTGGGCTATTCATTCTACCGTGTAGGCTTGGAAATTCCAAACCTTTCGACACTTTAGCCGACTTAGGATTAAGCATTAATCTTCTTCGGTTGTCCCTCCATAGAAACCTTAAATTAGGTAAGATAGAACCAACGGAAACCATCTTAGGTCTAGCGGACGGTAGTATGGCATATCCGGTAAGGATAATAAAAGACATGGTAGTACAAGTAGGTGAATTGACTCTTTTAGCGGATTTCCATGTGCTAGACATGAACAAAGACCCGACATGCCCATTGTTAGTAGGAAGAGGATTCTTAGCTACCGCTAGTGCCATAATTGATTGTAAGATGTCTAAGATAGCGGTAGGAGAAGGGAATGCTAGGTCAGTTTATGATGTCAAGAAGCATATCTACTACAAAAAGGAAGAAATTCCCTACGAGATCATGTTAGATAGAACACCATCTAGATATGGACCTTGGACTAATAAATACTTTGTAGGTCCTCAACGACCTTTTTATCTAGAAGAGTCCTTTGTTAGTAACTCAACTTTCCATGAGCAAGAATTGGCTAAGGATATGGAAGTGAACCTGTTCCAGGATGCCTTAGTGTTTAGGAAGATGACCTAGTTCCTAGGAACCTTGCCCGTTAACCTTAACATGAATAAGTGGAAAGTTGAGAGTGAGAAGCCTAAGCATAATTGGAATTGGGATAGACCACCAAATGATGGAAATGGAGAATGGCACTTTATGATGACAATCTATGACCCCGATGGAGAAAAGTATGAAAAGGCATATCAGACTAAGCGTACCACTAGGAACTTAAAGGATAAATTTGATCCTTGAAATTCTTGAGGATAAACTTACTTACATAGGTACGTAAGGGCAAGACTTCGAGTCTAGCTACAAAACTCATAAATAAAGAAAAGCGCTTCGTGGGAGGCAACCCATGCTTAATTGTTTGCTTGTTTGTGTGTCATATATCTTTTCATTATTGTTTGTTCTCATGTTTAAATTTGTGAAAATGATTTATTTTGTCTTTAACCTCGTTTTAATTACATATAAAGGTATTTTACAAAAGAGATAAGTGTAGGGAGGATTACACACATTTTTAAAAGAACGTGAACATGAGAACTTCGATTAGTGAAATTGATATATATGTGTGTTTGTTAGAGTCAAATGCTTGTATCGAGTCATAATGGATGTTTTGCAGAAATTTTTCCAGATTTTAAAGGTGTAATTTTTCCAGAAAAACGCAGTAGAACAGTTTCTGTCAGGATAACCTGACGACGTCAGGAGGAGTAGAAACAGCTTATCTAACTTTCTCTCATTTTCTGTGCTACTTATTAATTTTTGGAAATTCTTAGGTCTTAATTTTCTAGAAAATCTGCAAACATCCATTCCACAAGCATGATATCCTAGTTTAGTAGAGCCATATATAGTTTTACTGCCGATTTTATGCGAAGGTTTCGTCTATTTTCTTAAAGTGTGCAGGTTTTATTTATCAAGAAGAAGAAACATAAGATTGGATGAAGCTTTTCACGCATACATTCTTCTTGGAAATAATTTAACCACTACTTCACACGGATCCTACCGAGCTAATCAAGAGAGTATTAGTTTATTTCTCTTTTAATTACCTTCCATTATCATAACTTTGATACTTTCGGGGAACTTTGGGGACAATTTTCAGTTTAAGTGTAGGTAGGGAGAATAAAACGGGAACTTTGAAACTATGCTTATCCTTGATCATTTGTCTTGTCCTATTTCAATTGTGTAATAAACCATGAGAGATATTTTTTAGAGCAATTTTAAAGGCAAATTTAAAAAATTTAATGACTTGTACGGGTGGGTCTTTAGTCTTAATAGAGCGTCTCATGCATAGGAGTTATATAAATAGCACAAAAACCTTTTACCACTAAAATTCCACCCCAAAAATGTGAGGTTCGCCCCTAGATCTATAGGAATTAAAGCATTCACCTTTAATGCTTAGAGAGTGTACCGGTAGTATAATAGATTCTAGAACTTGTTTTGTGATGCATTCCGAGATCGCTAGTGAGACTACACTTGTGTAGTTATGAATAACTAAATGATAAGAGGCATTAGGATAACCCTTGTTTGATACCCGTATTATAATTACTTCTTCCACATCGGTTGATTAATTCCCCCACACCCTTGCGATGTACTCATCTTTAGTACACGATACCCCTAGTTAACCCCTCAGAGCCTATCCTTTTTGCGGTTCTCGTGATGTTTCGGTTTTTCGGAATATCAATGAAGAGCATTGTTTACAATCCACCCCCCAAATGTACACCCAAATCGCCTTAGCCTACCTTGTATGCGCTCACTTTTAGTGCATTATTGTTATCATACTAAACCCTTAGTTCAATTATCTAGTTACTTGCATGATTGCTAAGTCGAGTCAAATCTTTTGTACACAGTTTTGGGACAATTAGGACTCATGGGTAAAGTTAAATTTTATGGAGTGACGGGAAAGAACGTTAAATTCAAATTCCCTTTATTTACGTAATAATGTACTCCAAGTGTTTTGATTTTTTGAATTCGGGTCAAATTAGTGTTAGAATAATAAAAACTCAAGTGTAGGATGGTAGAGTAAAAGTGTATGCACACAAAAAAAAAAAAAAAAAACGAAAAAAAAAGAAAAAAAGAGTGTTCAAAAAAAATACGGCTACCATCCTACATCTATCGTTATACTTATGTTTGTTTGTTTCAAAGTTATCTAGAGTTTAGAGAGTCGAGTCTTGGCTTAGCAACGCCATTCTTTTCATGCTTGTAACATAAAGATTTTTTACTTGCCACCACTAAATCGCCTATCCAACCAAACCCTTTGTTTCCCTAACCGTAAGCCTAACATTACAACCCTTTAAAAGACCTCTTAGATAGTTACTCCTAGGTGCTTACGCCAAAGCGGTGGAGGTTTGATCTAGTCTCAAGCCTATGGTAATCTATGTACTATGATCGGTTAATGTGTGTTTATCTTCCATTTCCATTTGATATATTTCATATACACTCAAGAGATGAGAGAATCCAAACACCACTTTTGAAGTGCTAGTATATAATTTTCGTGCTTGTTCTGACTATTGCGGTGCTTTTACTTGTTATGAATTATGTTAAACCAATGCTTTACGCCCATAACTTATAGATTAATTGGCCAAAAGCACAATTGCTTGAGGATAAGCAAATACCAAGTGTTGGGATATTTGATAAGGATTTAAAATGTACACTTTTAAAGGGTCATTTAAGCCCTTAATCGCCCACTTTTATATCCATTACTGCTTAATTTCGTTCCTTTTCACTTTTTAGGTCTCTTGGAAGCAAAATGCTGGAATGATGCATTTTTGGACTAAAAGGAGTGAATATATGAAGAAAATGGCTAAGTCAAGATCAAAACACTCAAGCTGTTGGAATTACACCTGACGGCGTCCCAAACAGAGGGCGAATTTGCTATTTTACACCTGACGACGTCAGGCTTTGAAGAGTAAGGGCGTAACAAAGACTTTTCTTCTTAGACGGCCTAGATCCAAATTCAGACGACTTCCCCTCTGAAGACTGACGGCGTCACAACCACAACGTGAATCCGTCCTAGTGATGATTTGGCAAAGACGAAACCCTAACGGCGGCGATCTGATGGCGTCCCAACTATAAGGTGACGTCGTCGCATATGTAAAATTATATATCGAAATCGAATTTTCAGACTTTTAAGAGGTAGACTTGTGGAGTAAAAACCTAAAATGATTTTGCACCGGTTTGGACAGTATTTTAGGGTTCTCATACCCTATTTTACATCAAGATAAGTTATTTACTTCATTGTTTTCATTATGTCTTCGATTATATGTGTGTATGCTTGCATGTTTAACATGTTCGGCTAAATATCTTGTGTGTTTGCTTATATCTATGAAACCTAGTTATTAATTATTGATTGGTTGTCTCTTATCTTAATTGTAATTGGCTTAGGATTGCACTAGGCCATCGTTGTGTTTTTAATGCTTGAGTAATCTTTTTGAACTTTAGTTTATAACCACCTAGCATAATTGTAGGCTAAATATCCAAAGATAACCTTAGTGTTAGTTTATGAATCCTAGAGATCTCGTAAGCAATAACCTTAAGGTATTCTCAAAGAGTTAGGGATAAAAGCATACCCTATGACCTTAGAAGACACAACGCGTTAAGAATAAGGACGTGACAATTCAACCACCAATAAAAGATAATTAAGGAGTAATAGTATCTAGGTAGACACATTTTTAATCATCATACGAGAACACATCAAATAGACATAGACTACCCCTTAGTTTAGATAATTAGATAAGTAAAGTAATCGGTAGAAGTACCAACCCCCAAATCCAAACCCCGAGATTTTACCCTTAGCTTTCTAAAAAATATAAAAAAATAAAAAAATAATCTTCCTCAACCTCAAACCTTAGCGTAGTACATCTCTCACTAGCATTCCTATTCCCCTAGAGAATGATATCAATACCCGAGGCTTGCCCAATACTACACTACAACGATTAGGTTCACTGCCTAGGGTGTTGAAAAACTTGCTCGATGAAAAGGAAGTTTCCTTTGACCCCGAACGTGTTATACATGCATCACATCTCAATAGAGCTTGTGTGAAATGCCTTGTCAAAAGAGGATTTGTCAGTAGTGGACTTATCATCACGAGTGACATAATAAAGCTTAGTATAAAATTACTTAAGGCTTATTTACGTACATCACATATTTAACATGCATAGATTATGTTTTATGCTAAAAAGAACATGAAAGCTCTAACAGAGGTTCTTGGAACATAGGGTATCCTCTGTCAATGTTGTACTTTCTTTAATGATCATTATGTTATAAGCAGAGGCTCAATAAAAGATGGTTTATAGTGCTCTTAATAAACATCAAAAGTTTCATATGTAGATGATCTGATTTGTAGTGAAACAGAGGCAATATAGTGCATTAGTTTCATAGAAAACATACCATATTGACAAAGGGTATCCTCTGTCATTAATGTATGGTCTATGTTCACCTTGTGGTAAACATTTTGCGAAGGAAGGTTCTGGCCCTACTTGAGTGTACCATTATGTGCCCCAATTTCTTAAATGAATCCGTGCGAAGGTTACAAATGAGGTTGCCATAAAGACTGCAACAGACGGCTAGTGATTTCAAGCCTTCTTCTTAGGAAAACCCATGACGAAGACTGCAACAGAGACTTCTTCTCAAAATGAATCCGAACAGAGGCTCCTACGAAGGTTATTGAACCTTCTCTCCAAAACAGACCATAATAGAGGTTGCTACGGAGACTGCAACAGAGGCTCTTATGAAGGCTATTGAGTTTAAACCTTCTTCTCAAAATGAACCCGAATAGAGGATCCTACGAAGGTTGTTGAGTTTGAACCTTCTTCATGAAACGAACCCAAACAGAGGCTGCTATGGAGTCTGCAACGGAGGCTCTTATGAAGGCTATTGACTTTAAACCCACTTCTCAAAATGAACCCGAACAGAGGCTCCTACGAAGGTTGTTGAGTTTGATCCTTCTTCATGAAACGAACCCAAACAGAGGCTGCTACGGAGTCTGCAATGGAGGCTCTTATGAAGGCTATTGACTTTAAACCTTCTTATCAAAATGAACGCGAAAAGAGGCTCCTACGAAGGTTATTGAGTTTGAACGTTCTTCATGAAACGAACCCAAACAGAGGCTGCTACAGAGTCTTCAACGGAGGCTCTTATTAAGGCTATTGACTTTCAACCTTCTTATCAAAATAAACCCGAACAGAGGCTCCTATGAAGGTTTTTGAATTTAAACCTTCATCTTAAGTGAAGCCAAATAGAGGCTCCTTCTTCTCCAAATCAGAACATAACAGAGGCCGTAACAGAGACTGCTCCGTTTAAACCCGACGGAGGCTGTTGAAATGGTAAACGTAAAGTTTGTGGTTGGTGGAAAATCTCGTGATGTGAGATAAAAGTGGAGATTTCAGTGGTGCTACCATGTGCTAACAAGGATGTAGGGAATTACGGTTGAATTCGACCGTTATTTATGGAAAACGGTTATTTGACTCGGAAAACGGGACTTATTGTTGCGGGTCCCACGGATGGCGCCACTGATTGTACAAAAAGATGCATATGTCAATGGTGATTAACAGAGTTAGGGGTGATGGTGATGATGTCGAGTGCAAGATAACTTGAAAATAAGAAATAGAAGGCACTACGTTAGACGGAGCGCGGGAGGAAGCCCCCGCGAACCGCCTCCGGTGTAAGAATCAGTCATGGTGATTATGTCATGAAAGTATTGAGGTGTAGAAGATGAGATCTCCTAGGTTAAGTTAGGTTACATCCCTCTATGATGACTTCCTTATTTATAGGCATAATAGTCTGACAGAGCAGTTACAAAGGGTGTGTGGAGGCAGTTACAGAGGTCATGGCAGTTACAGAGGGTCATGGCTAAGATCATGGTTGTTGACCAGTTCTGTTTGACCAAATCTTATTTGACCAGTTATGTTTGACCAGCTCGATCATACCCATGTTCATAGGTAGAGAGGCTATGACCTTTAGGCTTCGACCCGACGGAGGCTAGGCTCCGAACAGTGATGAAGGCCTTGACGGAGGCCAGGCTCCGAACAGTGATGGAGGCCTTGACAGAGGCCAGGCTCCGAACAGTGATGGAGGCCTTGAAGGAGGCTAGGCTCTGAACAGTGACGGAGGTCTTGAAGGAGGCCAGGCTCCGAACAGTGACGGAGGCCTTGACGGTGGCTAGGCTCCGAACCATGATAGAGGCCAGGCTCCGAACCATGATGGAGGTGAGGCTTCGAACCTCGACAGAGGTTAGACACTATGAGTGCTTCGGGTGTAGGTCAAAGGCATAGGCTTTGTCCTTTAGGAGAGTACATCATACCCTTTGTACAAATGGTAAGCTAAGTAACAGAGTAATGGTAACGCTCGTTAGCAGAGCAGAGGGTACGTCATCATTAGTTATGGCGACAATTCCATCAAGATTTCCGCCAAGGCTTCTCTTGCTTCCCCCATCGTGCCATTTTTGGGAATGATCGGCCATTTTTTGGTTGACTTCAATGGCGAGAGTAGGAGTCATACTCGGAATCGGTCCTTGGTAGTCCAGCATCTGTCTTGTAGTTACGTTGATACCTTTATAGAAGATGTTGACCTTTTGCTGGCTGTTAAGGTCATGAGTTGGACACTTGTAGAGGAGATCGTTGTATCTATCCCAAGCTTGATACAACATTTCATCATCATCTTGTTTGAAATTATGAATCTCCATGAGCTGATTATATATCTTCAAAGGAGGACAATATCTTTGGATAAAATGCTTCTTTAGGAGAGCCCATGTATCAATTGACCCGGCGGGCAATCTTTCAATCCATCTTCTTGCTCCCCCAGTAAGAGTCACGGGGAACACTCGTAGCATAACAGCGTCATGAGAAACACCAGGAATGTTGAAAAGGCTTGCAATATACAAGAAATTCTCAACGTGTTCATACGCATCTTCACCCCTATTTCCCGAGAAAGGGTTAGCACGTAGCTCCCTCATAAACTGCTCTTTAATCTCAAAATGGACATTATCTCCAATAGCTGGCCTTACGAGCCCCTCCCTTGCCAACGCCAAATATTCCTCAAGGGTGAGGTCATCAATGTTAACAACTTCCATAGTACCTAAAACTTGAAAAGAGATCGTGAGAAAACAAGAATTCAAAACAAAAATGAAAGAGTTAACAAAAATCCTATTATAACTCCCTGGCAGCGGCGCCAAAAACTTGATGCAGGTTTTACTGACCAGGTTTTAATATATATATAAGTGTCTCGTTTACCTATGGTCTACCTTATGCACTAACGGGAAGTGTACCTGATCGTGTGTAGTGTAGTAATCGGTAAAACCGAGGTCGTCCCAAGAGCTATGTGAGCGGATTCTAATTAAGTCTATGTGTCACTGGTTTTAATTGTCGAAATGATTAATTATCTAATAAAACAAGAAATAAAGAAAGCAAATAAAGGCAAAGGTCGTGATCAATAGGGGAAAAGTGTGCTAACCTAGTTACTCATCCTATCATGTTATGTTTACGTCTAATTACTTCTAATTGATTCAAGTGGGGGTTTAGGTCTCTAGGACAACATTTGGTCAGTTCGTCCTAACCTATCAGCAAAGGTTTACACCGGGGATCAAGCTACTACCCTTGAAAGTTGATGCACGTACAAGGCGCGTTCGGGGTCAAAGGAAACTTCCTTTTCGTCGAGCAAGTTTTTCAACACCCTAGGCAGTGAACCTAATCGTTGTAGTGTAGTATTGGTAAGCCTCGGGTATTGATATCATTCTCTAAGGGCATAGGAATGCTAGTGAGGAATTACTACGCTAAGGTTGAGGTTGAGGGAAATTATTTTTTTATCTTTTTATAATTTTTTATAAAGCTAAGGGTAAAATCTCAGGGTTTGGATTTGGGGGTTGGTACTTCTACCGATTACTCTACTTATCTAATTATCTAAACTAAGGGTAGTCTATGTCATTTTGAAGTGTGCTTGCATGATGGTTAAAGATGTGTCTACCTAGATACAATTACTCCCTAGTTAGCTTTTATTGGGGGTTGAATTGTCACGTCCTTATTCTTAACGCGTTGTGTTTTCTACAGTCATAGGGTGTGCTTTTATCCCTAACTCTTTGAGACTACCTTAAGGTTAATGACTACGAAATATCTAGCATTCATAAACTTAGCACTTAGGTTATCTTCAGATGTTTAGCCTACAATTCCACCAGTAATTATAAACTAATGTTCACAAAGATTAATCAAGCATAAAAAACACAACGATGGCTTCATGCACCCCTAAGCCAATTACAATTAAGATAAGAGACAACCAATCAATATTTAATAACTAGGTTTCGTAGATCTAAGCAAACACACAAGTAAATTAGCCAGACATGTTAAACATGCAAGCATACACACATTCAATCGAAGACATAATGAAATCAAGAGAATAAATAACTTATCTCGATGTAAAATAGGGTATGAGAACCCTAAAATGTTGTCCAAACCAGACTACAATCGTTTTAGGTTTTTACTCCACAAGTCTACCTCTTAAAAGTCTGAAAATTTGATTTTTATATATAATTTTACAACTGCGACGGCGTCGCCTTATAGGTGGGACGCCGTCTGATCGCCGCCATTAGGGTTTCGTCTTGGCAAAGTCATCAGACGGCGTCACGTTGGTTGTGACGCCGTCAGCTTCAATAGCGGCTCAGTCTGTAATTAGGCCGTCAAAGAAAAGTCTTCGGCGCCCTTACTCTTCAAACTCCGCGTCGGTGTAAAATAGAAATTTCACTCCTGAGTCGTCCCAAAATAGGGACGGCGTCGCCCTCTAATTGGGACGCCGTCAGGTGTTATTCCAGCAGCTTGATTGTCTTGATCTTGACATAGCCATTTTCTTCGAATATTCCCTCCTTTTCGTCCAAAAAAGCATCATTCCAGCATTTGCTTCCAAAAGAACGAAAAGTGAAAATGAACGAAATTAAGCAGTAACGGATATAAAAGTGGGCGATTAAGGGCTTAAATGACCCCTTAAAAGTGTACGTTTTAAATCCTTTTCAAATATCCCTACACTTGGTATTTGCTTGTCCTCAAGCAAATTTGCTTTTGGCCAATCAATTTATAAGCTAGGGGGCATAAAGCAATGGTTTAACATCATTCATAACAAGTATAAGCCCCGCAATAGTGATAACAAGCACGAAAATTATATACTAGAACCTCACAAGTGGTGTTTGGGTACTCTCATCTCTCGGGTGTATATGAAATATAGCAAATGGAAATGGAAGATAAACACTCATTAACCGGTCATAGTACATAGATTACCATAGGCTTGAGAATAGATCAAACATCCACCACTTTGGCGTAAGCACCTAGGAACAATTATCTAAGAGGTCTTTTAAAGGGTTGTAACGTTAGGCTTACGGTTGGGGAAACAAAGGGTTTGGTTGGATAGGCGATTTAGTGGTGGCAAGTCAAAAATCTTTATGTTACAAACATGAGAAGAATGGCGTTGCTAAGCCAAGACTCGACTCAATAAACTCTAGATAACACAAACAAACAAACATAAATATAAAGATAGATGTAGGATGGTAGCCCGTATGTTTTTTTTTTCATTTTTTCATCATTTTTTTTCAACACTCTTTTTTTTCGAATTTCATTTTATCATTTTTTTTATTTTTTTTATTTTTTTATTTTTTTTTGCATACACTTTTACTCTATCATCCTCTACGATAACATCAAAATATAAGGGATTTATAGGCACATCCCTACACTTGAGTTTTTATTACTCTAACACTAATATGATCCGAATTGAAAAGATCAATACACTTGGAGTACATTATTATGTAAATAAAGGGAATTTGAATTTAACATTCTTTCCCGTCACTCCATAAAATTTAACTTTACCCGTGAGTCCCAATCGTCCCAAAACTGTGTACAAAAGATATGACTCGACTTAGCAACCATGCAAGTAACTAGATAATTGAACTAAGGGTTTAGTATGATAACAATAATGCACTAAAAGTGAGTGCATACAAGGTAGGCTAAGGCGATTTGGGTGTACATTTGGGGGTGGATTGTAAACAATGCTCTTCATTGATATTCTGGAAAACCGAAACATCACGAGAACCGCGAAAAGGATAGGCTCTGAGGGGTTAACTAGGGGTATCGTGTACTAAAGATGAGTTCATCGCAAGGGTGTGGGGGAATTACTCAACCGATGTGGAAGAAGTAATTATAATACGGGTATCAAACAAGGGTTATCCTAATGCCTCTTATCATTTAGTTATTCCTAACTACACAAGTGTAGTCTCACTAGCAATATCGAGATGCATCACAAAACAAGTTCTAGAATCTGATATACTACCGGTACACTCTCGAAGCATTAAAGATGAACGCTTTAATTCCTATAGATCAAAGAGCTAACCTCACATTTTTGGGGTGTAATTTGAGTGGTAAAGGGCTTTTTTGTGCTAGTCATATAACTTCCTATCCATGAGACACTTTATTAAGACTAAGGACCCACTCGTACAAGTCATGAAAAATTTTAAATTTGGTGCTAAAATTACCCTAACCGATATTTCTCATAGCTTATTACACAAATGAAATAGGACAAGACAAATGATCAAGGATAAGCATAGTTTCAAAGTTCCCGTTTTATTCTCCCTCCCTACACTTACACTGAACATTGTACCCAATGTTCCCCGAAAGTATCACATTTATGATAACGGAAGGTAATTAAAAGAGAAAGAAACTAGTACTCCCCTGATTAGCTCGATAGGATCCGTGTGAAGTAGTGGTTAAATTCTTTCCAAGAATAATGTATGCGTGAAAACCTACATCCAATCTTATGTTGCTTCTTCTTGATAAATAAAACCTGCACACTTTAAGAAAATAGACGAAACCTTCGCGTAAAATCGGCGATAAAATTATATACGACTCTACTAAACTAGGATATAATGCTTGTGGAATGGATGTTTGCAGGTTTTCTGGAAAATTAAGACCCGAGAAATTCCAAAAATTTATAAGTAGCACAGAAAACGAGAGAAATTAATGAGTTGTTTCTGCTCCTCCTGACGTCGTCAGGTTGCAATCTTGACGCCATCAGGTTATCCTGACAGAAACTGGTCTGCTGTGTTTTTGTGGAAAAATTCTGGAAAAATTACACCATTAAAATCTAGAAAAGTTCCTGCAAAACATCCATTATGACTTGATACAAGCATTTGACTCTAACAAACACACATATATATCTTTTTCAATAATCGTAGTTCTCTTGTTCACATTCTTTTAAAAACGTGTGTAATCCTCCCTACACTTATCCTTTTTATAAAATACCTTTATATGTAATTAAGACGAGGTTAAAGACAAAATAAAGCATTTTCACAAATTCAAACATGAGAATAAACAATTAATGAAAAGATATATGACATACAAACAAGCAAACAATTAAGCATGGGTTGCCTCCCACGAAGCGCTTTTCTTTATTTATGAGTCTTGTAGCTAGACTCGAAGTCGTGCCCCTACGTAACTTCATTACTGTTCTTTTTTTCTTTCACCAAGTCTTCATCAAAAGGTTGTAGACGTTGTATGCTTACCGTGAACTCTTTCCCAACGTCATCTATTATGGTAACAGTTCCACCTTTTAGATTAGTTTCTTTCACCGTATAGGGTCCAAACCATCTTGGCTTATTCCTTCCTCTTAATGCTTTTATACTAGATTTATACAAAAGCACCTTTTCTCCATTCAAAAAATCCTTAGGGTTCTTTTGAGTTTTTGGTATTGTGGTACAGTTATTTCCTAACTTTTTATCACATTTCCACAGTGTTGCATTTAACCCTTGAACCATGAAATCTCTAAGACCCTTTCTCATTCATTAATTTTCTTTTTAACAGTATTATTAGGGACCTGCGGATTCTTATCATTTATCTTCTCCATAATTTTCAACGGGTATCTTGGAACAATAGGTATCCTAATATATCCTTTGCCACTTTTGAGTATCATGATACCCTCACCGCATTTGATGGTTGCCTTGGCGGTGGCCAGAAAAGGTGTTCCAAGAATGAGTGGCATATTTATATCTTCCTCAATGTCTATAATCACAAAGTCTGCCGGATAGACAATATTGGCCACCTCAATTAAGACATCCTCTGTTATTTTCTAAGGAAAGTCTAAGATTTGTCTTGGTTGGATCCTCCTTAGTCAACTTACTATAGACTGATAGTGGCATTATGTTTACATCGGATCCTTGATCGGCTAAGGCATTTATATTCTCGATGTCACCTATGCTACATGGTATTACGAAATTCCCCGAGGTTTCTCATTTTTTTTATACTGGTTTTCTCAGAACCAACTCGTACATAGGTCCCATAGGCATGGTGTCATATTCTTCTTCTTTTATTTTTCCTTCGAGGGCTTTCCTAAGAACCTCGTTGTACCTAAAGTTATTCACTTGGTTAACAATTGTTTTCTTATTAATCTCATGCTTAAGGTAGTATTTAATGATCTCAGGTTCATTATTAGTTTCACCCTCCTCCCTTTCCTTACTGTCCTTGCTGCTCTCAATCTCCTTCTTCTCAACTACTCCACCTTCATCGAAAACAATGGAAATGGCGTTAAAAAACGAAGTGGGGGGGGGAGGGTGATCATCGTCACTCACTAGCACCTTCTCGGGAACCTTTGTTTTAGTGTACGCTTTCACTAAGTTCATCATCTCAGCCATTTTTGCCTGTATTTCCTCCCTTTGCCTATAAACCTCTTCTTCAAATTTCGCTAGTCTTAGGACTACCATGTACTCTTCATTTGTTCCTTGAAGCTTGTGAGAGTGGAATTGGAGAGTAGGAAACGGAAGTGTCGTCCTGAATTGGGACTTTGCTACCTGCTTGGTGATTCAGAGAGAGGTGTTGGATTGGCGGAGTAACGGAATTAACCGTTGCTCTAGAATTGGTCCGTGTGCTCTTTTTGCCTCTCAATTAGATAAATGATCCTTCTCTCAAGAGAACTAACTTGCTCTTCAGTAATGCTGGAAGGCTCATGAGGAATTGATATGGCATTAACCATTTTTCCGGGGGTTTCATGGGATTCGCTCCAATTTACGTAGCTTTGATCGGCAAGCTCTTCTATAATATCCCATGATTCTTCTGCGTTGAAGTTGCTAAGCCTTCCATCGGCGGCTCGATCAATGGATCGCTTGGTGATGAAGTTGGTATGATCATAAAATATTTGGACGTGAAGCCAAAGATTAATGCCATGATGAGGGACTTTATGGAGCAAGTCCTTGAATCGGGTCCATGCCTCGTAGAGGGACTCGCCTTGAAGTTGTTGGAATGTCAAGATGTCCCTTCTAAGCTTAGTATTTCTCCCCGGTGGGAAAAATTAGGCAAGGAAATGAGCAGTGAGATCATCCCAACTTGATATGGAGCCGGCGGAAAGTCGCTCAAGCCAATTACTAGCTTGGTCCCGTAGAGAGAATTGGAAGAGACGCAAGGGCGTGGTCTCCCGAGTAGTAGCATCAAGGTCGATGGAATTGATGATTTTAAGTAAATCCTTAAGATGCTGATTAGGATCTTCGGAATGAAGTCCATGGAATGCACATCCGTTTTGCACCAACCGGATGGTGTCGGATCGCAGGGCCGTAGTTTGAGCTTGATCGGGGAGCTCAATGGTGTTCCTATAGCCTCGGTGGCTTGGTCTAGAGTATTCACCAAGAGTACGGGCTCTTGGCGGGTCATTTGGTGGTGGGTTGATGAGTGGTGGTTGATTATCACTTTCCATGATGAAAAGTGATGGGGATACGAACAAATTCACGAAGAAGGGGGATAGACTACGAGGAAGCTAAGAATGATAAAAAAGCTTACTTGATAGGAATCAAGCAAGGAAACCTAAACGAGATAGAAATCTAACTAGTTATTCTATTCCCCGGCAGCGGCGCCAAAAACTTGATGCGCATACAAGGCGCGTTCGGGGTCAAAGGAAATTACTACGGGAATAGGAATGCTAGTGAACCTAATCATTGTAGTGTAGTATTGGGTAAGCCTCGGGTATTGATATCGTTCTCTAAGGGAATAGGAATGCTAGTGAGAAATTACTACGCTAAGGTTGAGGTTGAGGAAGATTATTTTTTATCTTTTTATAATTTTTTATAAAGCTAAGGGTAAAATCTCGGGGTTTGGATTTGGTGGTTGGTACTTCTACCGACTATTCTACTTATCTAATTATCTAAACTAAGGGTAGTCTATGTCTTTTTGAAGTGTGCTCGTATGATGATTAAAGATGTGTCTACCTAGATACTATTACTCCCTAGTTATTTTTTATTGGTGGTTGAATTGTCACGTCCTTATTCTTAACGCGTTGTGTCTTCTACGGTCGTAGGGTGTGCTTTTATCCCTAACTCTTTGAGACTACCTTAAGGTTAATGACTACGAAATCTCTAGGATTCATAAACTTAACACTAAGGTTATCTTCAGATGTTTAGCCTACAATTCCACTAGTAATTATAAACTAATGTTCACAAAGATTAATCAAGCATTAAAAATACAACGATGGCTTCATGCACTCCTAAGCCAATCATAATTAAGATAAGAGACAACCAATCAATATTTAATAACTAGGTTTCATAGATCTAAGCAAACACACAAGTAAATTAGCCGGGCATGTTAAACATGCAAGCATACACACATTCAATCGAAGACATAATGAAATCAAGGGAATAAATAACTTATCTCGATGTAAAATAGGGTATGAGAAAATACTGTCCAAACCGGACTACAATCGTTTTAGGTTTTTACTCCGCAATTCTACCTCTTAAAAGTCTAAAAATTCAATTTCTATATATAATTTTACAACTGCGACGGCGTCGCCTTATAAGTGGGACGCCGTCTGATCGCCGCCATTAGGGTTTCGTCTTGGCCAAGTCATCATTGGGACGGCGCCACGTAGGTGTTGACGCCGCCGCCTTCGAGTGACATCGTCGAGTCCGGATCGGTCACCGAGAAGAAAAGTCTTCGTGACGCTCTTACTCTTCAAAGCCTGACCGTCAGTGTAAAATAACAATTTTGCTCCCAGTCATCGTAATAAGGGACGGCATCGCCCTCTGATTGGGACACCGTTAGGTGTTATTCCAACAGCTTGATTCTCTTGATCTTGACTTAGCCATTTTCTTCGCATATTCCCTCCTTTTTGTCCAAAAATGCATCATTCCAGCATTTTGCTTCCAAGAGACCTAAAAAGTGAAAAGGAACGAAATTAAACAGTAACGGATATAAAAGTGGGCGATTAAGGGCTTAAATGACCCCTTAAAAGTCTACGTTTTAAATCCTTATCAAAAGTCCAGTTTTTTTTTGTCCCCTAAGCCAATTCATTAAGTTCCGCTACATGCAAGATTCATAAAAATGAGTGTCCGGGCGCTAGCATCTTAGACACTCATCCCTAATTTCTTAAGTTCATCTAAATGGCAGGGGATTATTTGGTCAGTTCACACAAGCGAAGAAGGATCGTCAGTTGGTCAATTCTTACCCTTCCCACTCAGTCTACCTACTTAGGGTCAGCTGGTCAATTCTCCTAAGCAACTAGACACTACCGCCATTCTAAACTACCGAAACAAGGGAAGCTACCAACAAACTATGCATGCATACACTAGAAACAATTATACGGAAGCAATGTAAACATAAACATAACAATAAAGGAAACATAACTAGGCTAGCACCAAAGGTACTTAGCCGATCATATTAAGAGAAACAATCAATTCAATGTTTAATATATTAAAATACATGAATCAAAAGTAAAAAGATAGATAATCTCTAATGCTTATCGTTAGGAGTGATTTCTCCCTTGGAGATAGCTCCGTATGCTCTTCAAGATATGCCTTGGGTCCCCTACTCACGTTCTCTGCTTTTTGGTGTGGAGTGAATGATGTGAAATTGAGAATTTAGGGCTGGTATGAGATCTAGTTACGTTGCAACCTTAAGTTGAGAGTTACGCGAACCTATATAATCCATAATAATGCTCTCGTTATAGCTGGTTGGGCAGAACACATGGAATGAGTTACGCCGTATCTTCAATACAGGTTACAATGTCATGATTACGCTGTAAACATTGGAAGGAGTTACGGCATAGCTTGTAGCGGCGTGGAACTTCATTTGACCTAATAGGTTATGGCGTAATCCTTAGTGGGAGTTGCGCCGTAATCTTCTGCTGAGCAGGCCTTCTAAGTCACGCAATAGTTACGGCGTAATGTGAGAGTGGCGTTACGTCGTAACTTCGTCACAGTGGGCATACTATCATTAATTCTTTATAAAATCTCCAAATCCGCGTCTCTTTAGCTCTAATGCTCGTAATTTACCTGAAAGTGAAATATAGAGGAAAACAAGCGTACATCCATATAAATGATATAAAATACGAGCATTATCGGTGGAAATTGACACTTAAAATTTAGGACTATTTGATGTTATCATGTATGCATGGTAATGAGAGTCAAATGGTTCTGTCTGGTGTCGCATGTAAGCTTTATGGAATGGGCCAATAAGGTTTATGGGATGCGAGTACATAAGATGGGTCGTGGGTGTTATATATAAGTGGTAGCATATTTAGTTGTCTCGTATGAATGGTTGTGCTTATAATTATGTGTGAGTTGTGGTATTTATATAAAGTATGAATACACATTGAGGATGGTGATTCATGATGTGTTTACATGCGTCTCATGTGTTGCGTTGTGGTAATGTTTGTACAAGTGGAAACTGTGTGCATGTGTCTTATGGAATTTTGTTTCTGATAGTGTAATGCGTGTTGAGTCAAGCTAAAAAGGAGTGTACGCATGGTCATGAAGTGGTATATATGTGTGTGTGTGTGTCCATGATTTAAAAACAAGTCGAAGTTTTGTATGTGTGGGTTTTGTGTCTCGTTGGAAAATGTGGATGGTTGTTTTATGAGGATTCCTTTGTTTCTAAATGGGTTAACCCTTAATGTCTAATTCGGTATGTCCTTAAATCGAGATTTCACTTAACCTAGGTAAACCCTAATATGATTAATAATAAGTACTAAAAATCCTTTATAACATTGAATGAACATATAAGTATTAAATGATCCCTAATTTGTGTAGATTCGTTGAAGAAAACGTGACGTTGTTTCCTTGTGTTCACTTTTCCGTTTGCTTTCATTCGCTAAGGCACAGATATTTCGTCTTTTCAGTAAGGATATTTTCTCATGACTCTTGATCTTTGATTTTGTTTCATTTGTTATGATATTCGTTTATGATTCTATTCGATATGATTTCCTTTGATTCGATATTCTTTTGGTTATGCCATATGATGATTATTCGTTTCATTCTATTCATTCATTATTTTTGATTTAAAATCTTTGATCGTTACTCTATGTTATTTGACCTAATCCATTGCCCAAGGTACTAACTAGTTATGAAGGTACCATGACCATGTCACTAAGGCACCAGTGGCATGACACTATCTGTGGAGGTGTGATTTTTTCCACAGCGTTCCCTTTTGTGCATGCATTTGATTATGATTATTGTATTACTAATTCCACGCGCCTGTATATTTTCTGAAAGCAGATGTATTAGGGATGCGATGTTTTATTTTTGACAGGGGGCGTATGGATGCATCCTAGGTACTCAGTTCAGATATATGTGTGTGCCATATACACGTCTGGGAGTTGATCACTCCATCTACTATGATTTACTAAGATGTAATATGATATGATGTAAAATATATGTTTTGATTGTTTTGGTCTTTTCATGTAGCATGTTTAGACACTTGGGCATTTTCTTGACATCTTCGTTATTTCATTACGATCCTTTGATTATTCCTTATTCCATATTCAGTCCTTATCTTATTTAACATCTTGTCTGTGAGGTTTTCGTTGGACTCGTTTCGCTTATTCATTTTGACTTATTGCTTTTCATTGTTTATATACTCACATTTCTTTGGCGTTAAGCTACGTAGCGTTTCTTTCCATGTGAGATATTAAAGCCAGATGTTGGGATTGAGTGATGAGAGTAAGAGCTTTAGTGGACCGACCCAACCTTAGTTTTCTTGGTCATCTGGAATTTATGTTTTATTTATTTTCCTTTAAGAATTTGAGAAATTATGTATTCTGTGGAAAACTAGAAGGGGGGGTTGAATAGTTTTGCCAATTAATAACTTCCTTCTAATTATTTAGATCGACTTATGTCAATCTATTTAGTTGTTTATGTTGGACGTTGATAGAAAGATATATAAACGTGTAATGAAAGATAAAGAGTAAGAAGCACATCACCACGACACAGTATTTATAGTGGTTCAGCTACAAGGACACCTTCCTTGCCCTACTCCCCTCCCCGAGTCACCTACTCGAGAGTTCGTAAGCACTACACCATCTCCTTATGGCGGAGAAGCCTTCACAACGTCGCTTAACCTTTTTCCGGTACAAAGCTAAATACCGAGTTCTTTCACACCAAGGCAAAACACACCTAACACAACGTCGCCTACCATTTATATACGGTGCTAGGCTAAACCGAGTTCTTTTTACACCAAGGAGAACTAATCCTATCACGTCGCCTACCCTTTATTAGGTACTAGGCTAAGCACCTAGTTCCATTACTATAGGGAACTACTACCCTTCACGACACAACACCTAATATCAAGGAGATCAACTCCTTGTTACACCATCATCAAGGATATCACCATCCTTGAAAATAAATAAATACTTATATGTATAACGATGCACCTCATCAATTATACGACCTAGGCATTCTTCCAAAATGCTACTTGATTTGATTCTTCGGCATCTTTCACTAATGCCTTTGACACAACGCTTGGCACCCTTCACTAATGCCTTCGTCTTGACACCTTTAGCATTCTTCACTTAATGCTTTGACACGGATGATGAGCACCTTGCACTAATGCTTTCATCTTGACACTTTCGGCATTCTTCACTAATGCCTTCAACATCTATGGAGAAAGGAAGAACTATCAATAAGAGAACTTAGTTGTCTTGATGATGACGAAGCATGACAACTCATGGACTTGAGCTTGCACGTCTTCAAGTAGTGGTGATCTCGCCTTTAAGAGGAACAAGAAGATCACAAAAACAAAAGTAATCTACATAGATCACTTAGATCTGAGGTTAGAAGGTTAGAATACTTGGGGAAGTATGTGTGTAAAGTCTTAGTTAGAAAGAAAGAAATGGCTCTCTATTTATAGAGAAAATTCTCTACTGTTCGGATCCCACGGATCCCTTCCACTTGGGATCCGGCTAGCACAAAGCTAGGGATCTGTGGAACGCTCCTCTTTGCCCATGGCTATTTTTGGTTATGGGTCATGGGTTATGGGTTGATCCATGGTTTTCTTTCTAGATACAATGAACTTGGTTAAGTGGTATATATAAAACCATGGGTTATGGGTCAATACCATTTGCTAGTTTTTACCCATTTTAGTATATACTTGTTTTTACTCATTTTAGTATATACTTGTTTTTACCCATTTTAGTATACTTAGTTTAAGTATATGCTAACCCAATATGTAAACACTAGTTGTTGTACATATGTATCTAAATCATAAAATCACTTATACTTGTTTTAGTGTTTTATGTGAAAACGTAAGTGTGTTAGGAAACTATTAACTCAAACTATTTGCGTATTCTATTTGTTTCGTTAAAATGATTTTACGTTTGTTATCGACAAAACATTAGAAGATCGTAAAATATAAATAAACGTTTTTACGGCTTATTTGTATTAACATATTCCTTAGAAGTTTTGTATTATAACTTATATTTTATTTATTTAAGACTTCCGCTTGCGTTTATTATGTTCTGATTGACACCATGATGTGACATTTTGACCCTTATCGGGTTGGGGTGTTACAATAGCAATGGCTCGGCATAGAACCAGTGGCGAACCCAATGCTAAAAATGATGTGGCGGACAAATTTTGGCTGTTATAAACAATGGACTAAATAAACAAGACATGATCACATGAAACACAAAAGTTTGAGATCAAATTCATTTCGGAAGAATTATGATTTTTTACAAAAATTTACGTTGTGTCTTACAAATTTACTCATAAATAAATCTTCTCAAATGCAAGTGTGATTATCAGTTTATAGGGATGAACTTAGTTAACGCCTATAAACTTGTGTAAACTAGCTTTATTAATGAAGAAGTCATTGCTATCTCAAACCATGTCATCATAGAGTTTTCTGTAAACACTTATTGAAATATGACAATGTTATTAATGAGATTGTGTTTGCTTAAAAGAAAAAATCTAACGCATCTAAAAATACATACATATAGAGTACTAATTTGTTACTAGTCTTTCCAAATTAGAAATATAACTCGTGAGACTAATGTAAGCCAAAATGTAGTCTGGTGAAAATGGTTTTTGTTGTTAAATTTTTACTACAACAGATTGAAATGAAAAGACCATAAAAAGGCCCACAAGGGCCGCCCATAGAAAAAACTAGAGGATAAAGTCATGAACATTTTGAAGACAAGGTCAACGAGAGCAAAAATTGGGGCATTCCGAGAATCGAACTCGGGACCTCTCGCACCCAAAGCGAGAATCATACCACTAGACCAAATGCCCAGTTTTGTTTTACTAATCACGTTATAATAAATAGACAATTCGAAGGTATCTAGTCTATCTACTTAAAAGTAACATCAATGAACCAGGCACATAACATAAATGATTAATTTCATATATCACCCTACTTTCTAGATTAATTTCATATATACCCAAAGCGCAAGTATTAAATGCACAATGTACAATGTTTTTAATGCATGTTTGGGTATATATGAAATTTTCAACTAAAAAGAGGGGAGATATGAAATTGCCCCTAACATAAATTATACTACGATGTTGTAAGATGTTATGTTAGTAATCACCTAAAGTCATTCTCATGCCTGAAGATATGTTTAGGAACATTAAAAATACAGTATAATCCAAATGCATATGACATGTGTGAAATGATGAATGGATTAAGCATAAGTTTACTCATGAATTAGGTCTCTTTATTATCGCGCCTGCACAAGCTCGTTATTTTACATAAATCTATAAAACTCGCATGAATCCAAGATTTTTCCTTAATCACACGTTATTTTATGTAGTAAGTTTTTATCTATTAGTATCCATTCAATGGGTTATTTTGGTAATGGAACAAGAGGTCGGAGACTTGGAGACTATTCGACAGTGTTGAACCTGAAGACCTTGATAGATCTTTGAGCAATCGTTGATCGTTAGTTATGCTTATGTAATCACAAACACACTAAAAGACAATCTCTATAACTTGTATTCAAGCGGAAATTAAACACAAGAACAAATAACTAAGAACTCTTTGATCCTCTATGGATCTTTTAATAATACTAAAACTTTGTTTTTCAACTCGTACATAACTCATACTATTGTGTTCCTTTTATAGATAAGGAACCCTAACCCGTTTCCCAAGAAACTTATAAACATAAAACTAAATAAGATATACATTATAACTTCCTAATGAAGCTCATGCATATCCTAACTAACTATAGAATACGCGGAATATCTATATCCGTAGAAACCATCTACACGGTTTCATTACTTCAGTAGAATTAAGTCTTCAGCAGAATCCTTGAACTTCAGCAGAATCCTTCAGCAGTAACTTCAGCATAATTCGTACTTAGTAGAATTCCCAACAATCCTCCCTAAACTGGAATTTGACTAGGTTAAGTTCCAGTTTCTTGATAGATCTTTAACACAGGAAAACAAGAGGATTGTACACGAACATCATCAGCAAAGAACCAAAACAAGAACATCTCTATGATGATAAACTTTGAAACTCCAGATCTTTGCAGCAACAAATGACAAAATGTACATCAAAACATATTAGTTTCATACTATTCTCATCACATCCAGGTATGTTAACTCCTGTGAGAGGTGAATCATTGAAAATAATGGATTTGATGTCTCTTTACCAATAGCCATCACTACTGGAGTAGCCATATGTTTGAGTTCGAAAACTATGGTACACTGATAACCATCTGATTTACTAGCAAATCAGCAACCATAAACGGATTTAAGATGTCTTTACCTGTAGCCGTTTGCTCAGGACTAGTCAATTCTTAGGTAGAAATAATCCCCTTGGTGAATTGAGTACCAAATATGGTATTCCACTGCCTTTACCACAAGCTATATACTTGTGGGCTAGCCAATTCTTGGATTCCAAAAAGGAATAAACCATAGTGAATTGATGACCATCAACCCTCACAATTAAGCATGGGTGGTTGCAAACCTATGATTTTGAGCAAACCATTACATTATCAAGATTTGATGTGTCTTTATCAAAGCTGTACCCTTTGGACTAGCCAGCTCTTTGACATACACAAGGTACATCTGGTGAGGTGATAACCAGCAACAAAAACATACAACAAACCTGCAAGCAAAGTTAGACACTCTTTGACATACACAAGGTACATCTGGTGAGGTGATAACCAGCAACAAAAACATACAACAAACCTGCAAGCAAAGTTAGACAAACAAAGAATATACATAAGATTTTTTAACTAACTAATAACAAATAAAAGAAAACAAATAATACAAATAATACACAATAAACAAGATACCAGACTCAAGAAGATGCTTGATGCTGCTGAAGTTGAGTCTTAATCAATCCAATCAATTGTTCAGCATGGCATATCATTCCCTCTTTGGATGGGAGGAACCTCAACTTCGTTCTAAGCATACCAAGGATAAATCTTATCGGAACATACACACGGGCATCCCATTCTTGTCTCCACACAGGAAGAGGATAAAATCTCCAAGTCTCAACCTTCCAACATGTGAATCTTTCCAAATTGAATATCCCTTACTATTTGGAGATTGAGAATCAAACATAACTTGAAGATCACCAAACAAGTATAAACGAACCACTGTGGTGAATGATTATCATAATACTTTGTGACAAGGCCATGAAGTGTAATCAAATCTTGCCTATCCACCATATGAAGTATGTCCTTCAAGAAGTTAAACTGCATAGACGTATTATCCAACATAAAGATGGTGTTCAGCTGTCCTTCAGTCAAAGTCCAAGCAGTCAACACACCATGAGACCCTTCACGAAAAGCATCAGTAGATCCTTCTTTAATGAAAGTTGAATCAGCAGCCTTTAGATCCAAAGAACGATCCCTGAGTGACTTATGAATCCTAGATGTATATGTCCTATCTGATCTCACAGATCTCCTTAAAGTAATGTGTCTCCTTTTAGACATCCTTTTCTTCCTCCTACCTGGTATATAAATCTCCATAGATACAGAAGATGGTACCTTCTCAGATTCATCAGAGACATCTTTAGCAGGAATGGAAGAAGTAGAAGTAGACGTAATTGAACACACCACGCAATGCATACATTCTCTCAAGCACTTCTCGGCCCTCTTAGCTTTAGCAGCTGCTAGTTCAGCTTTCTTACCCAACTCTGCTCCTACTTTATCAGCAGGTGCAACACTAGGTAATGCCGGAAAAGAAACAACATGAGTTGCAGAGTGAACCCTTTTAGTGAATGTATAGGCTGCAGTAGATGCTTGATAACAACGGAGAACTCATCTTAGGTGTAACATCATCAAATGAATCCACAATCTCAACTTGCTTGATTCTCTTTACCTTTCGAGCATCTGCACTACCAGCAATTCTCTTCAAGGTAGAAGGTGGTGTAATCTGTTTCATAATCTTCTGATACTTGCTATTCAACTCAGAATCATCTAAAGCCCAAACTTGCTTCTTTGATAAACCAGACTGATAAATAGCAATGCTTTGATTATACACAACAGTCCTCATATAAGCTCTCTTCTTAGCTGCATTTTGTGGTCTCTGTCGCTTAGCTTGAGCCTTTTGAGCAACAATGGCTTTCTTCTTGTCAATTTGACTTGCTTCCTTTGTTGTCGAGCCATCATTTGTGCAGCAAAATTCTCACTATCAAAGTCGCTCTAAAATACTTTGTGCAAGAGTATGATTGGATCACTGACTTGGTAATATAAGCATCCATTGCTCATCAGTGTCACGAGTAGATAGTTCATCAATTTCTCTTTGTCTCTCAGGAGGCAAATTGGTAGCAAACTGAGCTTCAAGCTTTTGAGCCAAGGCATGACTCTTCTTCACATCATTTTTCGGCCCGCATCCTTTCTTGTTCTTGCCTTTCATTACTTACGATTTGAACCAAGCTCCTCATCAATCATAGAATCCTTTTCCTTTATGTGATTGAAGAACAGAATCATCATGTGAAGTATCAATAATTGGAACATCAGAAGAAACACCCATGTAAGCATCGTGATAACATTTTGAGGAGTGTCTTCAGAAGTAACATTAATATGAAGATCCAAATTAAAATTCCTTCTAGTAACAAACACTTCATCATGAGCTGCTGAAGGTAGAGAAGTGAGTTGTTCTTGTACAGATGAAGATTGATGATAACGCTACACACGTCGTTCGGGGTCAAAGGAACTTCCTTTTCTTCGAGCAAGTTTTATAACACCCTAAGCAGTGAACCTAATCGTTGTAGTGTAGTATTAGGGTAAGCCACGGGTATTGATATCGTTCTCTAAGGGAATAGGAATGCTAGTGAGAAGTTACTACGCTAAGGTTGGGGTTGAGGAAGATTAATTTTTATTTTTTTATTTTTTTAGAAAGGAAAGGTCGAATCTGGGGTTTGGATTTGGTGGTTGGTATTTCTACCGATTACTCTACTTGTCTAATTATCTAATCTAAGGTTTATGTAGTCTATGTCTAATTATTGTGTGCTCGTATGGTGGCTTAAGATGTGTTTACTTAGGTTTTATTACTCCTTAATTATCTCCTATTGATGGTTGAATTGTCACGTCCTTATTCTTAATTGCGTTGTGTGTCTAAAATTGTAGGGTATGCGTTTATCCCTAACTCTTTGAAACTACCAAAGGGTCTAGTCTACAAAATCTCTAGGAATTATAAACTCTAACTCTAAGGTACTCTTTGGATGGTTTAGCCTACAACTACTCTAGGTGTTATAGTCTAAGGTTCACAAAGATTAATCATGCATTAACTACACAACGAATGACCTATCGCATTACTAGATCATTAACAATTAAGATAAGAGACAACCAATCAATATTCAATAATTAAGTTTCATATTCCTAAGCAAACACACAAGTAAATTAGCCGGACATGGAGAACATGCAAGCATACACACAAATAATTGAAGACATAATTGAATTAATGAAGTAAAACACTTATCTTGGTGTAAGATAGGGTTTAGAACCCTAAAATCTTGTACAAGACACCTTGGTTCGTTTTAGGCTTTTACTCCAAAAGACTACACACTGAAAACTAAAAAATTCGGATTCTATATATAAGATTACAATCGCGGCGGCGTCACCTTATGAATTGTGGCGCCATGGTCGCATCATTAGGGTTTCATTTTGGCCACGTTAGTCTTGCGACGACGTCACCTTATGCTTGTGACGCCGTCCCCTTGATCTCGGCGCCGTCGGATCAAATCTAGGTCGTGCGAGTTGCGACGACCTACTCTTTTAAAGCCGGACAGTCACGAAAATAAGCAATTTGGCTACTGGCCGTCACAAAAGTGATGCGGCGGGTCGCGGATAACTTACGCCCGTCCCTTGTATTTCAGCAACTTGAGTGTCTCGATTCTTGACTTTGGCCATTTTCTTCATATATCCGCGCCTTTTCGTCCAAATAAGTGCCATTCCAGCAATTTGCCTTCAAGAGACCTAAAAAGTGAAAAGAACGATATTAAGTAATAACGGATACAAAAGTGATCAAATAAGGGCTTAACGACCCCTCAAAAAGGTACATTTAAAACCTTATCAAATATCCCTACACTTGGTATTTGCTTGTCCTCAAGCAAATGTGCTTTTAACCAATTAATTTATAAGTTAGGGGTCATGAAGCATTGGTTTAAAACAATCCACAACACATATAAGCTCCACAAAAGTCATAACAAGCACGGAAATTACATACTAGCACCTCACATGGGGTGTTTGGATACTCACATCTCTCGGGTGTATATGAAATATATCAAGTTGGAAATGGAAGATAAACACTCATTAACCGATCCTAGTACATAGATTACCATAGGCTTGAGAATAGATCAAACCTCCATCGCTTTGGCGTAAGCACCTAGGAAAGACTATCCAAGAGATCTTTTAAAGGGTTGTAATGTTAGGCTTACGGTAGGAAAACAAAGGGTTTGGTGGGATAGGTTATTTAGTGGTGGCAAGTCAAAAATCTTTATGTTACAAGCATACGAAGAATCGCGTTGCTAAGCCAAGACTCGACACTCTAAACTCTAGATAACTGAAACAAACAAACATAAATTTAAAGATAGATGTAGGATGGTAGCCTTATGTTTTTTTTTTTTTTACTCTATTTTTTTTATTTTTCTCTTTTTTCTTTTTTTTCGATTTTTTTTCATACACTTTTACTCTACCATCCTCTACGGTAACATCAAAATGATAGGGATTTATAGGCACATCCCTACACTTGAGTTTTATTACTTTAACACTAATTTGACCCGAATTGAAAAGATCAAAACACTTGGAGTACATTATTACATAAATAAAGGGAATTTGAATTTAACGTTCCCTTCCCGTCATTTCATAAACTTTAACTTTTCCCATGAGTCCTAATCGTCCCAAAACTGTGTACAAAGGATATGACTCGACTTAGCAACTTATGCAAGCAACTAGATAATTGAACTAAGGGTTTAGGGTGATAACAATAATGCACTAAAGTGAGTGCATACAAGGTAGGCTAAGGCGATTTGGGTGTACATTTGGGGTTGGGGTGTAAACAATGCTCTTCATTGATATTCGGAAAACGAAACATCACGAGAACCCGAAAAGGATAGGCTCGAGGGTTAACTAGGGTATATGTACTAAAGATGAGTACAACGCAAAGGTGTGGGGAATTACTCAACCGATGTGGAAGAAGTAATTATATTATGGGTATCAAACAAGGGTTATCCTAATGCCTCTTATCATTTAGTTATTCCTAACTACACAAGTGTAGTCTTACTAGCGATCTCGGGATGCATCACAAAACAAGTTCTAGAATCTATTATACTACGGTTCACTCTAAGCATTAAAGATGAATGCTTTAATTCCTACTAATCTAAGGCGATCCTCACATTTTGGGTGGAATTTAGGTGGTAAAGGGTTTTTGTGCTAGTCATATAACTTCCTATCAGTGAGACGCTTTTGTTAAGACTAATGGCCCACTCCTATATGTCATGAAAAATTTTAAATTTGGTGCCAAAATTACCCTAACGGACATTTTCTCATGGTTTATTACACAAATGCAATTGGACAAAGCAAATAATCAAGGATAAGCATAGTTTCAAAGTTCCGTTTTATTTTCCCTCCACCTTAAATGAACATTGTCCCCAATGTTCCCCAAAAGTATCAAAGTTATGATAATAGAAGGTAATTAAAAACGAAAGAAACTAATACTCCCTGATTAGCTCGGTAGGATCCGTGTAAAGTGGTGGTTAAATCCTTTCAAGAAGAATGTATGCGTGAAAAGCTCCTTCCATCTTATGTATCTTCTTCAGTAAATTAAACACGCACATGAAGAAAACAAACGAACAACCGGCGTAAAATCGGCGGTAACTATATATATAAGACTCTATTAAACTAGGATATAATGCTTGTGGAATGGATGTTTACAAAATTTCTAGAAAATTAAGACCTGGAAAATTCCAAAAAATTATAAGTAGCTCAGAAAATGAGAAAAAAATGTCGATGTTTTACTCCTTCACGGCGCCATCGAGGTTATCGACAAAAACTTGTCTGCGATTTTCGGGAAAAAATTCGGAAAATTTACATCTTTAGAATCAGGAAAAATTTCTACAAAACATCCATTATGACTCGATACAAGCATTTGACTCGAACAAACACACATATATATCTTTTAATTAATTTCAATTCTCATGTTCACGTTTCTTTTGAAAACGTGTGTAATCCTCCCTACACTTATCCTTTATGTAAAATACCTTTATATGCAATTAAGGTTAAAAACTAAATAAAGCATTTTTACAAGTTTAAACATGAGAATAAGAAATCAATAAAAGATATATGACACTAACAAGCAAACAATTAAGCATGGGTTCCCTCCCACGAAGCGTTTTTCTTTATTTATGACTCTTGTAGCTAGACTCGTATTCGTGCCCTTACGTGACTTCATTACCGTCATCTCCTCCTTTCGCTTTCCCTTCGTCAAAGGGCATAGACGTTGTATGCTTACTTAGTGGATTCCTTACCAAGCGTAAAATTATTATAGTGGCGGTTTTATCCTTTAGATTGGTTTCCTTCCTTTGTAAAGGCCCAAACCATCTGGGTTTGTTTCTACCTTGTAATGCCCTTATCCGTGATTTGTACATAAGTACTTTTTCTCCCTTAAGAAATTCTTTGGGGTTCCTTTGTGCCTTTGGTATTGAAGTGGGGTTATTTCCTAACTTCTTATCGGGCTTCCACAATGTTGCATGCAATCCTTGAACCATAAAATCTCTAAGCCCTTTTTCCCCGATCATTCATTTTCTTCTTAACTATATTGCTAGGGACTTGTGGACTTTCACCCGTAATCTTCTCCATGATCTTAAGAGGATATCTTGGAATGATGGGTATCCTAGCTGACCTTTTCGCTTTTAAGTTTCATGATGTCCTCCGCATTTGATGGTTGCCTTGGCGGTGGCGAAATGGTGTCCCAGAATGAGTGGCATGTTTCTATCTTCCTCAACATCTATGATCCGAAATCCGGATAAGATATTAGCCACCTCTATTAAAATATCCACCGCGATTCCTATGGGGTAGACATAGGTGCGATTAGCTAAGGAAAGTCTAAGATCGGTCTTTGTTGGCTTCTCCCTAGTCAACTTATTATAGATTGATAATGGCATTATGTTCACATCAGACCCTTGATCAGCTAAGGCATTTATATTATCAATATCACCTATGCTACATGGTATCACGAAGTTTCATGTGGTGTCTCATTTTTTCGTTAATGGTTTTTTCAGAACCAACTCATGAGAGGTCCATAGAAGCTGCGTCATACTTTCTTCTCGTTATTTTTCCTTCAAGGGCTTCGCTAAGAACCTCATTGTACCTAAAGTTGTTTACTTGGTTTGCAATGGTTTTCTGTTAATTTAGTGCTTAGGTAGTACTCAATGGTCTCGGGCTCATTATTAGGTTGAGACTCCTCCTCTTGCTTTCCCTCAATTTTCTTCACCTCAACCTTTCCATCCTCAGGCATAATGGAAATGGCGTTAACAAACGAAGTGGGAGGACAATCGTTGCTTCTTACTAGTACCTTTAGGGAACTTTTTTCTTGGTATATTCTTTTACCAGGTTCATCATTTCCGTCATGTTTGCTTGCATTTCCTCTCTCTGCCTATAAACCTCCTCTTCAAATTTAGCTAATCTCTCCATATGAGCTGCCATGTACTCCCTCATGTGTTCCTTAAAGCTTGGTGAGGGTGGTATTGGGGAAGTAGAATGGAAGCGCCTTTCGGAATTGGGGTTTTGCTCACGACTTGGGGATTCGAAAAGAAAAGGTGTTGGGTGGTTGGTGGAATTGGCGGAATTGACAGCTTATCGAGGGATTTGTGCAGGGCTCTTTTATGCCTTTCCATCAGATAATCAATCCTTCTCTCAATAGCACTCATTTTCTCCTCGGTGATGTTTGAAGATTCAAGAGGATTTGATATGGAATTAACCACGTTAACAGGGGTTTCAGGAGATTCATTCCAATCTTCGTAGCTTTGATCAGCAAGCTCTTCTATAATATCCAAGATTTCTGCATTAAAATTAGTTGAGCCTTCACTGGCGGCGATCAATCGATCGTCGAGTGATGAAATCGATATGGTCATAGAAGATTTGGATTTGAAGCCAAAGATCAATGCCATGATGAGGGAGTTTACGGAGTAGGTCCTTGAATCGAGTCCACGCTTTATAGAGAGACTCACCTTGAAGTTGTTGAAACGTTAAGATGTCTCGTCTAAGTTTAGTGGTTCTCCCCGGTGGGGAAAATTGAGCAAGGAAACGAGAGGTGAGATCATCCCAACTTGAGATGGAGCGGGAAGTCTCAAACCAATTACTAGCTTGGTCCGTAGAGAGAATTGGAAGAGACGCAGACGCGTGGTCTCCCGAGTCGTAGCATCAAGGTCGATGGAATCGACAATTTTAAGGAAATCCTTAAGATCTGATTAGGATCTTGAACGAATTCCATGGAATGCACTTCCATTTTGCACCAACCGGATGGTGTCGGATCGCGGGGCCGTAGTTTGGGCTTGGTCGGGAAGCTCAATGGTTTTCCTATAGCCTAGGTGGCTTAGTCTCGAGTATTCACCAAGAGTACGGGCTCTTGGCGGGTCATTTGGTGGTAGGTTGATGAATGGTGGTGGGTTATCACCTTCCATGATGGGGTTACGAACAAAGGTCACGAAGAAGGGGGATAGACTATGAGGAAGCTAAAAATTGAGAAAAAAATTTTACTTGACAGGAATCAAGCAAAGAAACCTAAACGAGGTGGACTACTAACTAGCTATTCTATTCTCCGTCAGCGGTGCCAAAAACTTGATAACGCTACACGCGTCGTTCGGGGTCAAAGGAACTTCCTTTTCTTCGAGCAAGTTTTATAACACCCTAGGCAGTTAACCTAATCGTTGTAGTGTAGTATTAGGGTAAGCCACGGGTATTGATATCGTTCTCTAGGGGAATAGGAATGCTAGTGAGAAGTTACTACGCTAAGGTTGGGGTTGAGGAATATTATTTTTTTATCTTTTAATATTTTTTAGAAAAGGAAAGGTACGAATCTCGGAGTTTGGATTTGGGGGGTTGGTATTTCTACCGATTACTCTACTTGTCTAATTATCTAATCTAAGGTGTATGTAGTCTATGTCTAATTATTGTGTGCTCGTATGATGGTTTAAAGATGTGTTTACTTAGGTTTTATTACTCCTTAATTATCTCCTATTGATGGTTGAATTGTCACGTCCTTATTCTTAATTGCGTTGTGTGTCTAAATTCGTAGGGTATGCGTTTGTCCCTAACTCTTTGAAACTACCAAAGGGTCTCGTCTACAAAATCTCTAGGAATTATAAACTCTAACTCTAAGGTACTCTTTGGATGGTTTAGCCTACAACTACTCTAGGTGTTATAGTCTAAGGTTCACAAAGATTAATCAATCATTAACTACACAACGAATGACCTATCGCATTACTAGATCATTAACAATTAAGATAAGAGACAACCAATCAATATTCAATAATTAAGTTTCATATTCCCTAAGCAAACACACAAGTAAATTAGCCGGACATGGAGAACATGCAAGCATACACACAAATAATTGAAGACATAATTGAATTAATGAAGTAAAACACTTATCTTGGTGTAAGATAGGGTTTATAACCCTAAAATACTGTACAAGACAGCATTGGTTCGGTTTAGGTTTTTACTCCAAAAGACTACACACTGAAAACTAAAAAATCCGGATTCTATATATAAGATTACAATCGCGACGGTGTTACCATGAATTGTGGCGCCGTGGTCGCCGTCATTAGGGTTTTGTCTTGGCGTTAGTCTTGCGACGGCGTCACCTTATCTTGTGACGCCGTCCCTTCAGTCTGGCGCCGTGCGGATCAAATCTTGGCGTCTGAGTTGCGACGACCTACTTCTTTTAAGCCGACACCGTCACTTGAAAGTAAGCAATTTGGCTACTGGTCATCACAAAAGTGATGCGTCGGCGTCACAGATAACACCTGACGCCGTCCCCTTGTATTTCAGCAGCTTGAGTGTCTCGATTCTTGACTTTGACCATTTTCTTCGTATATCCGCTCCTTTTCGTCCAAATAAGTGCCATTCAAGCAATTTGCCTTCAAGAGACCTAAAAAGTGAAAATGAACGATATTAAGTAATAACGGATACAAAAGTGATCAAATAAGGGCTTAAACGACCCCTTAAAAAGGTACATTTTAAAGCCTTATCAATTGACCAAGCTCAAAAGAAACATCCATCATTGGAGCATCAACATTCTCATCAGTAGTTGCCACATTGTCCACACTTTGCAATTTTGATGATTCAGTGGAATCCTTGCTCAAATATTTTCTTGTTCTCCTTCTAGAAAACATAATAGGTTCCTTGTGCTTTAAGGATCCAGCAGCAATTTGAGTAGAAGCATGAGTTTGTTGAGCAACATTAGCCTAGATTTCAAGTGAATCCAAAGTAGCATCCTCTTGCTCCTCATCAGAAGAAACCACAAGCTTCCTTTTGCTATTTTGCCCAAGTTTATCCTCTAAATCCTGAACTTTTTTCTTTAACTCCACAATCTCACCACCAAGTGTAGATTTAGTCTCAACAAGCTCCTTTTTCAGATCAGCAACTTCTTTCACAGTCCTGTTGAGTAAAGCATATACATATGTGAGAGTAATAGGGTCCTCAGCTCCACCAGCAGATTGCTCAGTGGTAATGGGAGCTTCATTGGACCTTTTAGGAGAAAAATGGTCATGCTCAAAAATAGGAGAGCTTTCAACAAATGGCTCTCTTACAGGACTAGGTGTGGGCATTCTAATACCCTCATGCTCAAACTCATCAGGAGTAACATGAGTAGGTGGTGGACTAGGTGTAGGTGTGGGTAAAGGTGCAGGTGAAGGTTGGTCAGGAGTAACATGTGATGCTTCAGCAGTTGTGGAAGGGCCCTCATCCATGGCAACTGATGGATTACCATCAGCAGCAACAGTAGTAGAGGGTGGAGTACCAACAACATTACCCTCTTCAGAAGCCTCATTGCCTTGAGGCAACATAGCTGCTAGCAAAGAATGATGTTCCCCCTCAAAATGAGTTTTCATTGAAAACAGTTTGCGATTAAAGCTCCTATGGGACAAAAAGCTTGGACTTGGGTTGTAATGTCTAAAATCATTTGCAAAAACCTAGGGTACATTAAAAACTTATGCTTTTTCCTTTGAACATTTTCAACCATGTTATCAAAAATATACTTAGAAAAATTATAAGTTCAACCCTGTGACAGACATACAATCCCACAACCCAATTGAGTAGAAAATTGATCCCATCCCCCTGACTTATTACTAATGCTTTGAAGTAGAGTGTGTACCAAAAATCTCCACATGGGGCAAAGCTTGTTTTTGTGCCATATATCAGTTCTAGTACTTTGATAACCCACAGCCCTTAGCCCAGCAAGTATCTCCACAAAATTAGAGTGATAAACCCCATCTACATCGTCCAAACGAAGCTTTCTCCTTATCAAATCCTCCGTCACAACATACTCTGTTCCATCTATCATAGCTGCAATCTCTGTGTCACTTCGTTTCGTAGCAGATGCCCAAAACTGTGTAACCAACGATTCATATATCACATCCGGAGAGTGTGTTAAATGCATAATGAATAACCAACTAGCTTAGCTCAGTTGGCCACCTTAGAGTCCTTAAGGGCTCTTGGGGGAGGGAGGTCTTGAGTTCAAATCCTGCCAAGGGGTTTGAATGAGGGATTTTCCTTCAAGGTAGTCCTTTAATGAAGGGGTTTGGGCTTGGTAACCCCAGGTTCGAATATTGGAAAAGGCAAGGGTTTACCCCTATTAATTTTCGTGCCTTCGGGCGGATTAGTAGGGGTTTTCCCCCATCAGGTATTTGAAATAGGCATTTCCGCTTCGAGGGAGCTCTAGCGGACCCGGTTTAGATAACGTAGTCTAGACCTCCCGCTGTCGAACCGCGACACGAAGCACCTTATAAGAAATTCACCTTTCAAAAAAATGCATAATGAATCTTGGATCGTTTCAAAAACTCCACCATTGGTTCATATAATTCATGACCCTTTGCTTTTCCCAGAAAAGCAACTTTGTTATGATCTTTCTTGAATTGAAGCGCCATGTATGAGATTGTGATAATGAGTTATGATTCACGCAACTGGAAGTGTGTTTAAATCAAGTGAAGAGGGAATCAGTTATTTTGGGCAAAGATATGCGAAGAAGGTATTAATAGAAGTTACCTAATTTATGGTCAAATATATCGGAACAAGTTGTTGACCATATCGATGTGGAAATAACTTCAACCAAATTCAAACTTAACATTTCGCAGAAACAATGGTCAATCTGTGAAGAAGGTCAATCGGCGAGAAACACTCAAGTGGCTAAGTATTCTTGTTAAATATCTTTTTATTGTGACACCCAACTCGCATTAATTGTCATAAATCCTTGAATCCGCCTATAAGATTATCCCAATGCACACTTAACACACATCAATTACCCCCAATTATTTTCACAAACCCTAATTTCTCCAAAAACTCCACAATCATCAACAAATACCATGTCTACCAAACCAGAAGTTATTGATCCAACCTCCTCTCCATCATCATCGTCATCAGCCAGTGATGATTCACGCCTATTATTCCGATATCCTCATCAAGATGAACCTAGACCTTTGAAGTCCCCCTTTCTCCCTTCTTCTGAAGATGATAGTGTAGTGGATCCAAGTGAGTCTTCTAGTGATTCGATGACTCCTCAGTCGTCTAGATCCAAGTCTTTGTAGTGATAGCACTTCCTGCTCCAGGCTGGTACTTCATACCATGGAAGCGGGAAGGGCAAGAGAGCTCGAGGTGGCGGGAAAGGGAAAATGGAAGATGGAGTGATGCTTTATGGTGGAACGAGTAGATGGAACAACCGAAGACTTTTCATATCACAAGTCCATCTACCATGCCAAGAGCCAAAGATATAAAACTAGGTTCTTAAGCATCTTCATCGTCTTTTTCATCATTCCATCCTTTCCATTTTCATCTTCAGCTTCAGCTTCTTCGTCGTACTGGTCATGTATATCCACCAGCTTTTGTAATGGATGATAGGAACTAGTATAGGTTTGGTAGATCTTGTATAGAAAAGGTCTTGTCTTTTCATTTGAAGTTGATTGTAAGCTGTAAGCTGTAAACTGTTTCTTGAATGAATGAACAATTAAACTTCAGTACTTATCTTCAGTAGAAATAATTAGATCACTTCAGTACTTCTCTTCAGTAGAAATAATTAGATCACTTCAGTACTTCTCTTTAGTAGAAACAATCTTTAAGCTTACATGACCGTATTCCATTAACCAACTTTGTGAGCTTCAACTAATAGAGCATTCTGCAAAACAGACACAGAGTAGCAAACACACCAAACCAAAAAAACAAAACTCAAAGAATATTAGCAGGTTAGTGTTAGCAAAAAAAAGATAATCAAATATCAACAATGTTTACACAATATACAACTAAAATCCTCCCACGAGGCATATGCCTCCCCAGGGCCTATGCCTCCCCTCAAACTTGGTTAAGGGTTAAGCATCCCATTATGGACAACTAAGTGTTGAAACCTAGGTCCATCAAAAGCTTTAGTCAACAAATCTGCCACATTATCATCAGTGTGAATCTTAACCACTTTTATCAAATGTTTTTCATATGCATCTCTTATAAAGTGGTGCATGATTTCAATATGCTTAGTTCTACTGTGGAAAACTGGATTTTTAACTATGCATATGGTACTTTGATTATCAATAAAAATTGTTGTGTTCATGACCACAATTTCACAGCAACATATTTCTGCTTCATTAGATGAGGTAGCAACAATAGTTTGTTTCTTGACCGCCAAGAAATCAATCTTTTACCAAGGAATTGGCAACCTCCAGTTGTGGATCTCCTATCCAGATTTGCACCGGCATAATCACTATCACTGTAAGCCTCCAACTTAAAAGGAGACTCTTTTGGGTACCAAAGACCTAAATTAGGTTGGCCTTTAAGGTACTTAAAGATCTTCTTTCTTGCATTCAGATGGGAAACAAGTGGAGTGACTTGATGTCTAGAACAAACACTCACAGAAAATGTAATGTCGGGCCTAGAAGCTATTAAATACATCAATGAACCAATCATAGATCTGTATAAGTGAACATTCACAGCTGGATCTGGTTCAATGTTTTTCTTTGGTTTTGGAGCTTCATAAGGTGTAGTGGCAGTTCTGACACTCTCCATACCAAACTTCTCCAAAATGTCCCTTACATTATTTATCCGACTGATAAAAATACCATAAGGTTTTTGCTTAACTTGGAGACCCAAAAGTAAGCTCCCCATAGCACTCATCTGAAACTATCCCTTCATCAGCTCCTCAAACTCCCTACACCAAGCTTCTTTAGTGGAGCCAAATATAATGTCATCCACATAAACTTGCACAAGTATGATGTCTGTGGAATTCTTCTTTAGGAAAAGTGTTTTGTCAATGGCACCTCTTCTATAACCATGCTTGGAAATCTTTGAAAGCCTAGCATACCATGCTCTTGGTACCTGATGTAGTCCATAAAGAGCTTTTACAACCTTATAAACATGATGTGGATGACCTGGGACTTCAAATCCTTTGGGTTGAATGACATAAACCTCTTCTTCTATTTCACCATACTGAAAAGCACCTTTAACATCCATTTGATATACCATGAATCCCATGTAAGATGCATAGGCCAAAAATATTCGAATGGCCTCAACTCTAGCAACAGGTGCAAACACTTCATCATAATCAATTCCTTCCTCTTGCCTGAACCCCTGAGCCACTAATCTTGCTTTGTTTTTAATCAGAACACCCCTTGTATCTCTTTTATTCTTCAAAATCCATTTTGTCCCAATAGCATATTTCCCATCAGGTAGTGGTACCAAGATCCAAACCTGCTGATTTTTGAACTGTTGCATCTCCTCTTGCATTGCTTCAAGCTAACTTGAATCTTCAAGAGCTTGAGTAACACTGGTTGGTTCCACTTGAGAAGAAAACAAGCAAAGACAATGCTTAAAGTCTGTGTGATTGTCCCTTTGCTGGTTTGAGACATAGGAAAGAAACGCAACTTGACCATATTTAGAACTTGTCACAGTCCTTCTAGTTCTAACTGCTGCTTGAGGATCACCAATAACATTGGATTGAGGATGAGCAATGTTGATCCTTTTAGTAGAAGTGGGGTTAACTTCAATAAATGTGTCAAGATTAGTCATAGTTGGCTCAAAATCACTGTCATAGGAAGGTGAGGTGAAGATGCCAGCTTTGGGTTTATGATTTCCAAGATCTGAAGGACTTGGAAAGCGTGTATAATGTTCTCCAGAGTCTGTGGACACTCTAGTAGAAATGGGAGACCCTAGGAAACAGGGAGAACCAGGTAGAATCATGATTTCAACTGACATTTCTCTAGCAATCTCTCCATCAAGCCTCTCAGCATCTAGGTTAGTTGCATACTCTTGCTTCGAAAGCCTAGCAAGATCCTGCATAGTGTGACTCATCTTCACTCTCATCGAGTAACTTTAGTATCACGCAAAATGGTTAGGGTAGAAGGAAGGTACAATAATAGGTTGTTCATCATCCTCAAACTCACTATCAAGTCAGGCATCCATGGTACCGGCATTGGAGTGGGAGACTCGGTGTACACATTATGATTAGCCACATGTCTAGAATAACCCAAGTAATCGGTTATAATCCAGGTCAAAATACCAAACATGACCTTGACCTTGCACATTGGGCTTATCTTCTAGATACCTCAGGTTAAGTGTCTCCTCAATCTTCTAGCATTCAAATTATATACCCTTAAGCCTTACTATGAGCGAATATCCCACAATATACCCCTCATCAGCTTTCTCATCAAATTTACCCAATGGATCACTTGTGTTCAAAATGGTCACTTGACACCCAAACGGTTTGAAGTAATGTATAGCAGGAACTTTTCCTGTGAGAAGTTCATAAGGTGTCTTGAAGTGAGGTCTAGTAATTGATACCATTGATTACATAACATGATGTGCTAAGCGCTTAGTCCAAAACATAGTGGGTAATTTAGAGTTTGCAAGCATGGATCTTCTGCTTCTATTAAGGTTCTATTGTTTCTTTCAGCTACCCCATTTTGTTGTGGGGTTCTTGGAGTGCTATAGTCCTTTTTATCCTTTAGACTTGCAGAGTTCAATTATAACAACATTCTTGAACTCTGTCCCATTATCACACTGAATTCCTTTAACCTTTTTGTTCAACTGGTTTTCAACAAGGGTAATGAACTCTTTCAACACTTAAGACGTTTCATCTTTAGTCCTTAGAAAGAATACCCAACAAAACCCTAAGTCATCGTGATTACCGACAAAAGTACTTGTGATCAATACTCGACTTGGGTTGGACCAAAGAGATCCATATGCACAACTGAAGAGGTTCGAAATAATGCTCCAAAGATAATGGCTTTGTATGAGGCTCTGTGTTGCTTTCCTTTGTTGTAGGCAACACAATTATGTTCATTGGTGAAAACTTTGGAAGGAAGTCCTTCAACTAGACCAATTTTAGAAAGTTTGTTGATGGTCTTGAAGTTCACATGAGCCATCCTTCTATGCCATTTTGTAGACTCATCCAAGGATGCTTTTGCCACCAAACAAGTTAGGTCACCTTCTGGTTGAACATCATTCAAGTTGAATGTGTATAGATTGTGATTCCTAGGAACTCTCAGCAGAATTGATGTATCTTCTGGTAGTTTGAAGTCTTTAGATAGCACAAGACATTCATCCTCGAGAGAGAAGAATACTTAGTTCTTGGTGTCACAAATTTGTGAGACTGAGAACAAGTTGAAGTTTTGTAGTTCCTTTACATAGTACACATTCTCAAAATCCAGTAGAGGTGTTTTGATGGTGCCTTTCCGAGTGATTCTACCATCACTTCCACCAAACGTCACATTTCCTCCTCCTTCTATGGGTACGAAATTATGCATCATATCTCTGTTTCCTGACATGCTTCTTGAACACCCACTATCAACGATGCCAACTTCCTTATGCTTAAGAGGATGATCCTACAACAACAACAAAAATATATACAAAATATTAGTACACTATAGAGGCTCAAGTCATCACTGACTTGAGCCTGCCTTGTGGATCATTAGAGTAATGCCATGCAGATGTATAAGATCCACCATTGTTCTTGGGTTTCCATTGAAATTTAGGTCCCTTTTTAGTCCAATAACAACCTCTTTGAGGGCTTCACGCGTATCCGATATCCCTTCCCAGCATTCATAGAGTCAACACAACCAGGCCAATAACCATTTTGAAAATATGAACTTGTTGGTTTCACATAAGGTCTAGCAACAGATCTTCTCCAAGGAAATGGAGAAGGTTTAGTTGCTTATGGAATATAAGATGGTATATCATTAACATTTATCCACATTGGTCTAGGTTTCTTTTGACCACACTTATTCTTTGCTCATGAAAATTACAATCCTTAATCAAATGAAATTTGCTTCCACAAACAAAATATTTCTTCTTTTTAGAAGATTTATTCAAAGTAAAAGATGTTCTATTACATGCAAAAGAATTTAAACCACAAGAATTAACAGAATTGTTTTTAACAAACTTAAAAGCATTATTGTGCAAAGAATTAAAAGACAAGTCTTCAGAAGAAACTGTCTTGGAAGTTGATTCCTCAGCAGTAACTCTAAAAGGCTTGTAAGCAGTCTTGGGTGTAGGCTTGGGCAAGGTCTTGGGAAGGTCTAACTTGTCATTTGAATCACACCTGGTAGTAGAAGTAGACCCTTGGTCAGAGGACTTGTCACTGTCACAACAAGAGACAAAGTCAGTAGATGAAGAATCAGGGTCTGGCAAGTCTTTTGACTTTTTGCCATAAAGATGGTGTGATCCATCAAAGTCAACAGTGAGGGAAAGGTCAATGGGCATATGTTCACCTCTAATAGGTCCAGGGATAGCATGTAATGTTCCTTCTTTGACATAATTAGCTAAACCTGCTTGTGTAGTTTTACGCCCATCATGCCTAGCTTCTAATCCTACATACTTTTGAAAAGCTAAACCTATCCCTGAGGTCTCAGATTGACTACTATAGATATGTCTAGCTAGATTGTTACCTGATATTAACCATTCGTTATGTCTAGCTACTTCCTTATCTAGTTTCTCTTTTAGCACTTGATTTTCTGAAACTACCTTAGCTTTTTCTTTCTCAGTGCGTTTTAAATCAATTTTAGCACAATCTAAATCACTTTGTAACACCCTGATCTTTTCATCATAAGCCAATTGATTCTTTTGAAACCAAACTTTTTGTCTTTCTAATGTTTTTAAAGCATGTTTATAAGCCTCAACTTCTACATAGCATTCATTATATTTAGGTTTCAATTCAGCATAGGCTTCTTTAAGTTCATTATATCATTCACTACAACCAAAACACAATTGTGTACAGGAGATGCCCATCAGGCAACTTGATCATGCCTATCCTCTGAAGTACAACTTGCCAACAATCCAATATTCTCATAACCAGGACCTTCATCATTCTCATGCTCATCCATCTTCTAGTCGACATGGTCATCCAGAGTGACAAGAGGGAGGGTCCACCTTGGAAGTTCCAGCTTCCTTGAATCTGATGAAGAATATCTCACTCATCACCCGGCCTTCCTATCCTTGCATTCTCTAGTGAAGTGACCCATCTAACCGCAAGTAAAGCATTTGACCTTGCCTCTGTTAAACCTAGCCGGATCTCTTCCTTGGAAGCCAAACTTTCTCCTAGACTTACTCTCAAACTTCTTGATGTTCATTGAGAGCATAGCCAGTTGCCACTTCAAATTCATCTCTTCCATGTCAAATGGATCCACCTTTCCAAAGTCCTCAAAGGCTAGTTGCGATGAGTGTCATAGTCGGCAACAAAGAAAGAATCATCTTCCATACACCTGGATTTAGGTTGAGAACTTGATGAAGTTGTAGTGTATGATGATGTTGTGGAAACAGGACTTGGAGCATAAGTCATCTTATTTGAGGAAGCCCCAACAAAAGCTGTGTGACTAGGAGTGGATGAACGAAAAGGGCTTCTCACATTACGCTCAAGAGATTTAAGTTACGTTGTATAGTTCATCAAAAGTGAGCATATCCAGCCCACCTTTAGCTTTGAGGGCAATGATTACCTGCAACCAAGATGAAGGTAAGGATCTCAAGAAATTTGAGTTGCATCATCATTATCCGGCTTAGCCTTGATTCAATTGACTCAATATCTTATGGAACCTCCTTACTTGTGGATACCTTCCTCTTCAGAGATTTGAAATTCTTGAAACTGTTGTTTCAACATTGATTTTCGCATTCTCCTTGACTCCTCATTCCCACCAAACCTAGCCTTCAAGCCAGACCAAATGTCCTTTGCATCCATATATAGTGAAAGTCACCCAAGTGATCTTCGGTATAGCTGAAGGAGAATAGTTCTCACTTTGTTCTCTCTTTGAACAGCCGGATATCTCTTGATTTGGGAGGAACATTGGTAACATTACCATCAGGATCTGTGATCGTCCTCTTCAAATTGTTCCCATTCTTCACAATTTCCCAGAGATTCCATTCAATGTTGGAGATCCAATTACGCATCTTCATAGCACAAATCATATTCCTCCTTCTTTAGGTATGGGAATTTTGCATTGCTATTTGAAAGACTAAGTTGTTGCAGAGATGTGTTGTTTTGGTTGTTGGTGACCTCAATGTCAACGTCTGATCTAGGCATGTTGAATGTAGTTTTGGTTGTAAGGGTGTGCGAAAGATTGTTCTTAGTATTACGAGAGACTCAGGCTCAGATACCACTTGTTGAACCTGAAGACCTTGATAGATCTTTGAGCACTCGTTGATCGTTAGTTATGCTTATGTAATCACAAACACACTAAAAGACAATCTCTATAACTTGTATTCAAGCGGAAATTAAACACAAGAACAAATAACTAAGAACTCTTTCCTCCTCTATGGATCTTTTTATAATACTAAAACTTTGTTTTTCAACTCGTACATAACTTATACTATTGTGTTCCTTTTATAGACAAGGAACCAACCTAACGTTTCTCAAAGCGTATACATAAAACTAAATAAAATATACATTATAACTTCCTAATAAAGCTCATGCATATCATAACTAACTATATAATACGCAGAATATCTATATCATGAGAAACCATCTACGGTTTCATTACTTCAATATAATTAAGTCTTCCAAGAACCCATTTAGAATCCTTGGTATGATAATTCGTACTTAGTAGAATTCCCAACAGACAGTAACACAACTTTCCATCTTTTCTTAAGTCTATTCACAACCAAAATTTACCAACTACTAAAAGTTGAACTTGTCCTAACATAGAGGACTTACGAGCTACTCAATAGCGACTATATTTCCATCACATTCCTAGCTATCTAGTGCTCAAAGCAAAGGCCGATCCTTGATTAACTATCATACATGTCGGCTACTAACCTATTGTACCGAGTACTAACACTTATATCGTGTGAAAAGTTTGCATCCGCGTGTGCGTGTATATGTACATGTAACATAGGTCAACATCTGTGATTATGATGAGTTTTCGTAACCGAGTTAAAAATGTTAGGTTAACGTCGGACTTCAACCCTCCAAAAGTCATGTATTAATTTGAACAAAAATGGAAAGCTAAAGACTGAACTTTCCCAAAATAGCAAACATCATTGAACCTCTCACGTGTCACTCGTCCATTGGTCGAGTTAGGTCGATGTTTCTTGGTCTAGAGGGAGCTTCAAATGTGACGTAACCACTATGTCAAGATTTAATCTCACATATATAGTTTCTGTTAATCGATTATCAACAATTAACAACCAACAACAAACAACTTTATATTCATATATATGTTATACTCTCCGTATAAAATGTCACTTTGTTTTGTTATTAATCAAGAGTCGTATATCAGTTGTCATGTAAAGGGTCGTCTCAAGACTTCGACAGGGTTAAAATAAGCATGATCTCAAATAGGTGCCTTGATGATCTCTTAGACCGCTTCTTGTTTTTGAGTTGACATTACTCAATAATTAAAATCCTCATATATCTATAAAGCAACTAAAATAAAGTAAATGTAAAGATTTAGAACAATGGAATCTATTTTCAAGCAAATTAAGATCGATTGGAAGAGCAAAGAAGAGGATTAATATATGTGGATTTCGTCAACCATATACAAGAATGTAGCGAATTTGGTCATTTTGTTACCATCATACTACTATCAATGCATAGAAACGATCTAAAACATGTATTTAATTTAGCTAGATAAAGGATCACGACTCACACTTGTCTAGACACAAACAAAGAAACACAAAATGAAAAATGGTTTAGTTTCAAACTCACATAACTTATTACATCCATATTTATAGTTTACTCATTATGTAGTAACTGCATTGACCACAGATCCTCCATATTCCATGTGTTCTCATTCGTCTCGGTATCTGAACTTGAAAAAGTTATAGTATTGTCGCACGGGTGATAGTATGATACCTCCATTGGATTTACAACATTGCATGTCTGTGATGAGATCATATTCACTTGATTGTTCTGCCCTGAAGAAGTTTGTCCACTGAAATTATTCTCCGTTAAACTTCACTTGTTTTGAATTCTCGTCCGCCAGAAATTTTTTATCTCGTTATCAGTTCTTCCTGGCAAATGCTTTGCAATTTTCGACCACCTTCAAAGTAATTCAATGTAAATCAGTAATTTGTGAAATGTGGCATTTTTATGCCACATTGGATGTTTGCTAGCTAAATATATGCAATAATTTTTATAAATATCAAATATACCTAGATAACCCACATTGTACTATGTGGAATTTCTATCACATGTTGCATGTTCCAAAATATAAAGATGATCATCATGCATGTTCTATGGTTCAAGATCAAAGCACTTGATGTTGGATCACCTATATTTAGAGGTGGCTCAGTTTCTTATTTTGTTCACTTAATGGGTGCAACTCCAGTAAACAATTTTCGGATAGCTTTTGGATATATATTTCGACTACGTTGTTACATCAGTTTGAAGAAAGGGAGATACATATTCGTAGTACACGTTTTGGTAAGCTATATATATATACGTTATAATAATGAAAATAAACTTTTTGAGCAAAAATAATGAAGGAATTGAATACGTACTGTATATTTTTACAAGTCAGGTCGCTTATCAAATATTTTCACTTGAGTTGTTTTTCTTGATCTTTCTGCTCTTGAATGTTTGATATTTAAAATCCACTTGAACTACTTATAAACAATTAATCCATTACCAGCAATTTGTATATATCACTGGGTTTTTCATAAAGGATTTGTTTCTCTAAAGAGTTCTCAAAATAGCATTCTTATAAATCGTATAGATCGTCTAAATTGAACAAAATAATTTTATTTTCGTTTGATAATATAAGGCTTGAGTCTTTTTTAATCTAGCTAGCTCTTCTAGTTTTTGGTTTTCAGCTTATATTTCATTGTAGTTATGTTGTCAAAGCTTACCTTAAAGTTATAGAACAAAGATTGTCGAATTTAGATAACATTATGAGTTAACTATTTGATACAGTACATGTTACAAAACTACAACCAAAATACACAATCATCTTCAACTTGAATGTCGATGAGCAGAACTAGTTTGTAAATACGTAAAAGAAACTCAATAAATATTTATAAAAGTACACTTATGAAAAAAATGGTTTACAATGAAAGATTATTGTTCTATCATTCTTGATATAAAGAAGGATTGCATGAATTTGATTAGTTTCTTGCTATTGATTCAAAGAATGTTTAGGGCTGAATAATGGATTAATAGAAGAGTAATTATGTTAATCTTTTCAAGCTATAGTTAGAAAAAAATAGCAAAAATTTAAAAGCTTATCAAATGTCATACAAATAGTAGATAATTATAATATCATGAAATTAACCAAAATAGTTAAAATACAATTAAGTACTAACCGGTTGCCCCACTTAGCATGCAACTCCATAATCAAGAGTTGTTCTTCTGGTGTGATATTACCCCTTCTCACATCTGGTCGTAAATAGTTTAGCCATCTAAGCCTACAACTCTTTCCGGTTCTCTTAAGACCTAACAATAAACATGATTAATCCAATATTAAAGATTAAATTAAGTTCGAGTTTAATCAAAGGATGCGTACAATCTATCAAATGATTAGTTTTTCTATTAAAATTATGAATCTGTTAATTAGCACCTGCGGATTTAGCAAGAGTGTTCCAACCACCTTCACCATGATCGGCGATGTAATTGATTAGGATCAAGTCTTCTTCCATCGTCCACGGTCCTTTTCTAATCTCAACATCTAGTACGGAAGTAAAGATAGATCTTTTTTCCATTTTTTTGAAGGATGGAGGAAGATATTTGTTGATGAAAGATTATGAAGTCTGAAATGGATTTTATAGAAGGTTAAGATGGCTAGTTAACGGTTAATTAAGGTTTAATTAATGTTGTTTGAACTCAAAATATTTTTGGCCTAACTTTGTTGTTATTATGTTACTAAATCAAGATTAATAAATATAATATGCATACATACATGATCAACTCATCGACACGTAGTGATGTAATATACGATCTCATAGCTTCCACATAAATAACAAATGTTAATGCACATGCATGTATGCATGTTTATATTATAAACTAAAGTATATGAAAAAATGATAAAGCTTCCGCATGTGCTTTGTTTAACCTAGAGGGGAAATTGATAATATGTGATATTAGTTAGACTAATAACTTCAAATTGATACATATAAATCTATTATCTCGGTAAAACCAGAAGTGTTAAAACGAGGATACAATTTTTAGTTGAGAAATTAGAAAACGATGTAACTTTATAATCAAGGATGGACTTTATTACATGCTGAGAAATACGGAGTATTTTCACTAACGAATACTACTGTGTTTAGTAATTAAGGGATCATTTAAGTCTAAACGACTGACCTTGCAAAGAAAAATGCAGATAGTTGGCAGAAGATTTAGTCATAATTATCATCCTATTCAAGCTTTTTTGTGTATATATATGAAAACTTGAGGAACAATAGTATTGGAAGGTGATTTAACTTGCACACATGACACATTGCTTCTTAATTTTCCTAGGCAAAACACAGTTTATACTTTACTGGCAGAAATATATATCAATTTGTAAGTTAAGTATAGGTGTAACTTGGGCACCTTGGGCTTTAGCCCAGATTATTTGTATGAATGACCCCTAACTTTTTAAGACCATAGTTAACACTTAACACTCAACTAGTCAACTGACACTTGTTGCCAATTTTCTAGAGGTGGAAACAAGCCGAGTCGAGCTCGAGCTTGTCAGAGCTCAAGGTTGGCTCGTTTATTTACATAAAGCTCGAACTCATTTTAAGCCTTAAAATTTGAGCTCCAGCTCGATTCGTGAAAATTTTCAGAAAATCGAGTCGAGCTCGGCTCGAGGCTCGACTAACTAATTATATAACGAATTGAATAAAATAAAGCTCGAAGGATCGTTAATCACACTAGGCTCGAGCTTGTTTATTTTTTAACCCATGGTTATATGTATAAAAAATATATATATACGTATATATTTTAGGGCTCCTTTAGGCTCGTTTAGGCCGCGAGCCTAATCGATCTTTATATATAAAGCTCTGGCTCGGCTCGATTATTAAATGAGTCGTAAGGCTTGAACTCGGCTCGATCGTTCGTTTAAGCCCGGCTCGTTTGAGCTTTTTACCGATCCGATCCATAGTTTTTCATAAGGCTGGCTGCGTTTCACCCCTAGTTGACACCTTATTACCCTAAGCTTTTTTGTTTCTTTTAAATCAAACCTAATGAAGTTCCCCAAATAAATTATCTTCGATCCACAAAATTGTTTCTCTGCATAAACGATTTTCTTTTTCTTGAGACGAGTACTGCTCCCGAAAGTCATATGACAACTCTTACCATGATATTAATCAACATCGCCTATATTGGTTAACTTCAATTACCACTTTGATTGAATGTAACTCTTAGTTACCATAACCCTTCACTCGCTTTGTTTCTCAGTGTAGAATGGAAAGACGATAAAGAGAAAGGATAAAGAAGAGAAAGAGAAGAAGAGTGGGAAAAAAATTGATTTTTAGTTTTGTGTTCTCAAGTTGAAAATAAACAAAATGAAACCAAATTAAGCCCAAAATTCTACTTCTTTCTAAATCATCTCAATTTAGAAATAAGATTAGAAGGGAAAATTTGACACCTTCTACCTTCTCTTCTTTCAAAAAATATGCGGAACATAATTATTTTTAATTCGTCTTCGATCATAACTCTTCTTTTCTTTCCAAATAGAAACTCCAGAACATAGTGCTTTTAGTTATAATTAATCAGGAAGAATTTAATGATAAGACATGAATTTAAGTCGTGGATTTTAGAATCGAGAGAGATAAAGAATTCTCACTATTTCTTACATTACTAAAACAATTCAATTCAAGAGATCTTTCATTCATATTTTTTTCCGCCAAAAATGTTTTATAAAACTTTTTACTGCAGTCTCAACACAATATAAACTATTATCTTTCATTTTACTCGTCATCACTTTACATTCCTGTAACCCTCACGCGTCACGAATAGTTGTCTTTTTGTTTTAGCATACCCTATATATTAATCAAAAGTCTCATGTTATTATGTGACAATATGGTCTCGTAAATCATTGTTAATAACAGTTTATGTTATACTATGTGTTAAAATTAACCCGATATCCCCTTGTATGTTTCTTTGTTTTATGTCTTGTGTTTCAGGTTGTTTGAAGCCCAAGTTGCTCTCTAGCCAAGCTTTTCTCATTAAGTCTCCTCAGCCCAACTTGTTGTGACCGTTTCAAGTCAGAGTATTTAAGTGCTCAATATCTCTCATTTAGGGTTAGAGGAGTAGATTGGTTCTTTGTGCCGCTACTAGATATCTCTCTCATTTGTACGGATCTTGAGACCTTAACTCAAGATCCTATCTATCTTTTTATTACTGTTATTGATCTTGTAAAACTATTATCAAGTTAGATAATAGGATCACACCAGAGTAGCTGTGGTGATCTTTTATGGTTGTTAGCTTCTGCTGTTGAACTCTGAGTTGTTTGAGCTATATAAAGTGGTTTGGTTTCTGTATATCATGTTTTTCTACATGGTATCAGAGCCAGGTTGATTTTAAGAAAAAGGGGTTTCCAGTGTTGGGGATCTTGGTCCTGGTGGTTATCATTATTGGTTCGTGGCTTGGCGGTTCTGTTGCCTCCTAGACTAAGTGAATCTAGGAGAAACATTCGATTGTCTGCGAGATAGCTCTGTAACACCTCTTGTCTCTCTCCTTTTATTTATGTATTTTATTTTTTCTATTTAGAATGCTGGAGGATAGGTTGAGGGACATTTGGGAAGTTTGATTTGTTGTTGGAGATTGATTGTTGTTTGTGGAGGTATAAGGTGTTGCTGTTATTATTTATCATTGCTTTTGGTTGTTTGTTTGGCTGTTTTATATTCTTGGTATTATGTCCAACACGCGATTGACAATGAGGGTGTCGATGACTCTGTCACTCTCATTGGTAAACTTGATGTTAGTAATCCTCTTCATTTGCATCCTAATGATTCGGCTGTTCTTACTGTTGTCTCTGTCAAACTTAGAGGGACTGAAAACTATCAAATTTGGGCTAATGTTATGCTTCTTGCCCTAGAGGGTAAGAATAAAATTGGTTTTATTGATGGCTCTTGTAAAAAGTCCATTACTGATGAGGTTCTAGCTAAGCAATGGGATAGAGTTATCTTTGTTGTTTTAGGATGGATTTTGAATTCTATCTCTGAGGAGTTATTCCTTGGGCAAATTTTCTCAAAAAAGGCTAAACATGTTTGGAATGAGTTAAAGGAAACTTATCATAAAGTTGATGGTTCGTGATATTCAACCATCATAAAATCAGTTCTTTGAAACAAAATGGTTCTAATTTGTCTGACTATTATCATAAGTTGAATGCTTTGTGGAAACAGTATGATGCCATGGTTGAGTTGCCTTTGTGTGTGTGCATCGATGAATTTAAAAACACAATCAGCTCTTTGAAACTTATGCAATTTTTTATGGGTCTTGATGAGTCTTACATGAGTATTAGAAGTTCTATTTTGTCTAGAGACCTTACGATGTTAAAGGGGCTTATGACATTATCTCCAGTGAGGAATCTCACAGAGTGGCATCTGGAACCAATTCGGTGCTCTCAAAGGGGTCGACCTCCTTGCTTAGCCGTGGTCCTGCTAGAAATAATTTTCAAAAAAACCAGAACTCTTACACTAATGCTAGACATTCCACTACATTCAGACCCAATTCCAACACTGGGTACAAACACGGTGGTACTCATGTGACAAGACCTAATGTGAATGTTAACTCTGAAGTTGTGTGTGAGCATTGTGGTTATGTTGGTCATACTATAGATAGATGCTTTAAAATCATTGGGTATCCTGCTGATTTTGGAAAAAAGAAAGGGGGACAAGGTGGTAAGAGTAAAAATGCTGCATACAACTCTGTTGGGTCCTCGAGATCGATAGTCCTTCGGATCTCTGGTTCACGATGAGCAACTTGCCACTTTGGTCTCCCTCATTAAGGAAAACAAAATGTCGAGAGAAAATGTCCAAGCCAACATGGCAGGTACTTACTTCAACTCTAGCAAACTGTTCAATGACAATTTTGATAAATTTTTTGTTCAGTCCTAGTTCTATGACAAAAATGAATTATGTTGGTAAAGTTGTAGACTCTGGTGCTAATTAGCACATGACCATGATGAAAAGAGTTGGAAAATGTATATGATATATCTCATCTCAATATCAAGGTGTCTCACCCAAATGGCACTAATGCCATTATTTCTAAAATTGGAAACCTTATTGGTAATGGTGTTTTGGTTGATGTGCTTGTCATTCCTGATTATTGTGTGACCTTAATCTCTGTTCATAAACTTGCTAAAGATAATAAGATCTTAGTTGTATTTGATGAAAGTAAATGTTTCTTTGTGAATCAGGATTTGAATCTGAAAAACATTCTGGGAATTGGTAAACAATGTGGTGGTTTATACTATTTAGATACTGAAGGTACTAAATGTGATAATGCTAAAATTCAGTATAAGAGTTGTTTATCTAGATATGATTGGCACTGTAGACTTGGCCACCCTGGTGACCCTGCTCTTGATGTTCTAAAAAATTATTTGAAAATTGAAAAAAATGATAAAATTGAGGTTTGTGAAATCTGTCAAAGAGCTAAACAAACTAGGGAACCCTTCCCTTTAAGTGATCATAAATCTAAAATGCTTGGTGATGTTGTTCATCTTGATCTGTGGGGACCATATAAGGTGGTCAGTCACTCTGGCCATAGATATTTTCTTACCATTGTTGATGATTATACTAGAGCTGTGTGGGTGTATCTTATTAAATCCAAGGATGAAGTCTTTGAGTCTATTAAGATATTTTAAAATTTGATTAAAAATCAGTTCAAAAAGACTGTTAAAGTGTTTAGAAGTGACAATGGAACTGAATTTCAAAATCAAACATTTAACAAGTTTTGTGATAACATGGGGATTACTCATCAAACTTCTGTTCCTTACACCCCACAGCAAAATGGGGTGGTTGAAAGGAAACATAGACATCTCTTGAATGGCCGGATGTCTTATGTTTGGGGGGATACCATTAAGATTTTGGAATGAATGTGTGCTAACGCTACTTATCTCATTAACAGTTACCATCTTACGTACTAAATGGAAAATCCCCCTACCATATGATTTATAATTGTCCTCCTAATCTCTCTCTTATCAGAATGTTTGGTTGTCTTGCTTTTGCTACTATTCTTAATAGTCATGATAAACTCACCATCAGATCTGAAAAATGTGTTATGATGGGTTATTCTAGTTCTCAAAAAGGATCTGGCTCTATAGTCTTGATAGATGTCAATTTGTTGTGTCTAGAGATGTTAAATTCTTTGAGTCCATATTTCCTTTTAAGAAATCTGTGTCAAATGGTATTAAGAACAAGCATATTGAAAATGATGTCTTTCATGAAAATAACTTGTTGAATTTTTTTGATCTAAATAACCCCTGAGCTTCCTAATGATGATGAGAGATGTTTCTAGACATAATAGTGACAGGTCACTGAGTGGAGGTAGCTCCTCTGCAACTCTTGGCGACAATGTGCACACTGATGATTCCCCATCCGGATCATCCAGTGATAACATTGATGCCGATGCATGATGATGGCGTGGCAGCCACACTTGATGAAAACCATAGTTATGAAGGAAATGTTGATCCCAACATAAATACTCAGGGTACTCAAACCTTAAGAAGATCTTCTAGAACTACATTTTCCAAAAATTATAATGAATTTGTTGTTAAAACAAATGTGAAATATGGGATTGAAAAATATGTTTGGTATTCTAACAAATGTTGAAAACTTGTGTTTTGTCACTCAATTGAATAAGAACTGTGAACCCAAGTCTTTCTTTGAAGCATCTCAAAACCCCTTATGGGTTGATGCTATGAACTTAGAAATTTCTGCCTTACTTGAAAACGATACTTGGGATGTTGTTGAACTACCCATAGGCGACGCCTTGAACTCCAAATGGTTGTGGAAACTTAAATATAAAGCCAATGGTGAAATTGAGAGGTACAAGGCTAGACTTGTTGCCATGGGGTGTGCCCAAAGGGAAGGGGTAGATTATGAGGAAACTTTCTCTCCTGTTGTTAAAATGGTCATTGTGAGATGTGTGCTTAATATTCTGTTGTGAATTCACGGCCCATTTTTCAACTAGATGTTAATAATGCTTTTCTATATGGTGAGCTTGACGAATCTGTTTACATGAGACTTCCTCAAGGGTTCTATGTTGGTGATAAGAATCTTGTTTGCAAACTTAAAAAATCTATCTATGGTCTTAAGCAGGCCCATAGACAATGGAATGCTAAACTCACCTCTGCTCGGTGAAAATGGATTTAGTCAAAGTAAATCTGATTACTCTTTGTTTACTAAATCAGATAATGGTGTGTTTCTTGCTCTCCTTGTTTATGTTGATGATATAATTGTGACTGAAAATAATGCAGGTGAAATTGAGAGGTTTAAAATGTTTTTGAAAAGTAAATTCAAGATAAAGGATTTGGGAAAACTTAAATACTTCCTTGGCATAGAAGTGGTTGATTCTAATAATGGAATCAATGCAGAATCGAGGAGGAAATATGTGCTTGATTTGCTATCACGAATATATGGTATGCTTGCCGCAAACCCTCTAAGACTCCTTGATGTGTGTCTATCAATATTCCCACTTTACATGAGTCCTTCTCTTGTGAATATTATTGATTATCAAATGCTTGGGAAAGCTTATATATTTAACCAAA
>OU343220.1:167627593-167685505 GCA_910596185.1 Chrysanthemum makinoi
TTCACAAACACACAAAGCAGAACAAATTAACATAAGAACTCTTTGATCCTCTATGGATCTTTTAATAATACTAAAACTTTGTTTTTCAACTCGTGCATATTAACTTCATACTATTGTGTTCCTTTTATAGATAAGGAACTCCTAACCCGCTTCCCAAGAAACGATAAACATAAAACTAAATAAGATATACATTATAACTTCCTAATGAAGCTCATGCATATCCCAACTAAACTATAGAATACGCTGAATATCTATATCCAGAGAAACCATCTACACGTGTTTCATTACTCAAGAGAATTAAGTCTTCACAGAATCCTTGAACTTCCAGTAATCCTTCAAAGAGAACTTCAAAGATAATTCGTACTTAGTAGAATTCCCAACAATCCTCCCTAAACCGAATTTGACTAGGTTAAGTTCCAGCTTGATAGATCTTTAACACGTGAAAACAAGAGGATTGTACACCTAACATCATTAAGAAAGAACCAAAACAAGAACATCTCTATGATGATAAACTTTGAAACTCCAGATCTTTGCAGCAACAAATGACAAAATGTACATCAAAACATATTAGTTTCATACTATTCTCATCACATCCGTATGTTAACCTCCGTAGAGGTGAATCATTGAAAATAATGGATTTGATGTCTCTTTACCAATAGCCATCACTACCGGAGTAGCCATATGTTTGAGTTCAAAACTATGGTACACTCATAACCATCCTGATTTACAGCAAACAAACCATAAACGGATTTAAGATGTCTTTACCGTAGCCGCTTGCTCGTGACTAGTCAATTTTAGGTAGAAATAATCCCTTGGTGAATTGAGTACCAAATATGGTATTCCATCGCCTTTACCACAAGCTATATACTTGTGGGCTAGCCAATTTTGGATTCCAAAAGGAATAAACCATAGTGAATTGATGACCATACAACCTCAAAGAATTAAGCATGGGTGCTTGTAAACCCTATGATTTTGAGCAAACCATTACAGCTATCAACAGATTTGATGTCTTTACCAAAGTCACCTTTGGACTACTTTGACATACACAAGGTACATCCGTGAGGTGATAACCAAAGAACAAAAACATACAACAAACTCAAGCAAAGTTAGACACTCTTTGACATACACAAGGTACATCCGTGAGGGATAACCAAGAACAAAAACATACAACAAACCTGCAAGCAAAGTTAGACAAACAAAGAATATACATAAGATTTTTTTTTAACTAATAATGAAACAAACAAATAAAGAAAACAAATAATACACAATAAACAAGATAATACCACTCAAGAAGATGCTTGATGCCGTGAAGTTGAGTCTTAATCAATCCAATCAATTGTTCAACATGTAGCATATCATTCCCACGATCAGAGGAACCTCCAACTTCGCTCTAAGCATACCAAGGATAAATCTTATCGAGAACATACACACAAATATCCCATTCTCGTGTTCCACACAGGAAGAGGATAAAATTTCCAAGTCTCAACCTTCCACTTATGTGAATCTTTCCAAATTGAATATCCCTTACTATTTGGAGATTGAGAATCAAACATAACTTGAAGATCACCAAACAAGTATAAACCGTAACCTGTGGTGAATGATTATCATAATACTTTGTGACAAGGCCATGAAGTGTAATCAAATCTTGCCTATCCACCATATGAAGTATGTCCTTCAAGAAGTTAAACCGCATAGACGTGATTATCCAACATAAAGATGGTGTTCACCGCCCTTCACAAGTCCAAGGCCAACACACCATGAGACCCTTCACCGAAAAGCATCGCCAGATCCTTTCTTAATGAAAGTTGAATCAAGACCTTTAGATCCAAAGAACGATCCCCGAGTGACTTATGAATCCTAGATGTATATGTCCTATCTCATCTCACGATCTCTTTAAAGTAATGTGTCTCCTTTAGACATCCTTTTCTTTCCTCCTACCGTATATAAATCTCCATAGATATTGTAAGATGGTACCTTCTCAGATTCATCAGACATCTTTAGCGTGAATGGAAGAAGTAGAAGTAGACGTAATTGAACAAAGACCACTAATGCATACATTCTCTCAAGCACTTCTCTCACCCTCTTAGCTTTAGCAATGCTAGTTCAAATTTTCTTACCCAACTCGCCTCCTACTTTATCAACAAAAACACTAGGTAATGCTTCAAGAAACAACATGAGGTTCAACAGAGTGAACCCTTTTAGTCAATGTATAGTCCAGTAGATGCTTCAGTAAATAAATGTGAGAACTCATCTTAGGTGTAACATCATCAAATGAATCCACAATCTCAACTTGCATGATTCTTTACCTTTCGAAAGATCCGCACTACCAAAGAATTCTCTTCAAGGTAGAAGGTGGTGTAATCTGCTTCATAATCTTCCGATACTTGCTATTCAACTCGTAATCATCTAAAGCCCAAATGCTTCTTTGATAAAACCGATCATAAATAGCAATGCTTGATTATACACAACAACAGTCCTCATATAAGCTCTCTCGAGCTGCATTTTGTGGTCTCTGCCGCTTAGCTTGAGCCTTTTGAGCAAAGAATGGCTTTCTTTGTCACCGCAGCTGCTTCCTTTGTTGTCCAAGAGCCATCATTTGTGCAAAGAAAATTCTCACTATCAAAGTCCGCTCCTAAAATACTTTGTGCAAGAGTATGATTGATGCAAATTTTGATGAGTATAAGCATCCCATTGCTCATCAAGAACTGAGTAGATAGTTCATCAATTTCTTTGTCTCTCAGAGGCAAATTGGTAGCAACCGAGCTTCAAGCTTTTGAGCCAAGGCATGACTCTTCTACATCAAAGATACCTACCAAAGATCCTTTCTTATTCTTGCCCTTCCCGCTCACTTACCGACCAACCAAGCTCCTCATCAATCATAGATCCTTTTCCTTTACCGCATTGAAGAACGTAATCATCATGTGAAGTATCAACAATGGGAACATCAAGAAACACCCATGTAAGCACAGAATATTTTGAGATGAGTGTCTTAAGTAACATTAATATGAAGATCCAAATTAAAATTCCTTCCAAGACAAACACTCATCATCAGCGCCAAGGTAGAGAAGTGAGTTGTTCGTACCAGAAGATTGATGATAACGCCACACTGCCGCTCGGTCAAAGGAACTTCCTTTTCTTCGAGTTTTATAACACCCGCGAACCTAATCATTGTAGTGTAGTATTAGTAAGCCACGGGTATTGATAACGCTCTCTAAGGAATAGGAATGCTAGTGAGAAGTTACTACGCTAAGGTTAGGGTTGAGGAAGATTAATTTTTTATTTTTTATATTTTTTAGAAAAGGTACTAATCTCGGGTTTGGATTTGGGGGTTGGTATTTACCATTACTCTACTTGTCTAATTATCTAACCTAAGGTGTATATAGTCTATGTCTAATTATTGTGTGCTCGTGATGGTGGAAAGTAGATGTGTTTACTTAGTTTTTATTACTCCTTAATTATCTTCTATTGATGGTTGAATTGTCACGTCCTTATTCTTAATTGCGTTGTGTGTCTAAAGTCGTAGGGTATGTTGTCTAACTCTTTTGAAACTACCAAAGGGTCTCGTATACAAAATCTCTAGGATTTATAAACTCTAACTCTAAGGTACTCTTTTGATGGTTTAGCCTACAACTACTCTAGGTGTTATAGTCTAAGGTTCACAAAGATTAATCAAGCATTAACTACACAACTAATGACCTATCGCATTACTAGATCATTAACAATTAAGATAAGAGACAACCAATCAATATTCAATAATTAAGTTTCATATTCCCTAAGCAAACACACTAGTAAATTAGCTGGACATGGAGAACATGCAAGCATACACACAAATAATTGAAGACATAATTGAATTAATGAAGTAAAACACTTATCTTGGTGTAAGATAGGGTTTAGAACCCTAAAATACTGTATAAGACGTACTTTGGTTCGGTTTAAGTTTTTACTCCAAAAGACTACACACCGAAAACTAAAATTTCAATCTATATATAAGATTACAATCGCGACGGCGCCACCTTATGAATTGTGACGCCACCGGTCGCCGCCCATTAGGTTTCGCCTTTGCCACGTTAGTCTTATGCATCTCATCACCTTATGTCAGGACGTCCCTTCTCTCCGGACGCCGCCTCGATCAAATCTAGGTCGCCTGAGTTGCGACGACCTACTTTTTTAAAGCCGCATAACCGCCACTTGAAAATAAGCAATTTGGCTAATTCGAGTCATCATTAGTAGGCTATTACACGGCCACCGGATAACACCTGACGCCCTTGTATTTGAAATTGAAAGTGTCTCGATTCTTGACTTAGACCATTTCTTCATATATCCTGCCAGTCCAAATAAGTGCCATTCGAGCAATTTGCCTTCAAGAGACCTAAAAAGTAAAAAAGAACGATATTAAGTAATAACGGATACAAAAGTGATCAAATAAGGGCTTAAACGACCCCTCAAAAAGGTACATTTTAAAACCTTATCAAATATTCCTACACTTGGTATTTGCTTGTCCTCAAGTAAATGTGCTTTTAGCCAATCAATCTATAAGTTAGGGGTCATGAAGCATTAGTTTAAAACAATCCACAACACATATAAGCTCCGCAAAAGTCATAACAAGAACGGAAATTACATACTAGCACCTCACATGGGGTGTTTGGATACTCACATCTCTCGGGTGTATATGAAATATATCAAGTTGGAAATGGAAGATAAACACTCATTAACCGATCCTAGTACATAGATTACCATAGGCTTGAGAATAGATCAAACCTCCATCGCTTTGGCGTAAACACCTAGGAAAGACTATCCAAGAGATCTTTTAAAGGGTTGTAATGTTAGGCTTACGGTAGGGAAACAAAGGGTTTGGTGGGATAGGTTATTTAAAAGTCAAAAATCTTTATGTTACAAGCATACGTAAGAATGGCGTAAGCCAAGACTCTACACTCTAAACTCTAGATAATCAAACAAATGAACATAAATTTAAAGATAGATGTACCATGGTAGCCCAGATGTTTTTTTGAACACTCTATTTTTTCTTTTTCTCTTTTTCTATTTTTTTTTCGATTTTTTTTTCATACACTTTTACTCTACCATCCTCTACTGTAACATCAAAATGATAGGTATTTATAGGCACATCCCTACACTTGAGTTTTTATTACTCTAACACTAATTTGACCCAATTTGAAAAGATCAAAACACTTGGAGTACATTATTACGCAAATAAAGGGAATTTGAATTTAACGCTCCCTTCCCGCCATTTCATAAACTTTAACTTTTCCCATGAGTCCTAATCGTCCCCAAAACTGCACAAAGGATATGACTCTAACTTAGCAACTTAGGCAAGCAACTAGATAATTGAACTAAGGGTTTTAGGGTGATAACAATAATGCACTAAAAGTGAGTGCATACAAGGTACGCTAAGGCATTTGGTGTACATTTTTGGGGTGTAAACAATGCTCTTCATTGATATTCCGAAAACTAAAAATCACGAGAACCGCTAAAATGATAGGCCTGAGGGTTAACTAGGGTATGGTGTACTAAAGATGAGTACAACGTAAAGGTGTGGGGGAATTACTCAACCGATGTGGAAGAAGTAATTATAGTATGGGTATCAAACAAGGGTTATCCTAATGCCTCTTATCATTTAGTTATTCCTAACTACACAAGTGTAGTCTTACTAGCGATCTCGGGATGCATCACAAAACAAGTTCTAGAATCTATTATACTACCGTTCACACTCTAATCATTAAAGATGAATGCTTTAATTCCTACTAATCTAAGGGCTATCCTCACATTTTGGGTGGAATTTAGGTGGTAAAGGGTTTTTGTGCTAGTCATATAACTTCCTATCCGTGAGACGCTTTTGTTAAGACAAATGGCCCACTCCTATATGTCATGAAAATTTTAAATTTGGTGCCAAAATTACCCTAACCGACATTTTCTCATGGTTTATTACACAAATGCAATTGGACAAAGCAAATAATCAATGCATAGTTTCAAAGTTCCCGCTTATTCTTACATTCTAAACTCAACATTGTCCCTAATGTTCTCCGAAAGTATCAAAGTTATGATAATAGAAGGTAATTAAAAACGAAAGAAACTAATACTCCCTGATTAGCTCGGTAGGATCCGTGTAAAGTGGTGGTTAAATCCTTTCCAAGAAGAATGTATGCGTGAAAAGCTCCTTCCAATCTTATGTATCTTCTTCTTAGTAAATTAAACCTCGCATACATGAAGAAAACAAACTAAACCTTCAAGGTAAAATCGGTAATAATATATATATATAAGACTCTATTAAACTAGGATATAATGCTTGTGGAATGGATGTTTACAAAATTTCTAGAAAATTAAGACCTCAAAAATCCAAAAATTTATAAGTAGCTCTAAAATGAGAAAAAGTAACTGGATGTTTTACTCCTTCACCGTCAGTTATCCCGACAAAAATCGTCCGCATTTTCGAAAAAATTCTGAAAATTTACATCTTTAGAATCAGGAAAAATTTCTACAAAACATCCATTATGACTCGATACAAGCATTTGACTCGAACAAACACACATATATATCTTTTAATTAATTTCAATTCTCATGTTCACGTTTCTTTTGAAAACGTGTGTAATCCTCCCTACACTTATCCTTTATGTAAAATACCTTTATATGCAATTAAGCTGAGGTTAAAAACTAAATAAAGCATTTTTACAAGTTTAAACATGAGAATAAGAAATCAATAAAAGATATATGACACTAACAAGCAAACAATTAAGCATGGTTCTCCCATGAAGCGCTTTCTTTATTTATGACTCTTGTAGCTAGACTCGTGACGCCGCCTTTATTGACTTCATTACCGCTATCTCCTCCTTTCGCCTTCCTTCCAAAGGGCGAGACGCTTGTATGCTTACCGTGGATTCCTTGCCAACGCCGCCTATTATAGTGACGGGTTTTATCCTTTAGATTGGTTTCCTTCATCAGAAAAGGCCCAAACCATCTTGGTTTGTTTCTACCTTGTAATGCCCTTATCCGTGATTTGTACATAAGTACTTTTTCTCCCTTAAGAAATTCTTTGGGGTTCCTTTGTGCCTTTGGTATTGAAGTGGGGTTATTTCCTAACTTCTTATCGGGCTTCCACAATGTTGCATGCAATCCTTGAACCATAAAATCTCTAAGCCCTTTTTCCCAATCATTCATTTTCTTCTTAACTATATTGCTAGGACTTGTGGACTTTCACCCGTAATCTTCTCCATGATCTTAAGAGGATATCTTGGAATGATGGGTATCCTAGCTGCACTTTTCCTCGCTTTAAGTTTCATGATGCCCCTCCCCATTTGATGGTTGCCTTGGCGGTGGCCAGAAATTGTGTCCCAAGAATGAGTGGCATGTTTCTATCGCCCCTCAACATCTATGATCACAAATCCAATCGATAAACGATATTAGCCACCTCTATTAAAATATCCAACCATGATTCCTATGGGGTAGACATAGGTGCCATTAGCTAAGGAAAGTCTAAGATCGGTCTTTGGTCGGCTTCTCCTAGTCAACTTATTATAGATTGATAATGGCATTATGTTCACATCGCACTTGATCACTAAGGCATTTATATTATCAATATCACCTATGCTACATGGTATCACGAAGTTTCATGTGGTGTCTCATTTTTTCAAGTAATGGTTTTTTTTAACCAACCTCATACAGAGGTCCCATAAGGCCATACTCTTCTTCTGTAATTTTTCCTTCAAGGGCTTCCCTAAGAACCTCATTGTACCTAAAGTTGTTTACTTGGTTTGTAATGGTTTTTCTCATAATTTCGTGCTTAAGGTAGTACTCAATGGTCTCTCGGCTCATTATTAGGTTCGCACTCCTCCCTCTTGCTTTCCTCAATTTTCTTTCACCTCAACCTTTCCATCCTCGCATAATGGAAATGCATGCTAACAACGCGAAGTGGGAGGACAATTCCTTCTTACTAGTACCTTTCGAACTTTTGTCTTGGTATATTCTTTTACCGTGTTCATCATTTCCGCCATTTTTGCTTGCATTTCCTCTCTCTGCCTATAAACCTCCTCTTCAAATTTGGCTAATCTCTCCATATGAGGCCATGTACCCTCATGTGTTCCTTAAAGCTTGGTGAGGGTGGTATCGGGAAGTAGAATGGAAGCTCTTCGAATTGGGGTTTTGCTCAATTACTTGGATTCAAAAGGTGTTGGGTGGTTGGTGGAATTGGCTAATTGACAAATTATCGAGGATTTGTACGGAGCTCTTTATGCCTTTCCATAAGATAATCAATCCTTTCTCAATAGCACTCATTTGCTCTCTGTGATGTTCAAGATTCAAGAGGATTTGATATGGAATTAACCACGCATGGGTTTCTGGAGATTCATTCCAATCTTCAGAGCTTTGATCGCAAGCTCTTCTATAATATCCCAAGATTTCTCTCAGATTAAAGTCGCCGAGCCTTCCACCGGCGGCTTGATCAATAGATCGTCGAGTGATGAAATCGATATGGTCATAGAAGATTTGGATTTGAAGCCAAAGATCAATGCCATGATGAGGGAGTTTACTGAGTAGGTCCTGAATCGAGTCCACGCTATAGACTCACCTTGAAGTTGTTGGAAACGCTAAGATGTCTCTGCCTAAGTTTAGTGGTTCTTCCTGGTGGGAAAAATTGAGCAAGGAAGCGAGAGGTGAGATCATCCCAACATGAGATGGAGCCGACGGAAGTCGCCAAGCCAATTACTAGCTTGGTCCCGAGAGAGAATTGAAGAGACGCAGACGCTGGTCTCCCGAAAGTAGTAGCATCAAGGTCGATGGAATCCAATTTTAAGGAAATCCTTAAGATGCGATTAGGATCTTCAACGAATTCCATGGAATGCACATCCATTTTGCACCAACCGGATGGTGCTCTGATCGCAGGTCCGTAGTTTGGGCTTGGTCGGGAAGCTCAATGGTTTTCCTATAGCCTAGGTGGCTTAGTCTCGAGTATTCACCAAGAGTACGGGCTCTTGGCGGGTCATTTGATGGTAGGTTGATGAATGGTGGTGGGTTATCACCTTCCATGATGGGGTTACGAACAAAGGTCACGAAGAAGGGGGATAGACTATAAGGAAGCTAAAAATTGAGAAAAAAAATTTACTTGACAGGAATCAAGCAAAGAAACCTAAACGAGGTGGACTACTAACTAGCTATTCTATTCTCCGTCAGCGGTGCCAAAAACTTGATAACGCTACACGCGTCGTTCGGGGTCAAAGTAACTTCCTTTTCTTCGAAAGCAAGTTTATAACACCCTAGGCGCTTAACCTAATCGCTGTAGTGTAGTATTAGGGTAAGCCACGGGTATTGATATCGCTCTCTAAGGGAATAGGAATGCTAGTGAGACATTACTACGCTAAGGTTGGGGTTGAGGAATATTATTTTTATCTTTTAATATTTTTAGAAAAGGAAAGGTACTAATCTTGGGATTGGATTTGGGGGTAGGTATTTCTACCGATTACTCTACTTGTCTAATTATCTAATCTAAGGTGTATGTAGTCTATGTCTAATTATTGTGTGCTCGATGATGGTTTAAAGATGTGTTTACTTAGGTTTTATTACTCCTTAATTATTTCCTATTGATGGTTGAATAGTCACGTCCTTATTCTTAATCGCGTTGTGTGTCTAAAGTCGTAGGGTATGCGCTTGTCCCTAACTCTTTGAAACTACCAAAGGTCTCGCCTCACAAAATCTCTAGGATTTATAAACTCTAACTCTAAGGTACTCTTTTGATGGTTTAGCCTACAACTACTCTAGGTGTTATAGTCTAAGGTTCACAAAGATTAATCAAGCATTAACTACACAACTAATGACCTATCGCATTACTAGATCATTAACAATTAAGATAAGAGACAACCAATCAATATTCAATAATTAAGTTTCATATTCCCTAAGCAAACACACAAGTAAATTAGCCGGACATGGAGAACATGCAAGCATACACACAAATAATTGAAGACATAATTGAATTAATGAAGTAAAACACTTATCTTGGTGTAAGATAGGGTTTATAACCCTAAAATACTGCATAAGACAACATTGGTTCGGCTTATGTTTTACTCCAAAGAGACTACAATCGAAAACTAAAAAATTCGGATTCTATATATAGATTACGGCACCGCAAGCACCTTATGACCAGACGCCGCCTGGTCGCCGCCATTAAGGTTTCGTCTTGGCCACGTTAGTCTTGCGACGGCGTCACCTTATTCTTGTGACGCCGTCCCTCTTCACTCGACGCCGTCGATCAAATCTTGGCCGTCTGAGTTGCACACGACCTACTCTTTAACGCCGACACCGCCACTTGAAAATAAGCAATTTGGCTATCCGAGTCACAAAAAGTGATGTGACGGCGCCACGGATAACACTGACGCCGCCCCTTGTATTTCAAAGAACTTGAGTGTCTCGATTCTTGACTTTGACCATTTTCTTTGTATATCCGCTCCTTTTCGTCCAAATAAGTGCCATTCAAGCAATTTGCCTTCAAGAGACCTAAAAAGTGAAAATGAACGATATTAAGTAATAACGGATACAAAAGTGATCAAATAAGGGCTTAAACGACCCCTTAAAAAGGTACATTTTAAAACCTTATCAATTGACCAAGCTCAAAAGAAACATCCATCATTGGAGCATCAACATTCTCATCAGTAGTTGCCACATTGTCCACACTTTTCAATTTTGATGATTCAGTGGAATCCTTGCTCAAATATTTTCTTGTTCTCCTTATAGAAAACATAATAGGTTCCTTGTGTCACACCCCCAATTTAACTGTTTTGCAGCGGAATGGAATTCCTGGGGATTGACTGTCATAGCACCACATCACAGTTATATTGAACGACCTAAAGTGTCGCTTTTAAAAACACATCGTTGGATATTTCATAAAAACATTCAGAGTACAACATCGGTCCCAAAAGGTTTACAAGGTTTGCGAAGTACAAATATGTTACAAATCCAAACGATGTTTTGAATAAAGTGCCATAAAGTAATAAAATGTAAGTCGACGCCGCGACTCAAAGTGTAGGTTCCTAAACCATGTCATGATGAATATGCCTCGCTTTCTGAAAATACATTGCTAAAACGGTCAACAATAATGTTGGTGAGAAATCATAGGTTTATGTAAAGGTTTTATACGACTACACAAGTATAAATCGTGCATGACAATCCAACCACGTAAAATGTTACAATTGGCTTAGCATGAACAAGCTTCGACTAATGTACGCCAAAAAAGTGTCTTGCCAAACACCTCTGGTAATGATTATGAATGAAATGCATCCGTATGACAATTGGGATTCACCAACCCTGATGGAGGAGTCACCCTCGATAGATCTATCCACTCACACACGCTTTCCAAAATTAACGGCTCATGCATTTGAAATGGGGACTTTTGTGGCAACTTTGTAACTCAAGCAATGTAAATGTAATTAACATACTTGGTATCGTAATAAAATGTTGTGCAATGTATTCTCCCCCGTAGGTTTGAAATAATGTAAAAAGCATGTAAACGGGGCTATGAAAACTCACTTGGATAAACTGGAATAATGGCAAAAGTGAGTACACCGAGGTTTAATGAAATGCGCCAACGGGACCTATATCAATGATATGATATGTCATGAATTGCAATGTAATGTTATGCATGCACCACGTATGTCATTTATACCATTTACGGTTTTTTTTAAAAAAGAATATTACTCGCCACAAAAATACTCTTTTGACGCCTTAACCCTTCAAAAATGACTTTACATGTTTTTACGCCAAAATGTCATCCTATAATGGTTTTATAATGATTTTTGGTGAAATTACCACTTTTCGTCGCAAAACAATGTCGACGGAAATATCATGAAATTAACAAAATGACTCGAAAAGTAGTCGAATGGTGTACGCCGATCGTTAGAGAACGAACTCGACGGTTTTGGAAAGTTTGCATATCTAAAGTCTAGAAGGAGTTTAGAGTCCAAAAGGTCTCGATCATAAAGATATCAAGGGTTAAAGTTGTTGGTTTTGCTAATTGTGTGCAAAATAAGTTTCGCCAAGTTTGAACATCCCAGAATAATTCACTATAACTCCGCTTTTCAAACGCTTTTGTTTTGAAAAATATGGCCGATGAACTTGATTTTACTAGAAGACATTTCGCTCCAAAAGTTTCACATCATGGTTAAAATCTGCCGCAAAACATAGCCTTTACAATTTTAATGAAATACTTGTAACGAAAAATAATATAGATTTTCGTAAAATAATATTTACGGCAACTTTATGAAAATGGCCATATCTTTGTCGCTTTAAATCCGCTTAACGTAATATATGTCCTTAGTTTCGTATCGAAGTAAACTAATATATTTTTGACAAGTCGAAATAATTTGTGAAGCTTAAGGCTCGTTTTTGACCAAAATACTAAAAACAGCAAGCTGATTTTTCTGAAAATAAATACGCTTCGTCACAAACTTTAAAAATTCACCACGGCTTCGTATAACTCCGCTTTTATCCGTTCAAGCGGCCACGGATTCGTTTTAAAGTATATTTTCTAAAAATCAAGGTCAAAGTTTCGTACCAACAGTGGGTTTTTCCAGAAATTCGAATTAAGGACAGAACACAAAATATAGTTATCGAAAATAGTTTTTCTCGGACAAAACCTATTCTAATCCCTTCAAATCAACTCCAAAACTAATCTAATTCTACCATACACCTTCTTAGGGTGTCATGGGTTCCTAATCACCATCAAGACCAAAGAATACCATGGGAATAATTATAGGATGACCAATATGTATATATAACTTAAAAATCATGAAATAAATGGTATAAATCACATATCATGCATATAAGCTCCAAAATGAAAAGAAACATATGAAAATGAAAAGGAAACATGAAAATGATAAAAACATGCTTACAAGTGATAGTGATGAGGTGAAAGTAACAAGGATTAAACTTAAATACCCTTGGTTTTTATTTCAAAACCATAAAAAGAGTATAAACTAGATTGTAAAACACTTGATTTTGCAAAACTTTTGATCCCTTGGTTGTTCTTGATGCTTGGCCCTCTTGAAGACCCAAAGAAAGGAGAGAAACTATTTTTCTTGCTAACACTTTGAAGTAAGAATGAAATGAATGTGAAATATTTTTGAGTGCAAGACTTTTTGTAGCTAGAATGAATTATTAGAACATGAACCATACTCAACAATTAATACACCCTCAAGGGGCCGGATTTTTGGGTATCTTGTCCTCAAAATATCTATTTTTTTTTTTATAAAATGTATATACATTTACTTGTAACAAGTTGTAAGAAAAAGGTGCAAGTAGATATGTAGTTATATGTAACTTATAAAGTAAATGATAATTTTTAGGTAGAAAGTATTTTTAGTAGATCAAAATAGAATGTAATGAGATATTAAAAATTGTAAAAATACCTTCCTTGTGAAATTTGAGTGATAAAATAATTATCGTATAATTTTTAAGAAACACATCGTAATAATTTAACTTTAACGATTTATGTACCAAATAAATTTGAAACACTAGGAAAGCTAAAATATAGTTTTATGAACTAAAAGTAAGTTTAAAAATACCTCGGATCATTTTTGAAAGTAAGGTTAAATATTAAATAATAACTCACGCCATAAAGATTATTAAATATAAAATTACGCTGAAGGTGAAATGAAATGTCATGAATGAACTAATGTGATGCACATGATGTCAATGAAATGTAGACTAATCATAGTCCATATGAAATGTACGTGATGATATGATCATGAATTCGCCGCTAAACCTTTAAGGTTACGCGAATTTGAAACAAGTAAACCAAGTTTACTATAAATGTTGAAATAATGAGACATGAACCGGTCGAGAAATGACCAAAGTACGGATTGTCACATTCGCCCATCCAAAGGGAATCAGTCCCCGAATCTGCTGTTAGGTCTATCGAATTTGAGTTTGTGATGAATATCGAAGGAAGAAAACATGGAGAAGTGTCGTTACGGTTGTCGATGATTGAGAGTGTACAAAACATCGTATTGGGTAAATCTCGCATGAGTAATACTTTGACCTTTGAACATGTGAAGATTTTGCTTGCACTAAGATTTATAATAACCGCTCCAACCTAACATATCCCTCCGCAATTAAACATAGTTAGCTAGGCTATGTATAATTAAGAAACGATGATGTGACGTTCGGTTTAGTTGTTATAACTCTCAATGCTTACAAAGATTTAAACCGTCGTTATTAAATGATCGATAAAGTAATAAGAAGTAAAATTATCGTAAGTGATATCGAATTGAAAGGAAATAAAGTACGACAGATGAGAATATTTTACAACGAGTGGTTTATCAAAAGTAATACGTCTTAGGTTATAAAGATTCGGATACGATGAAAACATAAACTTAGTACGACATAGTACATAAGGAGAAATAAGACTGCTAGTTTCCGATCTTCTTTAGTCTTTCGCGTCGTTGGTACCTTGACGAGCTTCTCCTTTTCCTAATCCATGAGCACCTTCAACTTGTTGACCTTGGTTTTGAGGACATTGATTCCGATAGTGTCCTTGCTCTCCACATCCTAAACATGTAATTATAGTTTTGCCTTTACAATCCCCTCGCTAGATGTCCCTGTTTTGGCATTCGCGGCACTTGGCGTGGCAAGGACCCGATGATGATACTTTTACACGATTACATAGTGGTTTAGCCCCAACATATCCTTTTCCCTTGCGCCCTTAGCAAGGTGTCCCAATCGTTGACAGATAAAGCATATTCCACATGGACCATTATGATGTAGCGTGCATTGATGGCATCGTGGCAAGTTTCCGGTATAAGTTCTTTCCTTTGTTGGTGCAAAGAACTTGAACCTCGGGCGGCTTCTTGTCTTCTATTTTGTTGTTGGTGATGGTTAGTGTTACAGCGTTGGTTGTTGTCGTTATAACCTCCCGGTCATTTTCCATTTCCTTTGTTGTTGTTAGTTTGGTTGTTGTGGTTGTTGTTGTCGATAAAGTTCTCTCTCCTCACAACTGAGCCATGTAGTAATCGAAGTTACCTTGATGGTCATTTCAATGGTTTCTGAATGAAAGAGGCTACCTCTCCTTGAATGCATTTTGGAAGTCCTCCAATGAAACTCAAAGTAGTTTCTCATTGTCCGTAACCATATATGGACATAAAATGTACCAACTTGAAACCTTCGATGTAGGTCTCAATGTCATAACCAACGGTCACTAGCCCAATAAATTCCATCTTCAATTTCTTCATCTCCTTGGGCGGACAATACTTCTTAGTCATCAACCTCTTGAATTGATCCCATGAGAGTTTATAAGCATTTTCCATACCAATAGGTCAGGTATAATGATTCCACCATAACATTGCCTCATCCAAGAGTGTACTAGTAGCAAATTTCACCGGTTGCAATATCCGGCAATCGGATATAAGAAATAACAACTCGATCCTTTCCAACCAACGGATCATAATAATGGCTCCTTTCGTGGCTCTCCAACGCCTGGGGTCACCGCCTTAAAGTCCATGTATGTACCACTTCGAACTTCGAATCTCCTGAACTCTCAGAGTAGTAGATGTCTAGTAGCCAAGAATAACCATGGTCTCGATATGGCAGCAGCAGCTGCAGCTATTTGCTCGCTCTTTTCTTTAGTTCCCTAGCTATACAATCCTCTATATACTTTTGATAGCAAATTGGTGTCATTTCTAGTGCGACTTTCTTCGACGCCATAACTCTTCAAAATGAAAGGAAAATGAGACGTAGTCAATTCCTATATTAAGAATAGCGCTTCTAAAGAGAAGTGATAGAAGGTGGTAAGTTTGAGGTTACTAGGAATTTCTAGAGATCACAATGCCTTAGTGGAAGTTTATATCGATAACCTTAATTTAACCAAATTTTCCTTTAAGGGACACTCATTGTAGGAAAGTTCACCTATTGTTGAAGCTATGTTTAGTGAAATGTTCTCAGACTCTACGTAAGATTGGTATATCCCTATTGTGTTGCTTCATGGGTATATGCTTCAGATAAATCTCGAACCTTCCTAGCTAGTACTTATGGAATGATAGAGTTTGGATTCTAACCCAAAATAGTGGTTCGGAAGGTCTCGTGATGTCTTAAGATTTTTGTTGAGTTTTGAATCATCCTACCATCTAGTTCTAGTCCTTGCTGGAAATTCCAAAATCTTTTCATTGTTTTCTTGTATCGAGGAATCCTCCTCACATATGGTATAGGAAGTCTTTCCTAAAAAGGTCACTCGTCAAATCCTAACTTATTGGTTGAGTGAGAGATAAACCACGTAAGCATCTATAGAGTGTTAAAGAAGGAAATGTTTATAACGGTATATCCGATTATAAAACTTTGTTTTCAAACAAGAATAAATAGTTTGTAAGAAAATTACAAGAAAGTTTATGAAAAGGTTTGTAAAACCACTTTATTGAGTAACAAAGGAGCATTTTTATCATTTACAGTTTAATAATAAATCTTAGTTGTGGTTGCGTAAAAGTAACAACTTGTTAAGTGATTTTAAAATAGCTTATATAGTGATAGAAAACAGCTTAACAATGGTAGTGAAATATTTTGGTAAGACACAATTCAGATTATAACATAACCTCGAAATGATTTGTAAAATAGCTTACAAGAAAAACAATTTATCGTTTGTCAAATAATAGGAAATTTCGTAATTCAATTAATATTAATATGGTTTAGAGGTTGGTAAATAATAGTATTTAAAGTAAAGGCGAATAGTCCTGAGGTAAACCACCAAGTTTTATGATTTTAAATCGCATGGGCTAAAATAGCTCACAAAAAGGGTAAAATAGTTTATAAGACCGCAATATTACTTGCAGGAAAAATTTGTAATATAGTTTGTAACTTGCTATTGCAATTGTTTGTTGTTTTATAAAATAATAGCAGATTAATCGTTTATCATACTAAGCGAGAAAATAGTTTGCAAGGTATCGCGAAGGTCATTTGTTTATAAAGTATTATTAAAGTCGTAAATTTTTGGTTTAATGGTACAGAGGCATTGAAATGGCTCGTAAAATAGTTAAAAGCGTAGCTATGTTAGGTAACGATGAAGTTTATTATCTCAAAAGAGAGAATGTAGGACAAATAGTTGGTATTCAACATTTTGTTTTGTAAGATAATGGCTTGATGATTTTTCAGAGTAACATGAAAATCGTTTAAGGCATGATATTAAATAGTTGATAAAATGACTGAAACCATTTGATAAATTGATAATAAAACAACTTGCGTTAAAAACTTTATGAAACAACGTTTCTAAGATGGTGATAAAATAGTTCGAATTAAAATCAAGTGAAATAATTTCATGAAATAGTAGCAGGATAGTTTGGAATAAAATTTGTTGGATGGTTTGTAGGATACGTAAGAGAACCTTATCGAGTAATAACAGTCTACTAATTGGTCGAGAATAAAGTTGACCTAACCCCTAGTAAGATAGTGATGTATCGTCGTGAAATGATGGAGAATTGGGCAATTGGAATAGAGAATGGAATAAACAAGGTGGTGATTATCGTAGAGATAATAAATAATAAGGATTACATTAGCTAGAAAGGTACTTATTATCCTGCTCTGTTGGTGGTCCAATCGTGTCTCAAGTGTAGGAGTAGTAGGCGGTCTAGCAACCATAGCCCTAAAATTCTCGTAGTCCTCAAACCTATGAGATGGTGTAGTGTCTATAGTCTTAGTGGTAGATGGTAATGGTGTGTCAAATCATGCACGCTTCCCAAGCCGCAAGTCAGGTGTATGAGTATCGAGTATGAGATGTGATGGTACGGATGGTGCTCGAAATGATAATGATGATCATGGAATCCTTGTGGTGAGTTAAGAAAATAGGTTCATTAGGACTAAGCCTAAAAATTCTACCCAATGGTATGATCTGTCCCAACCGAGTGATAAAAATTGTCCCGATCTTACAAAGGAATCGATAGTGATCGCGATGGTGTAGGTGTAACCGCCCTCCCAAAAGGGTTTATCTCGTATTCAACGTATCGGTGAGGAGTCAATTGGTGTGAAAATCGTGATAGGGAATGACTAGGAATTCTCCACGTTAGAGTATGAGGAAAAGATAATGGGATGGGTATTTGAAGGCATCTATGTGACAACCAGCGTGGAAATAAAAGTGAATAACTCAAAAATGTACATATAAATCGCATGCAAAGTGAACACGCACTTATGATGAAATGATGAGATGCTATGATAATGTAGTTATAGTCTAGGGTCAATGATGCAACCTAGTTCTCTATAAATCGTAGCTCACGATACCAATCTGCACACCCCCAATTTAATCTGCTTTTCAGCGAATGGAATTCGGGGATTGACCGTCATAGCACCACATCACAGTTATATTGAACGACCTAAAGTGTCGCTTTTAAAAACACATCGTTGGATATTTCATAAAACATTCAGAGTACAACATCGGTCCCAAAAGGTTTACAAGGTTTGCGGAAGTACAAATATGTTACAAATCCAAACGATGTTTTGAATAAAGTGCCATAAAGCATAAAATGTAAGTCGACGTCGCGACTCAAAGTGTAGGTCCCTAAACCATGTCATGATGAATATGCCTCGCCACACGAAAATACATTGCTAAAAAACGGTCAACAATAATGTTGGTGAGAAATCATAGGTTTATGTAAAGGTTTTATACGACTACACAAGTATAAATCAGGCATGACAATCCAGTAAGCGTAAAAATGTTACAATTGCTTAAGCGCATGACACCGAAGCTTCGACTAATGTACCCCAAAAGAGTGTCGTGCCAAACAACTCTGGTAATGATTATGAATGAAATGCATCCGTATGACAATTGGGATTCACCAACCCGGATGGAGGAGTCACCCTCGATAGATCTATCCACTCACACACTTTCCAAAAATTAACGCTCATGCATTTGAAATGGGACTTTTAATCGGCAACTTTGTAACTCAAGCAATGTAAATGTAATTAACATACTTGGTATCGTAAAAAAAATGTTGTGCAATGTATTCTCCCCCGTAGGTTTGAAATAATGTAAAAAGCATGTAAAACGGGGCTATGAAAACTCACTTGGATAAACTGGAATAATCGGCAAAAGTGAGTACACTGAGGTTTAATGAAATGCGCCAACCTATATCAATGATATGATATGTCATGAATTGCAATGTAATGTTATGCATGCACCACGTATGTCATTTATACCATTTACTTGTTTTTAAAAAAGAATATTACCGGAAATGAAAAATACTCTTTTGACGTTTTGACCCTTCAAAATGACTTTACATGTTTTTACGTCAAAATGTCATCCTATAATGGTTTTATAATGATTTTGGTGAAATTATCACTTTTCGTCGCAAAACAATGTCGTCGGAATATCATGAAATTAACAAAATGACTCGGAAAAGTAGTCGTAACATGGTGTACGTCGATCGTTAGAGAACGAACTCGACGGTTTTGGAAAGTTTGCATCGATATCTAGAAGTTTCGATTCGAGTTTTCGTCCAAAAGGTCTCGATCATAAAGATATCAAGGGTTAAAGTTGTTGGTTTTTGCTAATTGTGTGCGTAAAATAAGTTTCGCCAAGTTTGAACATCCGTAAATAATTCACTATAACTCCGCTTTTCAAACGGCTTTTTGTTTTGAAAAATATGGCCGATGAACTTGATTTTACTAGAAGACATTTCGCTCCAAAAGTTTCACATCATGGTTAAAAACGCCGCAAACATAGCCTTTTTTTAATGAAATACTTGTAACGTAAAAATAATATAGATTTTCAGAAAATAATATTTACGGCAACTTTTATGAAAATGGCCATATCTTTGTCGTTTAAACCGTTAACGTAATATATGTCCTTAGCTTCGTATCGAAGTAAACTAATATATTTTTGATAAGTCGAAATAATTTGTGAAGCTTAAGGCTCGCTTTTTGACCGAAAATACTAAAAACACAAGCTGATTTTTCGAAAATAAATACGTTTCGCCGCCAAACTTTAAAATTCACCACGGCCAAGTTATAAGTCCGTTTTATACCGTTCAAGCGGCCACGGATTCGTTTTAAAGTATATTTTCTAAAAATCAAGGTCAAAGTTTCGTACCAACAGTGGGTTTTTCCAGAAATTCGAATTAAGGACAGAACACAAAATATAGTTATCGAAAATAGTTTTTCTCGGACAAAACCTATTCTAATCCCTTCAAATCAACTCCAAAACTAATCTAATCCTACCATACACCTTCTTAGGGTGTCATGTTCCTAATCACCATCACGACCAAAGAATACCATGGGAATAATTATAGGATGACCAATATGTATATATAACTTCTAAAATCATGAAATAAATGGTATAAATCACATATCATGCATATAAGCTCCAAAATGAAAAGAAACATATGAAAATGAAAAGGAAACATGAAAATGATAAAAAAACATGCTTACAAGTGATAGTGATGAGGTGAAAGTAACAAGGATTAAACTTAAATACCCTTGGTTTTTATTTCAAAACCATAAAAAGAGTATAAACTAGGTTGTAAAAACACTTGATTTTGCAAAACTTTTGATCCCTTGGTTGTTCTTGATGCTTGGCCGGTTCTTGAAGACCCAAAGAAAGGAGAGAAACTATTTTTCTTGCTAACACTTTGAAGTAAGAATGAAATGAATGTGAAATATTTTTGAGTGCAAGACTTTTTGTAGCTAGAATGAATTATTAGAACATGAACCATACTCAACAATTAATACACCCTCAAGGGGCCGGATTTTTGGGTATCTTGTCCTCAAAATATCTATTTTTTTTTATAAAATGTATATACATTTACTTGTAACAAGTTGTAAGAAAAAGGTGCAAGTAGATATGTAGTTATATGTAACTTATAAAGTAAATGATAATTTTTAGGTAGAAAGTATTTTTAGTAGATCAAAATAGAATGTAATGAGATATTAAAAATTGTAAAAATACCTTCCTTGTGAAATTTGAGTGATAAAATAATTATCGTATAATTTTTAAGAAACACATCGTAATAATTTAACTTTAACGATTTATGTACCAAATAAATTTGAAACACTAGGAAAGCTAAAAATATAGTTTTTATGAACTAAAAGTAAGTTTAAAAATACCTCGGGATCATTTTTGAAAGAGCGGGTTAAATATTAAAAATAATAACTCACGCGATAAAGATTATTAAATATAAAAATTACGCGTTGAAGGTGAAATGAAATGTCATGAATGAACTAATGTGATGCACATGATGTCAATGAAATGTAGACTAATCATAGTCCATATGAAATATGTGATGATATGATCATGAATTCGCCGCTAAACCTTTAAGGTTACGAGAATTTGAAACAAGTAAACCAAGTTTACTATAAATGTTGAAATAATGAGACATGAACTGTGTCGAGAAATGACCTGAAAGTACGGATTGTCACACCTTGTGCTTTAAGGATCCAGCAGCAATTTGAGTAGAAGCATGAGTTTGTTGAGCAACATTAGCCTAGATTTCAAGTGAATCCAAAGTAGCATCCTCTTGCTCCTCATCAGAAAAAACCACAAGCTTCCTTTTGCTATTTTGCCCAAGTTTATCCTCTAAATCCTGAACTTTTTTCTTTAACTCCACAATCTCACCACCAAGTGTAGATTTAGTCTCAACAAGCTCCTTTTTTTCGTGATCAAGAACTTCTCACACCCGTTGAGTAAATCATATACAGATGTGAGAGTAATAGGGTCCTCACCCACCAGCAGATTGCTCGTGGTAATGGGAGCTTCATTGACCTTTCGAGGAGAAAATGGTCATGCTCAAAAATAGAAGAGCTTTCAACAAATGGCTCCCTTACAAGACTAGGTGTGGGCATTCTAATACCCTCATGCTCAAACTCATCAGGAGTAACATGAGTAGGTGGTGGACTAGGTGTAGGTGTGGGTAAAGGTGCTGCGAAGTGAAGGTTGGAGTAACATGTGATGCTTCAAAGAAGCTTGTGGAAGGGCCCTCATCCATGGCAATGATGGATTACCATAAGCAGAACAATGAGTAGAGGTGGAGTACCAACAACATTACCCTCTTCAGAAGCCTCATTGCCTTGAGGCAACATAGCTGCTAGCAAAGAATGATGTTCCCCCTCAAAATGAGTTTTCATTGAAGCAAACAGTTAGCGCTAAAGCTCCTATGGGACAAAAAGCTTGGACTTGGGTTGTAATGTCTAAAATCATTTGCAAAAACCTAGGGTACATTAAAAACTTATTCTTTTTCCTTTGAACATTTTCAACCATGTTATCAAAAATATACTTAGAAAAATTATAAGTTAAACCCCCTGTGATACATACAATCCCACAACCCAATTGAGTAGAAAATTGATCCCATCCCCCGACTTACTAATGCTTTGAAGTAGAGTGTGTACCAAAATCTCCACATGGGGAAAAGCTTGTTTTGTGCCATATATCGTTCTAGTACTTTGATAACCCACGCTTAGCCCGCCAAGTATCTCCACGAATTAGAGTGATAAACCCCATCTACATCGCCCAAACGACTTTCTCCTTATCAAATCCTCCGTCACAACATACTCTGCTCCATCTATCATATTTAATCTCTGTCACTTACCGCTTCAGTAGCGGATGCCCAAAAATGTAACCAACGATTCATATATCACATCCGGAGAGTGTGTTAAATGCATAATGAATAACCAACTAGCTTAGCTCGCTTGGCCACCTTAGAGTCCTTAAGGGCTCTTGGGGGAGGGAGGTCTTGAGTTCAAATCCTGCCAAGGGGTTTGAATGAGGGATTTTCCTTCAAGGTAGTCCTTTAATGAAGGGGTTTGGGCTTGGTAACCCTGTGTTGAATATTGGAAAAGGCAAGGGTTTACCCCTATTAATTTCGTGCCTTCGGCGGATTAGTAGGGGTTTTCCCCATCGGTATTTGAAATAGGCATTTCAGCTTCGAGGGAGCTCTCTAGCGGACCCGTTTAGACAACGTAGTCTAGACCTCCCCATTTAACCGCGACACGAAGCACCTTATAAGAAATTCACCTTTCAAAAAAATGCATAATGAATCTTGGATCGTTTAAAAAACTCCACCATTGGTTCATATAATTCATGACCCTTTGCTGTTCCCAGAAAAGCAACTTTGTTATGATCTTTCTTGAATTGAAGCGCCATGTATGAGATTGTGATAATGAGTTATGATTCACGAATGGAAGTGTGTTTAAATCAAGTGAAGAGGGAATCAGTTATTTTGGGCAAAGATATGCGAAGAAGGTATTAGTAGAAGTTACCCAATTTATGGTCAAATATATCGGAACAAGTTGTTGACCATATCTGATGTGGAAAATAACTTCAACCAAATTCAAACTTAACATTTCGAGAGAAACAATGGTCAATCTGGCCAAGAAGGTCAATCGTGACAGAAAATACTCAAGTGGCTAAGTATTCTTCAAAATATCTTTTATTGTGACACCCAACTCGCATTAATTGTCATAAATCCTTGAATCCGCCTATAAGATTATCCCAATGCACACTTAACACACATCAATTACCCCCAATTATTTTCACAAACCCTAATTTCTCCAAAAACTCCACAATCATCAACAAATACCATGTCTACCAAAACCGAAGTTATTGATCCAACCTCCTCTCCATCATCATCACATCATCGCCAAAGTGATGATTCACGCCTATTATTTCGATATCCTCATCAAGATGAACCTCGACCTTTGAAGTCCCCTTTCTCCCTTCTTCTGAAGATGATAGTGTAGTGGATCCAAGTGAGTCTTCTAGTGATTCGATGACTCGTGATCGTCTAGATCCAAGTGTCAGTAGTGATAGCACTTCCGCTCCGAGAACGGTACTTCATACCATGGAAGCAGGGAAAGGCAAGAGAGCCGAGGTGGCGGAAAGGGAAAATGGAAGGTGGAGTGATGCTTTATGGTGGAACGAGTAGATGGAACAACCGAAGACTTTTCATATCACAAGTCCATCTACCATGCCAAGAGCCAAAGATATAAAACTAGGTTCTTAAGCCTCTTCATCGCCTTTTCATCATTCCATCCTTTCCATTTTCATCTTCTTCAGCTTCTTCGTCAGATCGGTCATGTATATCCACCAGCTTTTGTAATGGATGATAGGAACTAGTATAGGTTTGGTAGATCTTGTATAGAAAAGGTCTTGTCTTTTCATTTGAAGTTGATTGTAAGTCGTAAGTCGTAAAACTGTTTCTTGAATGAATGAACAATTAAACTTCAAGATTACTTATCTTCAAGAGAAATAATTAGATCACTTCGACTTCTCTTCAAGAGAAATAATTAGATCACTTCAAGCTTCTCTTTAGTAGAAACAATCTTTAAGCTTACATGACCATATTCCATTAACCAACTTTGTGAGCTTCAACTAATAGAGCATTCGCAAAACAGACACCAGAGTAGCAAACACACCAAACCAAAAACAAAACTCAAAGAATATTAGCGGTTAGTGTTAGCAAAAAAAGATAATCGATATCAACAATGTTTACACAATATACAACTAAAATCCTCCCCTCGAGGCATATGCCTCCCCGAGGCCTGCCTCCCCTCAAACTTTGCGCTTAAGGGTTAAGCATCCCATTATGGACAACTAAGTGTTGAAACCTAGGTCCATCAAAAGCTTTAGTCAACAAATCTGCCACATTATCATCAGTGTGAATCTTAACCACTTTTATCAAATGTTTTTCATATGCATCTCTTATAAAGTGGTGCCTGATTTCAATATGCTTAGTTCTACTGTGGAAAACTGGATTTTTAACTATGCATATGGTACTTTGATTATCAATAAAAATTGTTGTGTTCATGACCACAACAATTTACAGCAGCAACATACTCTGCTTCAGTAGATGAGGTAGCAACAATAGTTTGTTTCTTGCACTGCCAAGAAATCAATCTTCTTCCAAGGAATTGGCAACCTCCAGTTGTGGATCTCCTATCCAGATTTGCACCAGCATAATCACTATCACTGTAAGCCTCCAACTTAAAAGGAGACTCTTTTGGGTACCAAAGACCTAAATTAGGTTGGCCTTTAAGGTACTTAAAGATCTTCTTTACTGCATTCAGATGGGAAGCAAGTGGAGTGACTTGATGTCTAGAACAAACACTCACAGAAAATGTAATGTCGGGCCTAGAAGCTATTAAATACATCAATGAACCAATCATAGATCTGTATAAGTGAACATTCACAAACTGGATCGGTTCAATGTTGTTCTTTTGTTTTGGAGCTTCATAAGGTGTAGTGGCAGTTCTGACACTCTCCATACCAAACTTCTCCAAAATGTCCCTTACGTATTTATCCTGACTGATAAAAATACCATAAGGTTTTTGCTTAACTTGGAGACCCAAAAAGAAAGTAAGCTCCCCCATAGCACTCATCTGAAACTCTCCCTTCATCAGCTCCTCAAACTCCCTACACCAAGCTTCTTTAGTGGAGCCAAATATAATGTCATCCACATAAACTTGCACAAGTATGATGTCTGTGGAATTCTTCTTTAGGAAAAGTGTTTTGTCAATGGCACCTCTTCTATAACCATGCTTCAGCAGAAATGCTGAAAGCCTAGCATACCATGCTCTTGGTACCTGATGTAGTCCATAAAGAGCTTTTACAACCTTATAAACATGATGTGGATGACATGATCTTCAAATCCTTTGGGTTGAATGACATAAACCTCCTCTTCTATTTCACCATACTGAAAAGCACCTTTAACATCCATTTGATATACCATGAATCCCATGTAAGATGCATAGGCCAAAAATATTCGAATGGCCTCAACTCTAGCAACAGGTGCAAACACTTCATCATAATCAATTCCTTCCTCTTGCCTGAACCCCTGAGCCACTAATCTTGCTTTGTTTTTAATCATAACACCCCTTGTATCTCTTTTATTCTTCAAAATCCATTTTGTCCCAATAGCATATTTCCCATCAGGTAGTGGTACCAAGATCCAAACCTGCTGATTTTTGAACTGTTGCATCTCCTCTTGCATTGCTTCAAGCTAACTTGAATCTTCAAGAGCTTGAGTAACACTGGTTGGTTCCACTTGAGAAAGAAAACAAGCAAATAGACAATGCTTAAAGTCTGTGTGATTGTCCCTTTGCTGGTTTGAGACATAAGAAAGAAAAGCAACTTGACCATATTTAGAACTTGTCACAGTCCTTCTAGTTCTAACTGGTGCTTGAGGATCACCAATAACATTGGATTGAGGATGAGCAATGTTGATCCTTTTAGTAGCAAAGGGGGTTAACTTCAATAGATGTGTCAAGATTAGTCATAGTTGGCTCAAAATCACCTGCCATAGGAAGGTGAGGTGAAGATGCCGCTTGGTTTATGATTTCCAAGATCCTGAAGGACTTGGAAGCGTGTATAATGTTCTCCGTAGTCCTGGACACTCTAGTAGAAATGGGAGACCCTTCAGAGAAACAGAGAACCTTCAGGAGAATCATGATTTCAACTACCTGTTTCTCTAGCAATCTCTCCATCAAGCCTCAAAGATCTAGGTTAGTGCATACTCTTGCTTCTGAAACCTAGCAAGATCCTCTGCATAGTGTAACTCATCTTCACTCATCGAAGTAACTTTAGAATTATCACCTACAAAATGGTTAGGGGAGAAGGAAGGTACAATAATAGGTTGTTCATCATCCTCAAACTCACTATCCGAAGATCCATGGTACCAAAGATTGTTAGTGGGAGACTCGTGTACTGCATTATGATTAGCCACATGTCTAGAATAACCCAAGTAATCGCTATAATCCAGGTCAAAAGACCAAACATGACCTTGACCTTGCACATTGGGTTTATCTTCTAGATACCTCGTGTTAAGTGTCTCCTCAATCTTTCTAGCATTCAAATTATATATACCCTGTAAGCCTTACTATGAGCCGAATAACCCACAATATACCCCTCATCGCCTTTCTCATCAAATTTAGCCAATGGATCACTTGTGTTCAAAATGGTCACTTGACACCCAAACGGTTTGAAGTAATGTATAGCAGAACTTTTCCTGTGAGAAGTTCATAAGGTGTCTTGAAGTGAGGTCTAGTAATTGATACCCTGCTCAGCACATAACATGATGTGCTAATTAGTCCAAAACATAGTGGGTAATTTAGAGTCTGCAAGCATGGATCTTGCTGCCTCTATTAAGGTTCTATTCTTTCTTTCAGCTACCCCATTTTGTTGTGGGGTTCTTGGAGTGCTATAGTCCCTTTTATCCCTTTAGACTTGCAGAGTTCAATTATAACAACATTCTTGAACTCTGTCCCATTATCACACTCAATACCTTTAACCTTTTTGTTCAACTGGTTTTCAACAAGGGTAATGAATTCTTTCAACACTTAAGACGTTTCATCTTTAGTCCTTAGAAAGAATACCCAACAAAACCTGCTGAAGTCATCAAGGATTACCGACAAAAGTACTTGTGATCAATACTTCGACTTGGGTTGGACCAAAGAGATCCATATGCAAAGAATCAAGAGGTTCTAAATAATGCTCACAGCAAGAAGATGTGGCTTTGTATGAGGCTCTGTGTTGCTTTCCTTTGTTGCATGCAACACAATTATGTTCATTGGTGAAAACTTTGGAAGGAAGTCCTTCAACTAGACCAATTTTAGAAAGTTTGTTGATGGTCTTGAAGTTCACATGAGCCATCCTTCTATGCCATTTTGTAGACTCATCCAGGAATGCTTTAGCCACCAAACAAGTTAGGTCACCTTCTGGTTGAACATCATTCAAGTTGAATGTGTATAGATTGTGATTCCTAGGAACTCTCACATAATTGATGTATCTTCTGGTAGTTTGAAGTGTTTAGATAGCACAAGACATTCATCCTCAGAGAAGAATACTTAGTTCTTGGTGTCACAAATTTGTGAGACTGAGAACAAGTTGAAGTTTTGTAGTTCCTTTACATAGTACACATTCTCAAAATCCAGTAGAGGTGTTTTGATGGTGCCTTTCCGAGTGATTCTACCATCACTTCCACCAAACGTCACATTTCCTCCTCCTTCTATGGGTACGAAATTATGCATCATATCTCTGTTTCCTGACATGCTTCTTGAACACCCACTATCAACGATGCCAACTTCCTTATGCTTAAGAGGATGATCCTACAACAACAACAAAAATATATACAAAATATTAGTACTATAGAGGCTCAAGTCATCACCGACTTGAGCCCCTTTCTTGTGATCATTAGAGTAATGTCATGCAGATGTATAAGATCCACCATTGTTCTTGGGTTTCCATTGAAATTTAGGTCCCTTTTAGTCCAATAACAACTCTGAGGGCTTCATAGCAGATATCCGATATCCCTTCCCAGCATTCATAGAGTCAACACAACCAGGCCAATAACCATTTTGAAAATATGAACTTGTTGGTTTCACATAAGGTCTAGCAACAGATCTTCTCCAAGGAAATGGAGAAGGTTTAGTTGCTTATGGAATATAAGATGGTATATCATTAACATTTATCCACATTGGTCTAGGTTTCTTTTGACCAGCACCTGCACCCATTCTTTGCTCATGAAAATTACAATCCTTAATCAAATGAAATTTGCTTCCACAAACAAAATATTTCTTCTTTTTAGAAGATTTATTCAAAGTAAAAGATGTTCTATTACATGCAAAAGAATTTAAACCACAAGAATTAACAGAATTGTTTTTAACAAACTTAAAAGCATTATTGTGCAAAGAATTAAAAGACAAGTCTTCAGAAGAAACCTGCCTTGGAAGTTGATTCCTCAGCCATAACTCTAAAAGGCTTGTAAGCGCTTGGGTGTAGGCTTGGGCAAGGTCTTGGGAAGGTCTAACTTGTCATTTGAATCACACCGGGTAGTAGAAGTAGACCCTTGGTCGAGGACTTGTCACTGCACAACAAGAGACAAAGTCGTAGATGAAGAATCGTGGTCCTGCAAGTCTTTTGACTTTTGCCATAAAGATGGTGTGATCCATCAAAGTCAACAAATGAGGAAAGGTCAATGGGCATATGTTCACCTCTAATAGGTCCAGGGATAGCATGTAATGTTCCTTCTTTGACATAATTAGCTAAACCTGCTTGTGTAGTTTTACGCCCATCATGCCTAGCTTCTAATCCTACATACTTTTGAAAAGCTAAACCTATCCCTGAGGTCTCAGATTGACTACTATAGATATGTCTAGCTAGATTGTTACATGATATTAACCATTCGTTATGTCTAGCTACTTCCTTATCTAGTTTCTCTTTAGCACTTGATTTTCAAACTACCTTAGATTTTTCTTTCTCGTGCTTTAAATCAATTTTAGAACAATCTAAATCACTTTGTAACACCCTGATCTTTTCATCATAAGCCAATTGATTCTTTTGAAACCAAACTTTTTGTCTTTCTAATGTTTTTAAAGCATGTTTATAAGCCTCAACTTCTACATAGCATTCATTATATTTAGGTTTCAATTCAGCATAGGCTTCTTTAAGTTCATTATATCATTCACTACAACCAAAAACACAATTGTGTACCTGAGAGATGCCCATCAAGGCAACTTGATCATGCCTATCCTCTGAAGTACAACTTGCCAACAATCCAATATTCTCATAACCAGGACCTTCATCATTCTCATGCTCATGCATCTTCTAGTCGACATGGTCATCCAGAGTGACAAGAGCCGTGGAGGGTCCAGCCTTGGAAGTTCCAGCTTTCTCGAATCACCGATAGGAAGAATATCTAACCTCATCACCAGCCTTCCTATCCTTGCATTCTCTAGAGAAGTGACCCATCCGACCACAAGTAAAGCATTTGACCTTGCCTCTGTTAAACCTAGCCGGATCTCTTCCTTGGAAGCCAAACTTTCTCCTAGACTTACTCTCAAACTTCTTGATGTTCATTGAGAGCATAGCCAGTTGCCACTTTAAATTCATCTCTTCCATGTCAAATGGATCCACCTGTTCTAAGTCCTCAAAGGCTAGTTGTCGATGAGTGTCATAGTCGGCAACAAAAGAATGAATCACATCTTCCAATACACCACTGGATTTAGGTTGAGAACTTGATGAAGTTGTAGTGTATGATGATGTTGTGGAAACAGGACTTGGAGCATAAGTCATCTTATTTGAGGAAGCCCCAACAAAAGCTGTGTGACTAGGAGTAGATGAACGAAAAGGGCTTCTCACATTAGGCTCAAGAGATTTAAGTCTGTTGTATAGTTCATCAAAAGTGAGCATATCCAGCCCACCTTTAGCTTTGAGGGCAATGATTACCTGCAACCAAGATGAAGGTAAGGATCTCAAGAAATTTGAGTTGCAGTCATCATTATCTGGCTTAGCCTTCAGCTGATTCAATTGACTCAATATCTTATGGAACCTGTCATACCCCTTGTGGATACCTTCCTCTTCAGAGATTTGAAATTCTTGAAACTGTTGTTTCAACATTGATTTTCGCATTCTCCTTGACTCCTCATTCCCACCAAACCTAGCCTTCACAGCCAGCCAAATGTCCTTTGCATCCTGCATATAGTGAAAGTCACCCAAGTGATCTTCAGGTATAGCCTGAAGGAGAATAGTTCTCACTTTGTTCTCTCTTTGAACAGCCAGTATCTCTTCAGCAGATTTGGGAGGAACAATGGTAACATTACCATCGGATCTGTGATCGATCCTCTTCAAACTGTTCCCCTTGTTCACAATTTCCCAGAGATTCCAATCAATGTTGGAGATCTAATTCTGCATCTTCATAGCCCACAAATCATATTCCTCCTTCTTTAGGTACGGGAATTTTGCATTTCTATTTGAAAGACTAAGTTGTTGCATAGATGTGTTGTTTTGGTTGTTGGTGACCTCAATGTCAACGTCTGATCCAGGCATGTTGAATGTAGTTTTGGTTGTAAGGGTGTGCAGAAAAGATTGTTCTTAGTATTACAGAGACTCTCCCGAGGCTCTGATACCACTTGTTGAACCTGAAGACCTTGATAGATCTTTGAGCACTCGTTGATCGTTAGTTATGCTTATGTAATCACAAACACACTAAAAGACAATCTCTATAACTTGTATTCAAGCGGAAATTAAACACAAGAACAAATAACTAAGAACTCTTTGATCCTCTATGGATCTTTTAATAATACTAAAACTTTGTTTTTCAACTCGTACATAACTCATACTATTGTGTTCCTTTTATAGACAAGGAACCCTAACCCGTTTCTCAAGAAACGTATAAACATAAAACTAAATAAAATATACATTATAACTTCCTAATAAAGCTCATGCATATCATAACTAACTATATAATACGCAGAATATCTATATCCGCAGAAACCATCTACACGGTTTCATTACTTCAGTATAATTAAGTCTTCAGCAGAATCCTTGAACTTCAGCAGAATCCTTCAGCAGTAACTTCAGCATAATTCGTACTTAGTAGAATTCCCAACAGACAGTAACACAACTTTCCATCTTTTCTTAAGTCTATTCACAACCAAAATTTACCAACTACTAAAAGTTGAACTTGTCCTAACATAGAGGACTTACGAGCTACTCAATAGCGACTATATTTCCATCACATTCCTAGCTATCTAGTCGTCTGAAAGCAAAGGCCGATCCTTGATTAACTATCATACATGTCGGCTACTAACCTATTGTACCGAGTACTAACACTTATATCGTGTGAAAAGTTTGCATCCGCGTGTGCGTGTATATGTACATGTAACATATATAGGTCAACATCTGTGATTATGACGAGTTTTCGTAACCGAGTTAAAAATGTTAGGTTAACGTCGGACTTCAACCCTCCAAAAGTCATGTATTAATTTGAACAAAAATGGAAAGCTAAAGACTGAACTTTCCCAAAATAGCAAACATCATTGAACCTCTCACGTGTCACTCGTCCATTGGTCGAGTTAGGTCGATGTTTCTTCGTCTAGAGGGAGCTTCAAATGTGACGTAACCACTATGTCAAGATTTAATCTCACATATATAGTTTCTGTTAATCGATTATCAACAATTAACAACCAACAACAAACAACTTTATATTCATATATATGTTATACTCTCCGTATAAAATGTCACTTTGTTTTGTTATTAATCAAGAGTCGTATATCAGTTGTCATGTAAGGGGTCGTCTCAAGACTTCGACAGGGTTAAAATAAGCATGATCTCAAATAGGTGCCTTGATGATCTCTTAGACCGCTTCTTGTTTTTGAGTTGACATTACTCAATAATTAAAATCCTCATATATCTATAAAGCAACTAAAATAAAGTAAATGTAAAGATTTAGAACAATGGAATCTATTTTCAAGCAAATTAAGATCGATTGGAAGAGCAAAGAAGAGGATTAATATATGTGGATTTCGTCAACCATATACAAGAATGTAGCGAATTTGGTCATTTTGTTACCATCATACTACTATCAATGCATAGAAACGATCTAAAACATGTATTTAATTTAGCTAGATAAAGGATCACGACTCACACTTGTCTAGACACAAACAAAGAAACACAAAATGAAAAATGGTTTAGTTTCAAACTCACATAACTTATTACATCCATATTTATAGTTTACTCATTATGTAGTAACTGCATTGACCACAGATCCTCCATATTCCATGTGTTCTCATTCGTCTCGGTGGCATACGAACTTGAAAAAGTTATAGTATTGTCGCACGGGTGATAGTATGATACCTCCATTGGATTTACAACATTGCATGTCTGTGATGAGATCATATTCACTTGATTGTTCTGCCCTGAAGAAGTTTGTCCACTGAAATTATTCTCCGTTCGCTTCACTTGTTTTTGAATTCTCGTCCGCCAGAAATTTTTTATCTCGTTATCAGTTCTTCCTGGCAAATGCTTTGCAATTTTCGACCACCTTCAAAGTAATTCAATGTAAATCAGTAATTTGTGAAATGTGGCATTTTTATGCCACATTGGATGTTTGCTAGCTAAATATATGCAATAATTTTTATAAATATCAAATATACCTAGACAACCCACATTGTACTATGTGGAATTTCTATCACATGTTGCATGTTCCAAAATATAAAGATGATCATCATGCATGTTCTATGGTTCAAGATCAAAGCACTTGATGTTGGATCACCTATATTTAGAGGTGGCTCAGTTTCTTATTTTGTTCACTTAATGGGTGCAACTCCAGTAAACAATTTTCGGATAGCTTTTGGATATATATTTCGACTACGTTGTTACATCAGTTTGAAGAAAGGGAGATACATATTCGTAGTACACGTTTTGGTAAGCTATATATATATACGTTATAATAATGAAAATAAACTTTTTTGAGCAAAAAATAATGAAGGAATTGAATACGTACTGTATATTTTTACAAGTCAGGTCGCTTATCAAATATTTTCACTTGAGTTGTTTTTCTTGATCTTTCTGCTCTTGAATGTTTGATATTTAAAATCCACTTGAACTACTTATAAACAATTAATCCATTACCAGCAATTTGTATATATCACTGGGTTTTTCATAAAGGATTTGTTTCTCTAAAGAGTTCTCAAAATAGCATTCTTATAAATCGTATAGATCGTCTAAATTGAACAAAATAATTTTATTTTCGTTTGATAATATAAGGCTTGAGTCTTTTTTAATCTAGCTAGCTCTTCTAGTTTTTGGTTTTCAGCTTATATTTCATTGTAGTTATGTTGTCAAAGCTTACCTTAAAGTTATAGAACAAAGATTGTCGAATTTAGATAACATTATGAGTTAACTATTTGATACAGTACATGTTACAAAACTACAACCAAAATACACAATCATCTTCAACTTGAATGTCGATGAGCAGAACTAGTTTGTAAATACGTAAAAGAAACTCAATAAATATTTATAAAAGTACACTTATGAAAAAAATGGTTTACAATGAAAGATTATTGTTCTATCATTCTTGATATAAAGAAGGATTGCATGAATTTGATTAGTTTCTTGCTATTGATTCAAAGAATGTTTAGGGCTGAATAATGGATTAATAGAAGAGTAATTATGTTAATCTTTTCAAGCTATAGTTAGAAAAAAATAGCAAAAATTTAAAAGCTTATCAAATGTCATACAAATAGTAGATAATTATAATATCATGAAATTAACCAAAATAGTTAAAATACAATTAAGTACTAACCGGTTGCCCCACTTAGCATGCAACTCCATAATCAAGAGTTGTTCTTCTGGTGTGATATTACCCCTTCTCACATCTGGTCGTAAATAGTTTAGCCATCTAAGCCTACAACTCTTTCCGGTTCTCTTAAGACCTAACAATAAACATGATTAATCCAATATTAAAGATTAAATTAAGTTCGAGTTTAATCAAAGGATGCGTACAATCTATCAAATGATTAGTTTTTCTATTAAAATTATGAATCTGTTAATTAGCACCTGCGGATTTAGCAAGAGTGTTCCAACCACCTTCACCATGATCGGCGATGTAATTGATTAGGATCAAGTCTTCTTCCATCGTCCACGGTCCTTTTCTAATCTCAACATCTAGTACGGAAGTAAAGATAGATCTTTTTTCCATTTTTTTGAAGGATGGAGGAAGATATTTGTTGATGAAAGATTATGAAGTCTGAAATGGATTTTATAGAAGGTTAAGATGGCTAGTTAACGGTTAATTAAGGTTTAATTAATGTTGTTTGAACTCAAAATATTTTTGGCCTAACTTTGTTGTTATTATGTTACTAAATCAAGATTAATAAATATAATATGCATACATACATGATCAACTCATCGACACGTAGTGATGTAATATACGATCTCATAGCTTCCACATAAATAACAAATGTTAATGCACATGCATGTATGCATGTTTATATTATAAACTAAAGTATATGAAAAAATGATAAAGCTTCCGCATGTGCTTTGTTTAACCTAGAGGGGAAATTGATAATATGTGATATTAGTTAGACTAATAACTTCAAATTGATACATATAAATCTATTATCTCGGTAAAACCAGAAGTGTTAAAACGAGGATACAATTTTTAGTTGAGAAATTAGAAAACGATGTAACTTTATAATCAAGGATGGACTTTATTACATGCTGAGAAATACGGAGTATTTTCACTAACGAATACTACTGTGTTTAGCATAGTAATTAAGGGATCATTTAAGTCTAAACGACTGACCTTGCAAAGAAAAATGCAGATAGTTGGCAGAAGATTTAGTCATAATTATCATCCTATTCAAGCTTTTTTGTGTATATATATGAAAACTTGAGGAACAATAGTATTGGAAGGTGATTTAACTTGCACACATGACACATTGCTTCTTAATTTTCCTAGGCAAAACACAGTTTATACTTTACTGGCAGAAATATATATCAATTTGTAAGTTAAGTATAGGTGTAACTTGGGCACCTTGGGCTTTAGCCCAGATTATTTGTATGAATGACCCCTAACTTTTTAAGACCATAGTTAACACTTAACACTCAACTAGTCAACTGACACTTGTTGCCAATTTTCTAGAGGTGGAAACAAGCCGAGTCGAGCTCGAGCTTGTCAGAGCTCAAGGTTGGCTCGTTTATTTACATAAAGCTCGAACTCATTTTAAGCCTTATAATTTGAGCTCCAGCTCGATTCGTGAAAATTTTCAGAAAATCGAGCTCGAGCTCGAGCTCGGCTCAGGCTCGACTAACTAATTATATAACGAATTGAATAAAATAAAGCTCGAAGGATCGTTAATCACACTAGGCTCGAGCTTGTTTATTTTTTAACCCATGGTTATATGTATAAAAAATATATATATACGTATATATTTTAGGGCTCCTTTAGGCTCTCGTTTAGACTCGCGAGCCTAATCGATCTTTATATATAAAGCTCTGGCTCGAGCTCGATTATTAAATGAGTCCAAAGTAAGGCTTGAACTCTGGCTCGATCGAGCTCGTTTAAGCCCGGCTCGTTTGAGCTTTTTACCGATCCGATCCATAGTTTTTCATAAGCTGCTCGGCTCGTTTCAACCCCTAGTTGACACCTTATTACCCTAAGCTTTTTTGTTTCTTTTAAATCAAACCTAATGAAGTTCCCCAAATAAATTATCTTCGATCCACAAAATTGTTTCTCTGCATAAACGATTTTCTTTTTCTTGAGACGAGTACTGCTCCCGAAAGTCATATGACAACTCTTACCATGATATTAATCAACATCGCCTATATTGGTTAACTTCAATTACCACTTTGATTGAATGTAACTCTTAGTTACCATAACCCTTCACTCGCTTTGTTTCTCAGTGTAGAATGGAAAGACGATAAAGAGAAAGGATAAAGAAGAGAAAGAGAAGAAGAGTGGGAAAAAAATTGATTTTTAGTTTTGTGTTCTCAAGTTGAAAATAAACAAAATGAAACCAAATTAAGCCCAAAATTCTACTTCTTTCTAAATCATCTCAATTTAGAAATAAGATTAGAAGGGAAAATTTGACACCTTCTACCTTCTCTTCTTTCAAAAAATATGCGGAACATAATTATTTTTAATTCGTCTTCGATCATAACTCTTCTTTTCTTTCCAAATAGAAACTCCAGAACATAGTGCTTTTAGTTATAATTAATCAGGAAGAATTTAATGATAAGACATGAATTTAAGTCGTGGATTTTAGAATCGAGAGAGATAAAGAATTCTCACTATTTCTTACATTACTAAAACAATTCAATTCACTGAGATCTTTCATTCATATTTTTTTCCGCCAAAAATGTTTTATAAAACTTTTTACTGCAGTCTCAACACAATATAAACTATTATCTTTCATTTTACTCGTCATCACTTTACATTCCTGTAACCCTCACGCGTCACGAATAGTTGTCTTTTTGTTTTAGCATACCCTATATATTAATCAAAAGTCTCATGTTATTATGTGACAATATGGTCTCAGAATCATTGTTAATAACAGTTTATGTTATACTATGTGTTAAAATTAACCCGATATCCCCTTGTATGTTTCTTTGTTTTATGTCTTGTGTTTCAGGTTGTTTGAAGCCCAAGTTGCTCTCTAGCCCAAGCTTTTCTCAGCCCAAGTCTCCTCAGCCCAACTTGTTGTGACCGTTGCAAGTCAGAGTATTTAAGTGCTCAATATCTCTCATTTAGGGTTAGAGGAGTAGATTGGTTCTTTGTGCCGCTACTAGATATCTCTCTCATTTGTACGGATCTTGAGACCTTAACTCAAGATCCTATCTATCTTTTTATTACAGTTATTGATCTTGTAAAACTATTATCAAGTTAGATAATAGGATCACACCAGAGTAGCTGTGGTGATCTTTTATGGTTGTTAGCTTCTGCTGTTGAACTCTGAGTTGTTTGAGCTATATAAAGTGGTTTGGTTTCTGTATATCATGTTTTTCTACATGGTATCAGAGCCAGGTTGATTTTAAGAAAAAGGGGTTTCCAGTGTTGGGGATCTTGGTCCTGGTGGTTATCATTATTGGTTCGTGGCTTGGCGGTTCTGTTGCCTCCTAGACTAAGTGAATCTAGGAGAAACAGTTCGATTGTGCTGCAGAGATAGCTCTGTAACACCTCTTGTCTCTCTCCTTTTATTTATGTATTTTATTTTTCTCATTTAGAATGCTTTGGAGGATAGGTTGAGGGACATTTGGGAAGTTTGATTTGTTGTTGGAGATTGATTGTTGTTTGTGGAGGTATAAGGTGTTGCTGTTATTATTTATCATTGCTTTTGGTTGTTTGTTTGGTCTTTTATATTCTTGGTATTATGTCCGAACACGCTGATTCGACAATGAGGGTGTCAGTGACTCTGTCACTCTCATTGGTAAACTTGATGTTAGTAATCCTCTTCATTTGCATCCTAATGATTCTACTGTTTTACTTGTTGTCTCTGTCAAACTTAGAGGGACTGAAAACTATCAAATTTGGGCTAATGTTATGCTTCTTGCCCTAGAGGGTAAGAATAAAATTGGTTTTATTGATGGCTCTTGTAAAAAGTCCATTACTGATGAGGTTCTAGCTAAGCAATGGGATAGAGTTAATGCTGTTGTTTTAGGATGGATTTTGAATTCTATCTCTGAGGAGTTATTCCTTGGGCAAATTTTCTCAAAAAAGGCTAAACATGTTTGGAATGAGTTAAAGGAAACTTATCATAAAGTTGATGGTTCTGTGATTTTTAACCTGCATCATAAAATCAGTTCTTTAAAACAAAATGGTTCTAATTTGTCTGACTATTATCATAAGTTGAATGCTTTGTGGAAACAGTATGATGCCATGGTTGAGTTGCCTAATTGTGTGTGCACTGCATCTGATGAATTTAAAAAACACAATCAGCTGCTGAAACTTATGCAATTTTTGATGGGTCTTGATGAGTCTTACATGAGTATTAGAAGTTCTATTTTGTCTAGAGACCTTACCGATGTTAAAGGGGCTTATGCCATTATCTCCAGTGAGGAATCTCACGAGTGGCATCTGAACCAATTCGGTGCCTCTCAAAGGGGTCAGAGACCTCTGCCTTCTTAGCCGTGGTCCGCTAGAAACAATTTTCAAAAAAACCAGAACTCTTACACTAATGCTAGACATTCCACTACATTCAGACCCAATTCCAACACTGGGTACAAACCTGGTGGTACTCATGTGACAAGACCTAATGTGAATGTTAACTCTGAAGTTGTGTGTGAGCATTGTGGTTATGTTGGTCATACTATAGATAGATGCTTTAAAATCATTGGGTATCCTGCTGATTTTGGAAAAAAGAAAGGGGACAAGGTGGTAAGAGTAAAAATGTTGCATACAACTCTGTTGGGTCCTCGGGATCGATAGTCCTTCTGGATCCTCAGGGTTCACTGATGAGCAACTTGCCACTTTGGTCTCCCTCATTAAGGAAAACAAAATGTCTGAGAAAAATGTCCAAGCCAACATGGCAGGTACTTACTTCAACTCTAGCAAACTGTTCAATGACAATTTTGATAAATTTTTTGTTCCATGTTCCTAGTTCTATGACAAAAATGAATTATGTTGGTAAAGTTGTAGACTCTGGTGCTAATTAGCACATGACCAACAGTGAGAAAGAGTTGGAAAATGTATATGATATATCTCATCTCAATATCAAGGTGTCTCACCCAAATGGCACTAATGCCATTATTTCTAAAATTGGAAACCTTAGACTTGGTAATGGTCTTGTTTTGGTTGATGTGCTTGTCATTCCTGATTATTGTGTGACCTTAATCTCTGTTCATAAACTTGCTAAAGATAATAAGATCTTAGTTGTATTTGATGAAAGTAAATGTTTCTTTGTGAATCAGGATTTGAATCTGAAAAACATTCTGGGGATTGGTAAACAATGTGGTGGCTTATACTATTTAGATACTGAAGGTACTAAATGTGATAATGCTAAAATTCAGTATAAGAGTTGTTTATCTAGATATGATTGGCACTGTAGACTTGGCCACCCTGGTGACCCTGCTCTTGATGTTCTAAAAAATTATTTGAAAATTGAAAAAAATGATAAAATTGAGGTTTGTGAAATCTGTCAAAGAGCTAAACAGACTAGGGAACCCTTCCCTTTAAGTGATCATAAATCTAAAATGCTTGGTGATGTGGTTCATCTTGATCTGTGGGGACCATATAAGGTGGTCAGTCACTCTGGCCATAGATATTTTCTTACCATTGTTGATGATTATACTAGAGCTGTGTGGGTGTATCTTATTAAATCCAAGGATGAAGTCTTTGAGTCTATTAAGATATTTTAAAATTTGATTAAAAATCAGTTCAAAAAGACTGTTAAAGTGTTTAGAAGTGACAATGGAACTGAATTTCAAAATCAAACATTTAACAAGTTTTGTGATAACATGGGGATTACTCATCAAACTTCTGTTCCTTACACCCCACAGCAAAATGGGGTGGTTGAAAGGAAACATAGACATCTCTTGAATGTGGCCAGATGTCTTATGTTTCAGGGGGGAATACCATTAAGATTTTGGAATGAATGTGTGCTAACTGCTACTTATCTCATTAACAGATTACCATCTTCTGTACTAAATGGAAAATCCCCTTACCATATGATTTATAATTGTCCTCCTAATCTCTCTCTTATCAGAATGTTTGGTTGTCTTGCTTTTGCTACTATTCTTAATAGTCATGATAAACTCACCATCAGATCTGAAAAATGTGTTATGATGGGTTATTCTAGTTCTCAAAAAGGATACAGGCTCTATAGTCTTGATAGATGTCAATTTGTTGTGTCTAGAGATGTTAAATTCTTTGAGTCCATATTTCCTTTTAAGGAATCTGTGTCAAATGGTATTAAGAACAAGCATATTGAAAATGATGTCTTTCATGAAAATAACTTGTTGAATTTTTTTGATCTAAATAACCCTGAGCTTCCTAATGATGATGAGAGAGATGTTTCTAGACATAATAGTGACCTTGAGTCACTGAGTGGAGGTAGCCCCTCTGCAACTCTTGGCGACAATGTGCACACTGATGATTCCCCATCCGGATCATCCAGTGATAACATTGATGCCGATTGCATGATGTGTGGCACCACTTGATGAAAACCATACTTCTGAAGGAAATGTTGATCCCAACATAAATACTCAGGGTACTCAAACCTTAAGAAGATCTTCTAGAACTTCTGTTTTTCCCAAAAATTATAATGACTTTGTTGTTAAAACAAATGTGAAATATGGGATTGAAAAATATGTTGGGTATTCTAACTTAAATGTTGAAAACTTGTGTTTTGTCACTCAATTGAATAAGAACTGTGAACCCAAGTCTTTCTTTGAAGCATCTCAAAACCCCTTATGGGTTGATGCTATGAACTTAGAAATTTCTGCCTTACTTGAAAACGATACTTGGGATGTTGTTGAACTACCCATAGGCGAACGCCTTGAACTCCAAATGGCTATGGAAACTTAAATATAAAGCCAATGGTGAAATTGAGAGGTACAAGGCTAGACTTGTTGCCATGGGGTGTGCCCAAAGGGAAGGGGTAGATTATGAGGAAACTTTCTCTCCTGTTAAAATGGTCACTTGTGAGATGTGTGCTTAATATTGTTGTGAATTCTGGCCCATTTTTCAACTAGATGTTAATAATGCTTTTCTATATGGTGAGCTTGACGAATCTGTTTACATGAGACTTCCTCAAGGGTTCTATGTTGGTGATAAGAATCTTGTTTGCAAACTTAAAAAATCTATCTATGGTCTTAAGCAGGCCCCTAGACAATGGAATGCTAAACTCACCTCTGTGCTCAGTGAAAATGGATTTAGTCAAAGTAAATCTGATTACTCTTTGTTTACTAAATCTGATAATGGTGTGTTTCTTGCTCTCCTTGTTTATGTTGATGATATAATTGTGACTGAAAATAATCTGGGTGAAATTGAGAGGTTTAAAATGTTTTTGAAAAGTAAATTCAAGATAAAGGATTTGGGAAAACTTAAATACTTCCTTGGCATAGAAGTGGTTGATTCTAATAATGGAATCATCAATCGAGGAAATATGTGCTTGATTTGCTATCTGAATATGGTATGCTTGCCTGCAAACCCTCTAAGACTCCCTTGATGGCCAAACTGTCTATATCCAATATTCCCACTGCTTCTGATCCTTCTCTTGTGAATATTGTTGATTATCAAATGCTTATGGGAAAGCTTATATATTTAACCAATACCAGACCTGATATATCCTATGCAGTGCATTGTCTTAGTCAATTCATGCATTCTCCTTTATCTTCTCACCTCAAAATTGCTTTTAAAATTCTGAGATACCTTAAAGGATCTCCTGGTCTTGGCATTCATATTACTAAGAATACTGGTGTGATGCTTAAAGGTTACTCAGATGCTGACTGGGCAAAATGCATTGTCACTAGAAAGTCTGTTACTGGTTATTGTGTTTTTTTGAATGAGAATCTCATCTCTTGGAAAAGCAAGAAACAAAATACTCTCTCCAAATCTTCTCACGAGGTGAGTATAGAGCCCTTGCATCTCTAACCAGTGAGATCATTTGGATTTTGAAAATCCTTCAGGATCTGCAATGTATAAATCTGCTGCCAGTTGATTCACTTTGTGACTGATAACTCAGCTATCAAAATAGCTGCTAACCCTGTATTTCATGAGAGGACTAAACACCTTGAGATTGATCTCCACTTTGTGAGAGAAAAAATCTTAAATGGTGTTGTTAAAACTATCAAGGTAGACTCAGCAAAGCAAATTGCTGATATCTTTACCAAAGGGTTGGACACTTCTCAGCATCAGTGTCTTGTTGAAAAACTTGTAATGATAGACCTCTTTGGAATATCGGATTAAGGGGGGATGTTAAAATTAACCCGATATCCCCTTGTATGTTTCTTTGTTTTATGTCTTGTGTTTCAGGTTGTTTGAAGCCCAAGTTGCTCTCTAGCCCAAGCTTTTCTCAGCCCAAGTCTCCTCAGCCCAACTTGTTGTGACCGTTGCAAGTCAGAGTATTTAAGTGCTCAATATCTCTCATTTAGGGTTAGAGGAGTAGATTGGTTCTTTGTGCCGCTACTAGATATCTCTCTCATTTGTACGGATCTTGAGACCTTAACTCAAGATCCTATCTATCTTTTTATTACAGTTATTGATCTTGTAAAACTATTATCAAGTTAGATAATAGGATCACACCAGAGTAGCTATGGTGATCTTTTATGGTTGTTAGCTTCTGCTGTTGAACTCTGAGTTGTTTGAGCTATATAAAGTGGTTTGGTTTCTGTATATCATGTTTTTCTACACTATGCACACAAAACCAAAACATGTTTTATCTGAAGATGTGTTGTTGAATTAGAGTGTTCCTAGCGGTTTAAGGGTGTTTTTTATGTCGTGGACTGCAAACCCCGCCACTAAGTGTTGTTGAATTAAAGCCTCGAATGATGTGGATAATTTTTAGTTCGTATTTTTATGCCTTAACATTTATATTATTGTTTTATTTTTTTGCTTTTTCTTGTAATTGCTTCTTTGTTTGTTGTACTTGGCGAATGCCCTATTCGTTTTTATTCTATTTTTGCTTTTAATAAAAAGGTAAAATGAAGCAAAGATGTAACCATATATCCTTTTATAATTTTATACAAGGGAGAATAATAATACAAGAACAAATCCAAAAAGTAAATACACAAATACTATTATTATAAAAAAGGTGTATAGTAAAAACTTAAAATACAAATATTAAATCAACAAAGACATATAAGTTATTAAGCATTCATATTTTTAAGGAAAAAAAAAGAAAAAAAAAAGAAAAGAAAAAACATTTATGCTAAAATACTTTACAAAATACCCATTTTTTATCATAAAAAACTGAAATACCCACAAAATCCACAAGCTTTGCGATATTTTAAAAAAATCGCAAGATTTGACCTCGCAAAGGAAACCTTGCGAATTTTTTAAAATTACTCAATTTCCTTTTTTTTCACGCTTAGCTCAAAACATGAAAGTTGTATATATCCTTTTTCTCGTTTAGTGGTTTTTTGAATCATCTAAAAAGAAGTTCATATGAGAAAGTTATGGCCAAAATACCGCAATAACTTTTTGTCGTTTAGTCGCTATCGTATTTTGGCCCTAACTTTCTCATGTAAACTTCTTTTTACATGATTCAAAAGACCACTTGACAAGAAAAGATAGATTTATAACTTTAATGTTTTGAGCTAAGCGTAAACACCGAACAAAAGGGAGCAATTTCCAAAAAATCGCAAGGTTTAAAAAAATCGCATGGTTTGCGAATATTTAAAAAAAATCGCAAGGTTTGACCTCGCAAAGTCAAACCTTGCGAATTTTTGCAAATTGCTCCATTTTCCATTCAGTTTTCAGGCTTAGCTCAAAAAAATGAAAGTTGTACTTCTCTCTTTTCTCGTTTAGTGGCTTTTGAATCACCCAAAAAGGCGTTCTTATGAGTAAGTTATGGCTAAATTACCACAACAACTTTTTTTCGTTTAGTTGTTATGGTATTTTGGTCATAACTTCCTCATACGAACTTTTTTTTTGCATTCAAAACGCCACTTGAGGATAAAAGATAGACCTACAACATTCATATTTTGAGCTATTGTGAAAACTGAAGAAAATGAAGCAATTTTTAAAAATTCGCAAGGTTTATAAAATCACAAGGTTTGACCTCGCAAAATTAAATCTTGGGAATTCTTTCAAAAAATTCGTAAACATTGCGGATTTTGTGGGTATTTCGGATTGTTTTTAAAAAAATGATTATTTTGTAAATTTTGTGAAATATGCTTATAAAATTGGGTATTTTTGTCATTTTCACTATTTCTAAACACGTCTTTACTTAACTTATGCGTACTATAAAAGACTCATTTTCAGCGCGTGTGATAACATCAAATAGTCCTGAATATTAAGTGTCAATTTCCCCCGATAATGCTTGTAATTTATATCATTTATATGGATTAACGCTTGTTTTCCATTGTTTTTCACTTTCAGGTAAATTACGAGCATTGGAGCTAAAGAGACGCGGAACTGGAGAAATATCAAATGATTTATCATAGTATGCTACTTTGAAGAAGTTACGGCGTAACTCATCTCTCACATTACGCCGTAACTAAAGCGTGACTCAGAAAACCAACTCATCAGAAGGTTACGGCGTAACTCTCCCCAAAGGCTACGACGTAACTATACTAGGTCAAATGAGGTTCCACGCCGCTGATAACTACGCCGTAACTATTTCATCAACTACGGCGTAACCAAGTATATTGAAGACTATGCCGTAACCACTAATAAGGTTACGCCGTAACTAGCAGATCTAGTGCAAAATACGAAGGAATTGATGGTTACGGCGTAACTCTTATATTAATTACGCCGTAACCCAGATCTAGCCTATAAATACCCCACGAATTCCAGCATTTCTAATCATCCCATTCCACACATCACAACCAAAGAATGTGGGAAGAAGCCAAAGGCAGGTCTAGAGGAGCATACGAAGCTGTCTCCAAGGGAGAAATCACTCCCCTACGATAAGCATTAGCATTTTATCTTTTCTTTACTTTTGATTCAAGTATTTCATAGCTTTGAACATTGAATCGAGTGTTATAGTTAATATAAGCGGCTAAGCACCTCTTGGTGCTGGCCTAGTTATGATTCCTTAATTGTTTTGTTTGCGTTTACATTACTTCTGTATAATTATTTTTAAGTGTATGCATGCTTAGTTTATTGGTAGCTACCCTTGTTTCGGTAGTTTTGAATGGCGGTAGAGGCCAATTGCCTAGGAGATATGACCAACTGACCTTAGGTGAGCGGACTGAGACGGGAAGGGTAAGATATGACCAACTGACGACCCTTTCTACTTGTGCGATTTGACCAATTGATCACCTACCGTTTGGATGAACTTAAGAATTAGGGGGTGTTTAAGTTGCTAACGCCCGGGCACTCACTATTATAAATCTAGCATGTAGCGGTACTTAATGACTTGGCTTAGGGGACCAGGAACAACATGACTTATGAGGGGACACCTGACTTCTCCTGTGGTGGAATCTTTGCTGATAGGTTAGGGCGAATTGACCAAATATTGTCCTCTCAACTTTGACCCCACCTGAAGTAATTAGAAGTAAGTAGACGTAGAAATTACTAGCTAGGAGGAATAACTAGGTTAGCACCACTATCCTCTATTGATTTATCCTTTGCCTTTATTTGCTTTTATCTGCTTTAGTAGTTAATAAATTAATTCCTTATCAAAACCATTATTAAAATCTGTGACACCTAGACTTAGTAATAATCCAACACACATAGCTCTTGGGACGACCTCGGTTTTACCAAATACTACACTATACACGACCAGGTACACTGCCCGTTAGTGCATTAGGGTAGACCATAGGTATAACGAGACTTTATAAATATTAAAACCTGGTCAGAAAAACCTGCATCAAGTTTTTGGCGCCGCTGCCGGGGAGTTATAATAGGATTACTATTAAGTCTTTCATTTTTATTTTATTTTAAAATTTTCAAATTCTCACGATCTCTTTTCAAGTTTCAGGTACCATGGAAGTTGTTAACATTGATGACCTCACTCTTGAGGAATATTTGACGTTCACACGAGAAGAACAAGGGCCGGGGCTCTTAAGACCGGCGATTGGAGCTGATGTCCAGTTTGAAATCAACTGACAGTTCATGAGAGAACTAAGACAAAAGCTTTTCGCGGGAACTGATGATGATGATGCCCACTTACATGTACGAAGAGTTTTGGAGATAGCTGATCTTTTTCACGTTCCAGGGATCACTCATGATGCCCTTATGCTCAGGATATTTCCTATTACACTCACTGGAGCGCCCAGAAGATGGTTTGACAGAATTCTAGCAAGGTCGATCAATACATAATATATTCTTAAAAATGCATTTATTCGAAAATATTGTCCTCCTTCGAAGATTACCTAAAAGATGGATGAGATAAGGAGTTTCAGGCAAGAGGTGGATGAAACACTAGATGCAGCTTGGGAAAGATATAATGACCTTCTATACAATTTCCCAATGCGTGATCTCAACAACTATCAGAAGGTCCTTACTTTCTACAACGGGGTAAACATTCTTTCCAGTCAAATTCTCGACTCCAAAGGGCCGATTCCTATGATGCCTCCAACACAAGCCCTTAGCTCAATTCAAATGATGGCTGATCATTTACGTATTTGGTATGATAGAGCAACCACTTGGGCTACAAATAGCAACAGCTTGGATGACATTGGTGATATCACCAAAGGAATTGATAAGCTTGGATTTTGTATGAAGATGGTTAATGAAGACGTTCATTCCCTCCATAATGAATGCATAGAATATGAGCAGGTCAGATATATTGAGTCGTTGGAGGATACCGTAAAAAAATTCTCGGATAATTTAAAAAGGATGCACGACTCGAATGATGAATGGATTAGGAAATTCAAAGAGGGCTCGGACTTAAATTTAAAAAAGCTTGATGCTAAGAGGAGAAGCTTGGAGGCCAAGCTTGAAGAATTAAACCTTAAGGTCCTGGAAATTAAAAAGAATGCGGTTGAAACTATCAAAGCAACGGTGGAAAAAATGAAAGAAGTCAACAACGAGCCGGTTCCTCTTGATTTACCTTATATCATACCATATGTACCACCTATCTCATTTCCAGGACTTTTAATGACTGTGAAAAAAGATGAAACAAGCGATGATCAATTGATGAAAATGGAAGCAAAGAGTTCACAAGGTGATGAAGCAATTCCACATGCTAATGAAGAATCAACCACAACTCAAAACGGTATGACTTCTAGCTCTTATTTTATTCCTGACAGTCTTGCTTGTTTTTCTTTACAGGTTGCTGAAGATTTGGATGAAATAATGCAACCCTTGACCTCACTTGTCGCATTACCCGATGATGGTTATGTAGCTCCGGGTACTGAACCAATTTTAGTTGATCTTGCAATGGAATTAAAGGACAAGATCTTGGACACTTCAGTTATTCACAAGAAGACATATGGGCCAATTAAACATCATGACGTGAACCAAGCATCAATACCATCAACTAAAACGGGTAAGGTAAGGAAGGAAATGACATCCCCTTTAAGGTATGATCATAATTCATCATTTCCCCATCCTATAGCAAATTCACACCCTCATGGTGTTTATTGCTATTTTCATCCACACTTGATTTCAAGTGAGGGGATGAACACCCTTTTACGTAGTAAATAAAGGTGGAGTCAAGCTCGTGACTCGGACAAAAACAAGCGTTTCGTGGGAGGCACCCCATGTCTATCAGCCCGAATTATCCCTTTCTTTTGTTTTATTTCCTTTTCTGTTGGGTTTTGTGTTTTTAACCATGTTTGCATGAAACGAAGAGAAATTGCTCTTTGCAGCATGCTGATCTGACCAGAGTTACGGCGTAACTCAATCTCCTGGTTACGCCGTAACAGTCCCTTTGTGCATCAGAACTTCAGAAGCATTACCATTTACGGCGTAATCCCATCTCAGTGGTTACGCCGTAGCCACACGCTTTGCAGGATATGCCAGGTTTTGCCAGTTACGGCGTAACTCCTTATGGAATTACGACGTAACTATCCTCTGCATTAATTATTTCATTTTAAACACATTAACCTTGTATTAGTTTTTTTTAAATGAACTTTGTGGGTGTGTTCCCTGTAAACCCTCACAAGACTTCACTCGTCCACTTAGGACACCAAGTGGTTTAAAAGGCTTGTTGCATATGCTAAATGCAACCGTGATTCCTACGAAAGTGAGTTAGATTTGTTTTTCATTTTTCATTTTTTCTTTCTAGAATTATGCTTTTCGGTAGTGTGATTTCATGGATTGAAGTTTGCTACTGGATGCTTACACGAAGGCACGTCTCTTTTTCGTGGGCCTTCTTTCTTTTTGGAAGCAAATTTTAGGGAAGCTCTCGCTGTAATTCTACTTTTCTCTTCACCTTTATTTAACGCTTAGTACAAAAGCGAATTTGTACAATTCAAGTGGGGGGATGGGAGTAGAATTATCTCTTGAACATTATTTTGCCCTCGTTTTCTAGTTTATTTAGAAAAATTATGCCATTTTTTAAAATTTTGACATGTTTTTCTTAACCTAACTAGATTAGACCTTAGCCGAGCACATACAACCCTTGATACCATATGGTGAGATTAGCCTTATCCGTTTCCAATATTTTACCCCAAATCCACCAAATTATGAGTGTGCCGGTGATAATTCGCAACAAATGCAAACATCAAGGTAACAAAGGTTGAGTGAAATCCATAGGTTTAAAGTAAAATAGTTGAACACAAGATTTTTCAGGAGGTGATAATTCGCAACAAATGCAAACATCATGGTAACAACATTTATTGCACTAAGCTCATGACACTCAAAGCGTTGACAGATATCAATAGCCATTGATATAAAATGATGATACAAGTTGCCCTCAAGTAGGTATTTTTCCAGATACCCAGTAGTTTCAAATATAGTACGCCGGGTTGTCTTTCCGACAAACCAAGCGGGACGCGTCAATCCTATAAGCCTATACACTATATTCGCGTTCACTCGCAAGTGATTAATGGTTCATGATAAAGGGACTTTAAGTTCTTTGCAATAGCGGTACTTAGTGATAATAAAACTTTCGGGAAAGCATACAGTTTATAAAGCGCTTGTGTTCATAAAAGAAAGTATCATGTATCTTGTTAGGATTTGGAAAATCCAGTAGTTAAAGTGTCGGTCACCTCAAGTATATGTAATCATTAGAAAGCTCGTAGTCGTAGTTATTTAATGTTAAGTAGTATTTAACTTTGTAACACCGTGGAGGACGGACGGGTCTTTACCCACTATATGCCTGATCCACAGCCTGTCAGGTGGCGTTTTATGTAAAGATAATAAATACTCTCTACCTCCCAAGGTAGAGAGTTGGAGCTCATAATAAGATTTTTCTTTCTCTCACTAAATTTCCCTAAACCTCTAACTTTCTCTCTCTAGAACTCATCTTGTACGCCTACTTTGGTTATGGTTTGATGTGTATGTGAAATCCAATATGTTACAAATGGTATCAGAGCCAGGTTATGTAGATATGCCCCAGTCATGATTTCTTCAATTAAGTGTGGATTTTGTGAGCATGCGGCTTTGGATTGACTCCTCAATTCTGATCAGCTGTAACCGTCCAAATGTACCTGCAAACAACAGTTAGCAATAAAACACACGAAAGTGTCTTTGATCACTTTTGTTGAATTGAGGTACACGGCCCACGGTTCCCCATTGATCAAGATACAAGTCTGTGATCGGTAGGATTCCTAAGAATCTCCTTGGCGGGGTTTCGCAGCCTGTTCTAGTGTTCTCAAACCGGAATGTCTCAAAGAAGACAACACGGAGTGAGTGAACCAACAAATTGAGATTCGGTTGATGAAAATGATTTGACAAACGATTCGTATTGCTTGAAGAAAAGTTTTGCAATACTGACGAAGGTTTTCTGAGAAAGATCAATTTTCAATCAAAAATACTTTTTGTATTTGAAAAGAGTACACATTCGACGTGCTAGAGAAAAGAAGATTTGCACATCGAACGGTTTTTCCAAAAGTATTTTTTCAATCAGAGATACTTTTTGTGTCACAATTCTCAATTTTCGGTCATTTCTCAAACTCACTATCCATCATTTTTCGTAAACTAGGTTTACGAGTATCAAATTCGCGTAACCTTAGGGGTTTAGTTGCGAATTCATGATCAATCATCAAGGACGTTTCATATAGACTAGGTTTAGTCTACATTTCATTAGAATCATTGTCATCATATTAGTTCATGCATGATTTTGCATTTTACATTAAACGCGTACTTTTCATATTAAATAAACGCTATCGCGTAACTAATTATTTTGAACATTTGATCCGATGCTTCCAAAAATTATCCCAACATATTTTTATACTCATATTAAGATTATAAAAATAATATTATGAGTTTACCCGTTGTTTTAAATTTATTTGGTATATAAATTGTTATATCTATATAATTACTTACGGTTTTAAGTAAATACTACACGATAAATATTATTTCACTCAAATTTTGCAAGAAATGTATTTTTATAATTTTTATGACTTCAATACATTTTATTTTGATCCGTTAAAATATATTTTTAGCTAACGCTACCATAAATGCTTAAATAAATACGCAAGTTATTAATTATCCTTACTTAATTACACATTTACTCTACATTAATATACTTTATTATTGTTAAATGCTACTAGTCTTTTTCTTTTATGGTTGGTCGACATATTGGATGAGTCACTTACATTTGCAAAATATCCTACTCTTGAATCATTTAATACTCAAAATATACACATACAATTCAATTTTTACAAAGTGTTTTAGATCAAGTCTCTTCCTCTCTTCCTCTCTTGCACCATAACCGGCCATAGCAAGATCAAGGCAAGGAAACCAAATTTTTTCAAGACAAGTTATATTCACAATCTAGACACACTCTTAGTTGAGGTTTTGAAATAAAAACCTAGGGTGTTAGGATTAACCTTGTTCATTTAACCTCATCAAGTTACTAGTAAGCATTTCATGTTCATATTTATTTTTCATATTCATGTTATGTTCATATTATCATGATTGGGTAAAACATACAAGTTATATGATGTCTATACCACTTAAATTGTTTATAAGCTATATAAATTTATATATGTTATCCTATAATTACTCCTTGAAACATATCACTTTTGGTGATGTCTAGGAACCCATGACACCCTAAAAAGGTGTATGGTAGGATTAGAATAGCTTCGGCGTTGGTTTGGATTGGTTAGAATATGTTTTGGCGCGAGAAAAACCCATTTCGACAACTTTATTTAGAGGTCTGATCTTATTTTCGAATTCTGGAATTCTCGACAGTAGATAAAATTTTTTGGGCTAGATATCTGGAAAATAAACTTTAAAACGAAAACGTGGCCGCTTGAATGGGTTAAAACGGAGTTATAACGAAGAAGTTATGCCATTTTCAAATTTGACGTCGAAAACTATAAAATCCAGAAATTTCAGTATGTTATTTTAACTTGTTACGGGTCAAAAATGAGGCTTAGGCGTTATAAATTGTTTCGAATTATCAAAAATATATTAGTATACTTTGATACGAAGCTAAGGACATATAAAACGTAGAAAACGGACTTGTAACGATTAAATTATACGTTTACACAAAGTTGCCGTAACTTTATTATTTAAGAAAAACTAATATATTTCTATTAGACAAACCTTACGGCAACAAGTGACCATGTTGAGGGTCGTTTTTAATAAGGATGTAATACTTTTTATAACGTGATGTCTTCTAGTAAAAGTAAGTTAGCCTAGCATATTTTCCAAAATGTCCAACCGTTCGTCGAGCGGAGTTGTAATGAATAAATTACGGTTACTTAAACTTTGCCGAAAACCACCCTTAAACGATATTTTGGATACAAGTACCATACTTAACCTATATTTTCTCCCTCGATCGAGACCTCTAGGATAAAAACTTAAATGCTAAAACTTTGAGATAATGATACAAGCTTCCTAAAACCGTTGAGTTAGTTTCCTAACACTCGACGTGCACCATTTTACGACTAGCTTTTCACGGCCGTTTTGTCACTTTCATGAAATTTTCAATGACATTATTTTACGACGAAAAGTTATAAATTCATAATAAACCACTAAATGATTATCGTGGGATATCGTTTCAACGTAAATACTTGTAAAGTAATTTATAAATTGACAAGACGTTATAAGATTATTTTTCGACAATAAACTTTATTTTCAAAAGTGTACAAGTGGTATGGATATTATATGAGTTTGCATGCACGACATTGACTCATGACTTATATTAGAACACATCATTCATATTAGGTTGCGGATAGAGATCGCACCTCATTTCAGTGTATCTACTTTTGTCATCATAAACATTGCACCAGGTGAGTTCCATAGCCCCATTTTCGATTGTTTTTACACTACTTTTGGGGGAGATACATGCTCAAACTGGTTTCATTTACTTTCACAAGTACTTTAACTTATATGAATTACCGTGAGTTTTCATAGCCCCACATTCTATTAATTGTTTACAAACTTTTGGAGGAGATACATGCTCAACTACTTGCTTGTACAAATACAAATACTCAAAACATTTACACTTTTATGCTACGCTATACTTTTTATACTTGATTGCATAATACTTGATAACATTACACTTGATTGCATTATACTTGATTTCATTACACTTGATTGCGTTATACTTGATTGTGTAATACTAAACTTGAAAGTCTCCTAACATACACGAAGCAGTCCCCTCGTTTGCATGATAACTCTCTTTGGATAACACATGCATTGGGTTTCGGAGATGAAGTAAAACTAATGCTATTACTTTCCTTATGAGCAACACAAAGTCTCCTTGGATAACACACGCATTGGGTTTCGGAGATGAAGTAGAACCAATGCTATTACTTTCCTTGTGAGCATCATACCCACTGAGGTTTCGGAGATGGAGTGGAGACTCATGGCTAATTGCATAAGTTTTGATGCACGTATACGTGATCAATATACTAGTTACATACTTATAACATTTATACTTTTAACTATTATGACAACGTACTCTTAACTATTAGACATACATATTTTGGCAGTGGGTTGTGAACACACAGGTTGCAAGTTTTTTATGGGCGAACTTGGGCCGAGTGGATTTACAATGCCTTTGCTTTGTGAACTCTTATGATAATGTGCACTTGACTGCTAGACATACTACTTTTGGCAGTGGGTTGTGAACACATAGGTTGCAAGTTTTGTATGGGCGGAACTTGGGCTGAGTGGATTACAATGCCTTTGCTTTTATGGACTATTCTAAATGACCAAAAACTTTGCCTTTGTTGCATGAGCGTTTTTTAAAAGCTTTACTTGTTAACCAAACTCTATGAATTCACTCAACCATTGTGTTGACACTTTTAGCATGTTTTATCTCGGTATCTAAGGCATTCACTTCATGGCATGCATGTGGACTTATCATAGAGTCGCGGTGTCGGCGTCTCACATATATTTTATGCACTTAGCTATCGTTTGATTGTAACAAACTTATTTTGGTACTTTGGAAATCTATTGGGACTTATGTTTTGTAAACTCTGATTATTTTACTTTATCAAACGATATTTTCAAAACGACACTTTAGGTCGTTCGATATAACTGTAACTTTGATGCTATGACAGTCATCCCCCAGGAATTCCATTCATGCAAAAGCAGGTAATTTGGGGTGTGATGATTGGTATCGAGCATCGGTTATAGACAACTAGGTTGCATCATTGACCCTAGACTATAACTACATCATCATAGCATCTCATTATATCATTATAAGTGCATACTCCTTATACATGCGAACTTATGACTCAACACCAAACATCATATGAGACGATTAGTCCAAGCATTGCATAGTTACTCCTAAATTATACATAGCGTGATCACCTATGTCTAATTCAGGAAGAATCATGCAATGAAGGGAGTAGTAGTCTCATATGTGTAAGCAATTCGTAAAATGTCGAGCCAAATTTTCAAAAGATTTTCTTCAAACCACTTGTTTCAGTTTGATCCGGCGGCGATTCTTGTTTGATGAGTTGCAAAGATCAAGCTAAAACAAGTTGTTGCTCAAACGATTTAGCCTAATCTCATGACAGTTCTTGTTTGATGAGTTATGAGATTAAGTAAAAATCGGTTACCTAAAAATCTTTTGAGGGTTTCGCTTCGAGAATGAAAACCGCCTCATCAAGCCTAATCATAAGAGAGCATGTATTCAGGACGAGAAATGTTCACGATAGCATGAGAACGTATTTTAGTTGAACGAGGAACCCATATGCATGAGCATTGACATAACCATTTAGACCATATGCGAGCATGAACTTTTAGAACCCTTGTCGAGGTTCGGACCATAGTATCATTAATTGAATCACGAGGACGTGATTCCTCTAACCGGGGAAGAATGTCACAATTCTCAATTTTGGTCATTTCTCAAACTCACTATCCATCATTTTTTAGTAAACTAGGTTTACAGTATTAAATTCGTAACCTTAGGGGTTTAGTTGCGAATTCATGATCAATCATCAAGGACGTTTCATACAGACTAGGTTTAGTCTACATTTCATTAGCATCATTGTCATCATATTAGTTCATGCATGATTTTGCATTTTACATTAAACGCGTACTTTTCATATTAAATAAACGCTATCGCGTAACTAATTATTTTGAACATTTGATCCGATGCTTCCAAAAATTTTCCCAACATATTTTTATACTCATATTAAGATTATAAAAATAATATTATGAGTTTACCCGTTGTTTTAAATTTATTTGGTATATAAATTGTTATATCTATATAATTACATTTTTTTTAAGTAAATACTACACGATAAATATTATTTCACTCAAATTTTGCAAGAAATGTATTTTTATAATTTTTATGACTTCAATACATTTTATTTTGACCCGTTAAAATATATTTTTAGCTAACGCTACCATAAATGCTTAAATAAATACGCAAGTTATTAATTATCCTTACTTAATTACACATTTACTCTACATTAATATTATTTATTATTGTTAAATGCTACTAGTCTTTTTCTTTTATGGTTGGTCGACATATTGGATGAGTCACTTACATTTGCAAAATATCCTACTCTTGAATCATTTAATACTCAAAATATACACATACAATTCAATTTTTACAAAGTGTTTTAGATCAAGTCTCTTCCTCTCTTCCTCTCTTGCACCATAACCGGCCATAGCAAGATCAAGGCAATGAAACCAAATTTTTTCAAGACAAGTTATATTCACAATCTAGACACACTCTTAGTTGAGGTTTTGAAATAAAAACCTAGGGTGTTAGGATTAACCTTGTTCATTTAACCTCATCAAGTTACTAGTAAGCATTTCATATTCATATTTATTTTTCATATTCATGTTATGTTCATATTATCATGATTGGGTAAAACATACAAGTTATATGATGTCTATACCACTTAAATTGTTTATAAGCTATATAAATTTATATATGTTATCCTATAATTACTCCTTGAAACATATCACTTTTGGTGATGTCTAGGAACCCATGACACCCTAAGAAGGTTTATGGTAGGATTAGAATAGCTTCGTCGTTGGTTTGGATTGGTTAGAATAGGTTTTGGCGCGAGAAAAACCCATTTCGACAACTTTATTTAGAGGTCTGATCTTATTTTCGAATTCTGGAATTCTCGACAGTAGATAAAACATTTTGGGCTAGATATCTGGAAAATACACTTTAAAACGAAAATGTGGCCGCTTGAATGGGTTAAAACGGAGTTATAACGAAGAAGTTATGTTATTTTCAAATTTGACGTCGAAAACTATAAAATCCAGAAATTTCAGCATGTTATTTTAACTTGTTACGGGTCAAAAATGAGGCTTAGGCGTTATAAATTGTTTCGAATTATCAAAAATATATTAGTATACTTTGATACGAAGCTAAGGACATATAAAACGTAGAAAACGGGCTTGTAACGATTAAATTATACACGTTTACACAAAGTTGCCGTAACTTTATTATTTAAGAAAAACTAATATATTTCTATTAGACAAACCATACCGCAACAAGTGACCATGTTGAGGGTCGTTTTTAACAAGGATGTAATACTTTTTATAACGTGATGTCTTCTAGTAAAAGTAAGTTCGCCTAGCATATTTTCCAAAATGTCCAACCGTTAGTCGGCGGAGTTGTAATGAATTATATACGGTTACTTAAACTTTGCCGAAAACCACCCTTAAACGATATTTTGGATACAAGTACCATACTTAACCTATATTTTTCTCCGTGATCGAGACCTCTAGGATGAAAACTTAAATGCTAAAACTTTGAGATAATGATACAAGCTTCCTAAAACCGTTGAGTTCGTTTCCTAACACTCGACGTGCACCATTTACGACTAGCTTTTCAAGGCCGTTTTGTCACTTTCATGAAATTTTCAATGACATTATTTTAGACGAAAAGTTATAAATTCATAATAAACCACTAAATGATTATCGTGGGATATATTTTTCAACGTAAATACTTGTAAAGTAATTTATAAATTGACAAGACGTTATAAGATTATTTTTCGACAATAAACTTTATTTTCAAAAGTGTACAAGTGGTATGGATATTATATGAGTTTGCATGCACGACATTGACTCATGACTTATATTAGAACACATCTTTCATATTAGGTTGCGGATAGAGATCGCACCTCATTTCAGTGTATCTACTTTTTTCATCATAAACATTGCACCAGGTGAGTTCCATAGCCCCATTTTCGATTGTTTTTGCACTACTTTTGGGTGAGATACATGCTCAAACTATTTTCATTTACTTTCACAAGTACTTTAACTTATATGAATTACTGTGAGTTTTCATAGCCCCACATTCTATTAATTGTTTACAAACTTTTGGAGGAGATACATGCTCAACTACTTGCTTGTACAAATACAAATACTCAAAACATTTACACTTTTATGCTACGCTATACTTTTTATACTTGATTGCATAATACTTGATAACATTACACTTGATTGCATTATACTTGATTTCATTACACTTGATTGCATTATACTTGATTGTGTAATACTAAACTTGAAAGTCTCCTAACATACACGAAGCAGTCCCCTCATTTGCATGATAAGTCTCTTTGGATAACACATGCATTGGGTTTCGGAGATGAAGTAAATCTAATGCTATTACTTTCCTTATGAGCAACACAAAGTCTCCTTGGATAACACCGCATTGGGTTTCGAGGAGATGAAGTAGAACCAATGCTATTACTTTCCTTGTGAGCATCATACCCACTGAGGTTTCGGAGATGGAGTGGAGGCTCATGGCTAATTGCATAAGTTTTGATGCACGTATACGTGATCAATATACTAGTTACATACTTATAACATTTATACTTTTAACTATTATGACATCGTACTCTTAACTATTAGACATACATATTTTGGTAGTGGGTTGTGAACACACAGGTTGCAAGTTTTTATGGGCGGAACTTGGGCGAGTGGATTTACAATGCCTTGCTTTGTGAACTCTTATGATAATGTGCACTTGACGCTAGACATACTACTTTTGGCGTGGGTTGTGAACACACAGGTTGCAAGTTTTGTATGGAACTTGGGCCCGAGTGGATTTACAATGCATTTGCTTTTGTGGACTATTCTAAATGACCAAAAACTTTGCCTTTGTTGCATGAACGTTTTTTAAAAGCTTTACTTGTTAACCAAACTCTATGAATTCACTCAACCATTGTGTTGACACTTTTAGCATGTTTTATCTCAGGTATCTAAGGCATTCACTTCATGGCATGCATGTGGACTTATCATAGAGTCGCGGTGTCGACGCGTCTCACATATATTTTATGCACTTAGCTATCGTTTGATTGTAACAAACTTATTTTGGTACTTTGGAAATCTATTGGGACTTATGTTTTGTAAACTCTGATTATTTTACTTTATCAAACGATATTTTCAAAACGACACTTTAGGTCGTTCGATATAACTGTAACTTTGATGCTATGACAGTCATCCCCCAGGAATTCCATTCCGCTGCAAAACAGGTAATTTGGGGGTGTGGCATTTTGTGTTTGAAAACATAAGTACACATTCG